>MU226299.1:543729-567785 GCA_018584345.1 Thuja plicata
ATCAAATCAGGAAGCATGCACATCAAACTATCACTTTGAAGAAGTTCTATTGGTTTATCCAAGGGACTAATTGTAAAATGATAATAAAACTATTACACATGTGAAAGAAAAAGGACTTATCTTTATTATTTTGAAAAAATGGTACATCCAGGTCCATGTTATACTTGTTGATTAAAAACTATCCAAATATGTGAAATTGTATTATATTCCCTCTCTTTACATTTTACATTATGTATATATATGTGTTTGAGTGGTGTTGACGGGGTTTTGCTGACCGGGTCTGCCAATAGTCATAAGTTGTCATCGGGTACCAGGGGTACCGGCCAACTCCGCCTGCAAAGGTTATCCGGGGAAGTTAGATTCCCCAGGCCTCCAAGCACCTGTGTTTCGGGTCACGACGGTGTGGGGCTCGGTTGGGAGAAGTGACTATTTTCGATGGGGATAGCTGGTTTCTTCAACTCGTTCTCTCTGGAGATTCAGGAAGGTGAGGTTTCTCCAAGTATTCTACACTTAGTAAATAAACTGAAAAAGATCCTGCAGGGTCAGAAGTACCTCATCTATCTATAGTTATGCTTAAACATTCAATACATTGATAATACTCTGATATACTACACTAAATACTGAAGAAATACACAACCATCAGTTCATACTTTATCAGTAGCAAGGGAAAAGAGGTTGTTAAGCTACTTGAGATATCAGAGCAGAAGACATAAAGAACATGAAACATAAAATACCATTAACTCAGAAGTTTGAATGCCAACAACACCATTGCAAAGAACTCTCCCTTCTTCATTAATATTTCTTCTAGCAAGCACTGGTGCGTGATACAATGGTGGCTCCAGGGGAGCGTCTAACTATTGGAAAGTGAAACAATGGAGCATTGAGCTCTGTAATTGAAATGAAAATATTGCTTTTCTATTACTATGGACAGTAAAATCCTCAATTTCACCGACCCTTGGAAATGGGACGGACTTACTATTTATACATATTTTCATCTAACCCTAACCCTAACCCTATTTTACATTTTACTGCAATAAAATACACTATTTGGGGGCTGGTACTACCTGCGCCGCCCTACAAAAGACCTTGAGACGGAATAGGCCTAACATGTCAGAAGAATAAGACAAGAAGGTAGAGTGGAAGAATTGGCCTCAAAAAGAGAGCTAGGAAAGAGAAGGAAGAAATCAGATCCCCGGGGATCGAGGCTACATGCCTCATAAATGGGAAATGCAGTGCCCTGTCTCCAATGTGTCAGGTGTACCTCTGAAGTGGTGCCTCGAGAAGACCATATATCAGAAAACCAACTATTGATCTGATGTTCCTTGATATAGCCAACTACCTTCTAACAGCCTTTATTAATCGCTTCTAAAAGTGACCAGTCAGCCTCGGGGACCAGGACATGGATCACTTGAAAGAATATAAAATTTGGGATCCGGGATTCTAGGATCTGGGAACTTACATTCTGAAAGAATAAAAAATACAAAATTTTTGGGTTTTCTCCAGCCTCCAGAGAAACCTTATTGTTGCTTGTTGTCATTGAAGGTTTGGAGAAGGTGGGAGATTCCATCCTCATCAATTTCTCTAAGGCAAGACCGCCGATACTTAGCCACCTCAATTTGTTCTCCTAGCTCTGGAACATTATTTTTGAACTCATCGGCCATTTTTACCGCATCACGACCATTAAGGACCATGCGAGTTAGCCCTATCATTTGAGTCTCGTCTAGTCCCTCCAGGGATTGATATTTGGACTCCATCAATTCATCAAACTTTCCCAGGATGTATTCCTTTGGAGTGCATGTATCGGTGCTGAATGGGTCAGCTCCGGAGACCTTTGCGATAAATGCCTTGTACATATTTGAAGAATATTGCACTGTATTGACCTTGTTGTGTAGAGCCCCTTACCAGTTGCTTGAGTACCTCTAATGTAAGGTCAAGTCTGAAGTGTTGGGTCCTTACGAAGTCAAATGATTCTTCTCCCAGAATCCCATATTCAGAGACCATCTCTTCCCCAAGGTTGAGGAGCTCCTCCAGTTCTACCTTCCAAGCCTCATAGTTTTCCATGTCACCCTCCCATATGTTAAGGATAGTCTCTACCTGATGCAAAATGTGTCGTGCTGCATATAAATTTGGGAGGGTGGACATTAGGAAATGTTGGGTGTTTCCTATTTGCAGAGCGACCCACTCATTGATCGCTTGGGCCTTCTTCATTGCTCACAGGGAGTCAATGTCACTCTTTGGTAATGGCACATCAGACATGGAGGCCTTTGGAGGAATGGCACTAATAGGTCAGGCCAGCTCAGTAAGCAACCCCATGAGGTTCGCTATCTTTTATTTTTCTAGTTTGGGCCTTTGGGCCTCCTTTTCGTATTGGGCCTCCACTGCCCTAGTCGCTTCTTTTAACAGGTTTACTTCACCCTATTTTTCTCTCTTTCCCAGTGATATCTCTATGATATCATAATCTCCAGCCTCTGCCGTCGCCTCATTTATATCTGGGGAGGTGTTGCAACAATGACAACTATTTCTCCTCTCGGCCTGGTTCGAAGAGTATGAACCATCTGAGCTTTCTTGGCCTTTGGTGGTTCTTGGACCTGGGCCATCATCTTAGCTAGAGAGAGGTGAGCTCTCGGGGTGGACGAGGCCTTTCTCTTCTTTCTCTCCACTAAACATTAAGGCGACAGGGGTGGCTTGTTTGCCAAAGTCTATTCTTTTAGTTCTTCCTCGGTGCCCTGTTGTTGTTCCTCCTCAATGGTATGGGTCTCACCCGCCCCTTTTTATTTATCCTGGGCTTCATCAAGAACATTTTCCTCGGTGGTGTTTGTCTCTTCTGCCTTGTCCTCTTTATCTCTAGTTTTGTCGGGGCCTTCTTCAGCTGTCCTGGGGGTGTTCTCTTCTCGTTCTTTCTCTTCGGCCTCAGTCATTGGGATCTCTTCTTATTCTAATACATCTTTTGGAAATAGGGGAGGTATCAGGCCAAGATTCAGCGTTTGTGCCACAGTTATTACCTGCCCAAAGGTTGCTTCAGGGAGTGGCGCTTGGAACGTGGTGGCTGAGGTTACGGTTGCTCCCGTAGGCTCGGTTCCCTTAGTAGATTTTGCTTGTTCACTCTGATTTTGTTGGTCCACCCCCGCACCTTGCATCTCCAAAACTTCAAAGGCAGTTTCCTGCTCTATTTCCTACTCCTGCATAGTTCTTTGTTCCTAAGCCTCCTCTTCTGCTGGGATTTCTTCTGTCTGCTCGATGTCCCCCTATAAGTTACTTAACTCATCGGTTGCAAAAACATCATCAAACTCATCCTACGGAGGAGGGTGGGCTGGGAAATCGACAGGTTCTGCTTCCTTCTCTGGCTCCAGGGAGTCAGAGGAAAGGATTTCAACTTGTGGAGTCTAGGGCATCCCCAGCTCTGGCTCTTTTTTAGGCTTTGGGTCAAGCCTCCTCCTTCTCCGGGTAATCAAGGGTGGGCCCGCATCCCTTACTATTGCTTGCTCTGCCGAATCCACCCCTATTGCCTTAACCATTAAGGCTGCTAGTGAGGGGGAGGATGAAGGACGAATAGGTTCGGCCATGAGCACCAGGGTAGCCAGCCATGTGATTAGGTTCTCCCTCATTTGCTGGGACACTGCTACTAATTTCCTTATTTGTTCTTTAATGGGGACTTCTTTCACAGTGGGAGTTGTGTCTATCTCTTTTCCTTTATCCACTCTTTGTGAGGAAGTCCCAGCCCCCAGGGTTTCTTTTGGTACTGGCTGGGCCGCTCTACGAACACTCCCGGGGCACACCTTCTTGAAGTAAGCATGGCTGCACTCGACCACCTCACAGGTGAAGTCCTCAATGGTGGACCCCTCCTGGGCATCCCAGTTTACTGGTGGGAGGGCCAATGTGTCAATCCCCTTTGCTTTGTACTAGGGATCTATCGTGGAGCTGGTGTCTGAGAAGTCCTCCGAGAATCTCTGGAGCTTCAATCTTTCCATCATGCCCGCGGTCATCCTGACGTAGTGCCAGCTCCGGACCTCCATTTCATCTTGGCATTCTTCTCAAAAGTCCTCCATATGGTATTGATGGGGCTCTGATACCCGGGGAAGTGCCGCTGCAATCTTGCCATGCGGATCAAATTGCTTCTGCACCAAGTAGAACTCTGCCAAGTTATAGATTTTTAGCTCATTGTCTGCTTCTTTGGCGGTGGCTAGACTGCATGAATAATTCCCACAAGGGATTGGGAATAGAATATTAGTTACCTTCTTTAGGGCATAGAAGGCATGCAGCTCCATTATCTGCCGACAATATTCCAGGAGGACTATCTTGTCCCCGCAGTGTTTGGGCAACAAGTAGGGTTTCCCAGAGAAGCCGGTCACCCTTATATAAGTGTGCTGCTAGTATTGTATATAATAATGTCTGTAACTCCAGACCAAATTTATCACCTCTGTGGACAGGCGGTATCCTGCATCCCGAGTGGGTGTGAGCAGGTGGTAGTAAATGAACGCGTCGTTCACTCGGCAGAAACTGGGGAAACTGGCCTCCCATTGAATCTATGGAAAGTAGTCCCAAGGGGCCTTCTGATCCAGGCCGAGCCCGAGTATGCCATCGGTGAGTAGCCCATGGGTGTGGGGTCTTTGTTGTGCCAGGGCCCAGAGAACATAAGAAGTCATATAAAATTTCTTCTTCTTGGCCAGTTGAAGGAACTGGGAGTCGACATGATTTGAAATTATGGCCGCCTAGTCAAAAAACTCCCCTGTTGTACTTATACCAAGCAAAAAGTAGTACATCCATCCAGAAAATTCTCATGCATGTTGTTGCCCGAAGACCCAGCACAGTGCTATTATCCCCATCTGGATGCTCTCTTTGAATTCAGACCTGGGGATCTCTAGCTTCATTCTCTTGGGGTCCCTCTTCAGGACTTTGAGCCAATTATTGTTCATGTATATGCAGGCCACCTCCTCCAATTGCTTGAATTGGGCCAAGGCATCAGACCGGGTGACCATGGTCAGCTTGGCGAATTGGGGGATTCCCAAGCTCCTCTGGAAGGTATCAAGGTCAAGAGACACTAAAGGCATGGGGTACCCTGTTGGCTCTAGTGGTGCGAGCATAGCAGCCCAAACAGATGGGTTGTAAAGAGATGAGAGCGTGAGAATAAGTTTCAGTGACTGCACTGAGCATGGGAAGCAAGCTGCCTTAAGGATCTCAGAGTTTCCAATTTTAATGGCCAAAGGATCTTCGGCCTGTCGCTGGATGTACATAACTTTAACCAAGGCCTGCATTTCTGGCCATGTTCCGACGCTAGTGTCAGTAAGAAGCTAGACCTTGGACTCAATCTTTGAGCCCACAATGACTCTGTCTTTTACGTATTTCAGGCTCAAAGGCATCCTTTCTAGAGCCTTCTCCATTTTGGATTTTACTTCCGCTCTGGTACTTGTAGATGGAAGTTCTGGACTTCTGGGTGGTGAGGATGTGGATGCTTTAGACATGTTTGAGAGTATACTCTGGAAACCTACACGGAAAAGCGACCATCAGAATACATTAATAAGTAAATACTTCGAGGTCCAGAGATCTTACCACCACGGTGTCTGCTTTCCCTAAAAAGTTAGTTTCATTCAAAAACTCTAGAAAGCACACATACATATCATGAACTTAAGAATTTGATTGACCATCCAGGTCTGGGAATTTTATCGCATTTGGTAAGAAGGACATGGGATGGATGATGGTAGGAGACCCAGAGCTCAGAGAAGTAACCATTGGAAAAGATGTACAAAAAGGCAAACTGTCAAACCCACGTGGGCGCCATGTGGGTGAGTAATAAATGGGAGTTATGGCGATGACGACGAAGCCAACTATCTAAATGCGCAAAAAGTGAAGGCCACTTGGACAAATTTAATATGCACGCATGGGTCATAAATGAGGGCCAGGTTGGTTTTACGGAGGAAAGAGAAAATTGCCTGTTTGAAACCGGCCGAGAGCCGAGTTTCAAATAGGTGGTATTCTGCTCAGAATGAGCTCGCGGACAAAAACCAGCGACGTAGGTAGCACGGCAAGCTTGCTAAGCTACCTAGAAGGATACACAGAGGATATACATTAGAGCTGAGGGATATACACATGTAGACTGAAGGGATATACAACAAATATACATCAAACTTACATATATACACCGCAGAATGAATATCTATAAGAAACCAGGCAAAACACAGAATATCTACAACTTCCTCCACTATATATAGTCCAGACTACACCTGCACAGAGGGTGGACAACCCTCTAATAGAGCTGACCCACCAACGGGTGGCAAACTGGAAAGGAACAAAAGACGAACAAACAAAAAGGCAAAGGCAACAAAAACAAATGACACCAGACAGAAGGAAAGCCGAAGGGAAAGGAGGCACCAACCTAAGAATGCAAAAAGGAGAGGAAAAGAATCCTCCGCAAAAGCTCTGCAACAACTCCAATCATCAAACGATCACAACCCACCACTACAAACCACTCACAATCGCTCGAAAATGCTAGAAATGTTTAGCACTGGATTATCATTAAATCACTGCAAATCGCTCTGCAATCGCTCTGATTGCTTGAGTGTTTAAATCATGGTAAATGTGATAATGACAGGTAACTTCTATTTATACCCATAGTAAAAAGCAAGCCACCTCTTCATCTGCAAACTCTGGACAGACAGACCTCTGGACTCCGGGCCCGGGGATTCCCTATGATGATATCATCTTAAGGAAAGAGAACATCACGACAGAGAATCCTGGAGTTTGGAGTCCAGCTCCTAACAAAGGACGACCAACTCTGGGATTGAGGTCCCAGAGGCACAAGAAACCAACAAAACAAGGCACAACCGTGGGGAAGAAAACCCCAGAGAAAAAAAATAAAAAGAAGACAGAAAACCAGCGATAAGGCAAGAACAAAAAAGCAAAACAGAAAAAAGGGGGACCCAACATTTTGCACACAAAATGTAGGGACGGGGATGCAGGGCATAACAAATGGCAACTATCTAGGACAAATGCCTTAACACATTTGAAAACTACAGAATCTCTGGTTAGCAAAACTAGAATAATTCACTACTCGGAGTATCTTATAGGCAAAGAGAAACACGTCTGAGAAAATCTGGCCACACGGGATCCATTCCATAGTCTTTTCATCAGTGGTGGGGTGTGTGCTTTGGAAGGAAATCAAGCTGATGACCTCTGGGAGGAGTAGAGAAGAGGCACTAATTACATTGAACCATAGTCATCAGATTTGTCCATTTCTCCTGGAGACCGGAGCTTTGTCTCACTTCCCTTTTTCTTGTTATTTTGTATGTTTCTAGGTGGGAGGGCGGTACTTATTTCACAATTAGGCTTAAGCTTAGATAATTTTAATGGCGGTACTTCTTTCACCTTTCCACCTATTTCACATGTTGAGTAGGGGATGAAACTCCAGACCTGAAAAGAATTCTTTAAAAGTTCAGACTTGGGCCAACCAACTAGTACAACCGATCTATCCTCGGTGTGTTTGATTACTTGTTCCTTTTTTTTTTATTTCACTGATTGCCAGACCTCTGGGGGAAAACCCAATGGAGATTGCCTAAAATGTACCACCAAACCTGTAAAATAGCTCCAGAGACCAGACTGATTCCACTATGCTAAAGACAGATTCTTAAGTTCACCATGCTACAGACATCATACCGGAGACCAGGGTTTATGCGAAGCATTCCAATCCTTACAAGAGAGAAAAAAATGTTAGGACCCGAAAAGAAAACTGGAAATGAAAACAAAAACCACCAAAAGAGGACTTCCCTAGAGGGCAGCCAACAAGGCTATTTACAAGACGCGGTACCTCCCAACAAGGCACCGAGAAAGAAATATTTACAAGAGGAGAGCTTTACATAGAGTACAATTTTGGACAAGCTTACCCTATTTGAAATAGTGTTTGAGAAACTGTCCATTGACGGGCAATGGGACAGGTTCCCCGGCCATGGGGTTAAGGCGGTAAGTATTTTCCCCTTAGATTTCTAAGATTAAATATGGTCTAAGCCAGAGCCGTTGGAACTTGGTGTGCTTTCCTTTCTTTTCTCGGGCCTTGTCCCACAATAGGACCAAGTCTAAAATCTGAAAAGCCTTGCATTGGGCTCTACGGTCAAACCATCGTTTTACCACTGCTTGATGACGCGCAAAATGTTCGAGGGTTGCATCTCGCTGTTCTTCCATTCGCACCAGATTTAGGAGTCAAACCTCCATAATGTTGTCCTGATTGCTGAATTCTTGCATAAATTGCAAAACTAGGATCTGTAAGTTGATTGGGAACACAGGGTTCTGGCCATAAACCAGATGGAATGGGGACATTTCAAGGGCGGCCTTGATTCAAATGCGATCCACCCAGAGGGAAAACTTCAAATTTTGATGCCAATCCCACAGATTCTGTTCTAGTAGGTGTTTAATCACTTCAAGTAGATTTTTATTCGTAGATTCAGCAACACCGTTCCCCTGGGGGTAATAGTTGCTGGAAAACTTTAGAGTGATCTTTCAATTGTAGGTCCACTTGAGTAATTGCATCGAAGAAAATACCAGACCATTGTCACATACCAAGGCAAAGGGTATTCCAAACCTTGTGACGATGTTTTATTCCAGGAATTTGATAACTACATCTGTCGTGTTATTCTTGCAAAGTATCGCCTAAGACCACCAGGTGCAGTAATCGGTAGTAGTAAGAATGTACTGGTGATTGGCAGATGAGTTGGGGTTGATTTTCTCGATGAATTCAAATGCCCATTGGGCGAAGGGCCTAGCCTCGAAGACTGGTTGCAAAGGCATAGCCGGGTTACGCTCACGATGCGCCACGGTTTGGCAAGTGTGACATTTTCTAACATGAGTGTAAACATCTTTAAATATACAAGGCCAATAGTATCCAGCCCAGAGGATCTGGTGGGTAGTGGCATTGGCTGAGCCATGTCTAGTTCCAAACTACTCATGAAATTAATCAATCATCTTCACAGCTTGGTCTCTGTTGATGCACCAGAGGTACACTCCCTCGTAGTTCCTGCGGTAAAGCGCAGAGTTTTTAATCATGAAGTGAGCGCTTTTCATTCGTAGGGTACGGTGTTTATTGGGGGTAATCCCTCTGGGCATTTGTTATTCAATAGAAAATATCCCAGATCGGTATACCATGGGTCTCAGGTGATGGACTCCACCGTGTAAGTTTGGCATTCTATGCGGGGAAACTCTTCTGTCGTCGCTTGACTCAGTCCCTGGCCCCAGACTATCTTCATGAGCTGCATTTCCAAATCATACTCCTGGAGGATGGCCATCTATTTCCCCCATCTTTCGCCCAACTCGCTCTGCATCAGCAGAGACTTTACGGTCTGGTCCGGGATGATAGCATGCACATTGCTCCAGAGAATGTAATGTCAGAATTTCTTCACGGCGTGAACTAGAGCAAAGGCCTATTTTTCTAGTGATGAATACCGGACTTCAGCGTTCTTGAAGGGGGAGCTCATGAAATCTATTGGTCATTCTTCCCCCTCAACCTTTTGAGTCAACACTGTCGTAGCAGAATGCGACGAAGCAAAGGAGTAAATGTAAAATGGAAGGGAGTAGTCCGGACTAGCCAGGAAGGGAGTAGTCCAGGATGGATGCTTCCATTATTGTCTGTTTGATCTGGGTGAACACCCACTTTTCTTCAGGACTCCACTCAATCTTGGTATCTTTTTTCATCATTTCATTGAGTGGTTTGACTATCTCGGCGAATCTGGTGATGAAGCGCCAGATGAAGTTGATCTTTTCGAAGAAAGATCACATCTCTTTCTTGCTGTCGAGCATTTGTAAGTTTAGCAACACTTCAACTCTCTCAGGGTCGATGGATATGCCCTTCTCGGAGATGATATGCCTGAGCAACTTCCCTTTGGTGACCTTGAATATGCACTTCTTGGGGTTGAGGGATATTCCATACCAGCGACATCTCTCGTAGATCTGAGCGAGGTGGGCGAAATGGTCATGCCTATCCCAGAAAAAGATGGTCAAATCATCCATGTAGATGATTATGCACCGATTCACAAGGCCCTCAAATGCAATGTCCATGGCCTTTTGAAATGTGGCCCCTGCGTTAATCAAACCAAAGGGCATCCTCCTGTATGCAAATGTTCCCCACTTGGTGGTAAACGTTGTTTTCTCCCTATCTTCATACTTAACCATGACCTGGTTATACCCGGATTACCCATCCAATAATGACATCATCTAGGATCCATTCACTATCTGTAACACCTCATCCAATGAAGGGAGAGGGTGATTATCTTTCTTGGAGGCATTATCCAAGTTTCAGAAATCCACGCAAAGGCGAATTTCACCGCTCTTCTTTCTCACAGGGACTAGATTGGCAACCCATGTAGTGTGCCAGATTGGAAAGATTATCCAGGATGATAGCAATTTTTCTACCTCTTGACAAATTAGAGGCTCGATCAGTGGGTTGACCAGTCATTTCTTTTGCCAAAATGGCTTAGCATCAGGTTTTAGGGGAATAGTATGAGTCATAATGGATGTGTCGTATGTTTTCAAATCTTCGTATCCCCATGCAATTACATCTATGTATTCTCAGAGAACCGTGAGAATCTTCTCCTTCTCCTCAGGGGAGAAGGAGGTGCCAATGTGGATGGTCTTTTCTTCATCAGACTAGCTGATGTTTACTTTTTCAAACTTTCCTCCCTCAAAGGAAGATGACATCTTTTCTTGGGCCCAAGGGTCCGAGTCGAAGATTCATTTGAGCACAACCATCCCCTTCGGGATGGTATTAGTGGGTAGGTCCATGATCCCATCATCTTTGTGACCCTGCCCAGTATCATCATGGTCTTGTTCCTCTACTACCTGGTCTTCAAAGACACCGACATTGGCCATGAAGGCTAGGATATGTTGATCGTCCTCAAAAACCTAAAAGTGGGTGACATTATCTAGGATGGACAGGAAGGGGACCATCTCAACTAAAAATCTCCAGAGTCATGAGCTGACCATGGGCTCAACTGTGCTGGCAGAGATGGCAAGGGCATCCAGGACATAGTTTCGTCACCGAGGAATAAGATCAATGCCAAAGGCATCAAAATCTTCAATAAGGCTCCAAGCCCGATTGCGGTATGCAGCCAGTCTCTTGTCATGACATGTATATTGACTCCGGACCTATTTGACAACCAACTTAGAACCACCCAGAGCCCGGAGGCAGGTGACACCTTTCCTTAATGCAAATAAGAGTCCAAGGACCAAAGCCTCGTACTCCGTATCATTGTTTGTGCAAGTGAACTACAATTTGTAGGATGCGAGGAAGGATTTCCCTCGCGGGTTGATTAACTCTACTCTAGCCTTGCAGCCTTGTTTGGATTGGGACCCATCGAACTTGAGGGTCCATAAATCGTCATTCGCATTCTAGGGCTGGGGAGCGAGAGTAGCCTTTGGATTGCTTTTGGGGGACTTGGGAGGAGCTTCCTCCCAACCTGTTGGCGTGCAGGTGGGGTTTACCTCCGGAGGAGTTTGAGTTTGAGATTCCTGGGGAGATGGCACCAAAGAAGTGCGTCCCATAAGAACACTAGACTCCAGGGAATCAGCTATGCATTCTCTATTCTGAAAGGCATCGATGTGCCGGGTAGCGACAGAAAGGCAAGGCCCACACTCAAGTTTTGAATGTTTCTGATAGTGTACTCGGCACCAAGTGTCAGACAGGAGTGTGGCGGGGGTCGCCATGGCACCTTGAGAGTCAACCTCAACTCTTAGCTTTTCTTCTAGGTCCTGGGTTCTCTGTAGCACTATGGGATCCTCCTCAGGGGTGAAATCAAATGTTAATATTTCAAAGGGTCAATATACCCCGGGGGAAGTCTTAGAGAAGAAGACCTCACTGACCCTCCTGACCTCGGTAAGGGCCTACTTCATCCGGGGTTCACTTTCAACCTAGATCTTGTTTGATTCTCCTTCCTAGGGGAGCCATAAGTGGGAGAAGTCAGTTGAAAAGTATCCATTCAAGGACTTAGACCAATTCTGACTTAGTAACATCCCATAAGTCTCTGGGATGTCCACCACTTGGACGTCGATTATGCTAGCTATCCTGGGGTCCTAGATAAGCTATATCCAGACGTTCTTCAATTCCCCCACCATTTTCATGGCAGTCTTATCCAGCTGGATCACTGCACCATTAGATGGGGTGGGATGGAATCCGAGCTTCTGGCATATGGATAAGGGCATGATATTACCTAAAGCTCCAGAGTCTACTAAGCAATTGTGTATGTTTTTGCCTTGGATATTCAAGCCTAGTAGGAAGGGAGGATCTTCATTGTTTCCCTGAAAGACAGCTGCATTGGCGTCCTTGAACAAGATAGTCTTGGGCAGGCGACTGACAACTTTCAGGTTTCCCAAGAGCTTCAGAAGAGACTTCTTCTGCTCGGAACAGTTTAGCAAAACCTCCATCAAGGTCATGGAGGTGGTGGTCTCTTCTAACACCTTTGTAATGTTGAATCTTCCTCCCAGAAATTGGTGACTGCCCTCGGCTAGGTCTTTCACTTGGTTAGAGCTAGAACCTTTTAGAGGAGCGGGCCAGTCAGTTGCGTTATCCCGGGGAGGAGTGTCCTTGATAGGGGTGTAGGCATGTAAGCTGGTCCTTTACCAACCTAAATCTGAGTATTGTATGGAGTCTGTGGCTTGGTGAAGGCATTGGCCTCAAAGGGTGAGATAGATTCATCAAAGAATCCATGCAATTCAAATTCCTCTTCATCTTCCCCAGAAGTTCCAAAGAAGATGGTCTCACAAGTGAAGGCACTGTGGGTTGACTCCTACAGAGGAGGCTCTGGGGGAGTAGCATCATATGATTGTTGTCTATCTAGCTAGGAGATCATGATGAATTTTTCCAGCGTGGCACAATTCACCTCATTGTGTGAGCCCGTGTCATGCAATCTACACCAATTAGTCATTGGCTAGAAGTCTGTGACTGGTGTGAAATGTGATGGACCAGCACTATTTTGGTTGGCATTTTGGTTCAGAGGTGGACCTCTGGTATTCGTGTTATTATTCCATTGTTGTTGATTGGGCCGAGGCTCATTGTTGAAGTTTCTTCCCCCGGCATTGTTGTTTTGTTGGCCGAAGAATATATTCCCCTTCTGGGAATTAGAATTCTGGGGTGCGTAAGACCCCGCCTTCAGTTAACCCATGTCCATAGTCAAGGTAGACAACATTCACCAGAGGGACTCAACCTCAGCGGTCAACTGAGTATTAGTGTCATAGTGTGACAGTTTTTGTTGTTGGTTCCCCAGGAAGGCAGTAGTATTAGCTAGAGTTGAGGATGGAAATCCTCCAGTCGTGGATGACTAAAAGAAGGGCACTCCGGACGGTTGTGTCAGAGGCTGTTGTGCCTGCTATGGCTGATTCCAAGGGAAAGCTTCTAGACCTAGTACTGCCTGAGTCTGTGATGGATAAATGTACCAGGCTTGCTGGTCTATCAGCTGTGGTGGGGGATTCATTACCATTGAGGGAGCACCCATTGCAAGATTGGGGTTATACCCCCAGCATATGTTGTTCCACCGGGGATCATGTTGAAGGGCGTGCTCTGCCCAATCCTGCTTGGGGATTTGTTGAGACCACAGGATAATTCTAAGGCTAGGTTGTAAAACTTTGCCAAAGTGTCCCGGTCACCTTCGGCGGTTGTTCTCCAAAGGAGAGTGGCAACGAAGGGGTCCATTGCGTTAAGGTAAGTTTGTATGGTTACTTATGGAGATGGAATGAAAGGGCCCATGCACCGCTTCAAGGCACGCTGGAACCAATGGTTGAATGTTTCAAGAGGTTCATTGGGTTCCTTCCTAATGGGGATGAACTAGCTATGGGACCAGGCTGGGTCCACATGTACGCGAAAGGCAGCTAAGAAGGCATCCTCCATGTCCTGCCAACTATTAATGGGGTTGGCAGGAAGGTTAAGGTACCAGTTTAACTCACCCTACCCTAAGGACAAGGGAAAAATCTGAGTCACAACATCTTCATGCTAGATTCGGTGTCAGTTCATGGCATCCTTATATGCCTGTAATGCTCTTCTACGGTCTGTGAGCCTAAGTGCTCATATCATGGGCAGATCTTCTCTGGGTACGGGGGTAAGTCATTGATTGTGCCCAGAAAAGTTCCCATTGGGGACACGGTGTTGCCAAAATATACAGCCATTGGGGGAACTAGATTTTGAGTAGTTTGAGCGATGGTTGTCGGGATTGTCTGAGAAGTTTGGGTATTCTGAGGTATGCTAGATCCCCAGACAATGGTGGCTAGTATGGTTTTCGAGGTCTGTTTCTTTTGAATAGGAGGCTCAAGTTCAACAAACCTTCTGGGGTTTGGGGCAGACCTAAGGATTCTTTCAAATTTTGCTGGGGAGAAAGACCCAATCCCACTAAAGACTTGACTCCTAAAACTATAGCTCAGGGAACCTTCGGGAGGTGTAAAATCATAATCTCAAGAGGGGGATGAGTTCATGCCCTCCTTCTAGCGCCAGTTTCTGTATTCTTCTCCGAACAAGCTCACGGATGAAAACCAGCGACGTAGGTAGCACAACAAGCTTGCTAAGCTACTTGGAAGGATACACAGAAGATATACATCAGAGCCAAGGGATATACACATGCAAACCAGAGGGATATACAACAAATATACACCAAACTTACATATATACACCACAAAATGAATATCTACAAGAAACCAGGCAAAACACAGAATATCTACAACTTCCTACACTATATATAGTCCAGACTACACTTGCATAGAGGGCGGACAACACTCTGACAGAGATAACCCACCAATGGGCAGCAAACCAAAAAGGAATGAAAGATGAACAAACAAAAAGGCAAAGGCAACAAAAACAAATGACACCAGACAGAAGGAAAGTCGAAGGGAAAGGAGGCACCAACCTGAGAATGTAGAAAGGAGAGGAAAAGAAGCCTCCACAGAAGCTCTGCAATAGCTCCAATCATCAAACGATCACAACCTGCCACTACAAACCACTCACAATCGCTAAGAAATGCTGGAAATATTTAGCACTAGATTATAGTTAAATCGCTGCAAATCACTCTGAAATTGCTCTGGTAACTTCTTTTTATACCCACGGTAAAAATCAAGCCACCTCTTCATCTGCAAACTCCGGACAGACAGACCTCCAGACTCTGGGCCCGGGGATTCCCTATGACGATATCATCTTAAGGAAAGAGAACATTGCGGCGAAGAATCCCAGAGTCTGGAGTCTAGATCCCGACAAAGGATGACCAACTCTGGGACCGGGGTCCCGGAGGCACGAGAAACCAACAAAATAAAGCACAACCACAGGGAAGAAAACCCTGGAGAAAGAAAACATAAAAGAAGACAGAAAATCAGCGACAAGGCAAGAACAAAAAAGCAAAACAGAAAAAAGGGGGACCCAAACTTTTGCACACAAAATGTAGGGACGGGGATGCAGGGCATAACAAGTAGCTTTCACACCTTTTAAGGTGAAAAGACACAACTCTTATTAGAAATTATTTTGAAAAAATAATAAAATAACTAAAAAATAACTACCTAACTTTTGGATTTGGCTTTGGTCGAAAATCTAAAAAACCTCATGAAAAGCTAATATTTCTGCTAGAGATAGGAAATTTGATTTTCTGAACTGGGTCTTTTTTTTATTTTTAAAATTCGACCAGCTTTATCCTCTATCAAAATCATCTTTGTAGCAGATCTAAATTCTAGCATTTTTCTGAAGGCTTCGATCAGTTAGTTATATTTATTTGTGTCATAAAGCTTCCTTTGATATTTTTTTTTTTAATGGAGGAACATGCTTCTTAATAATGGATTGGGACTTCTAAATTATCAAAATTTAGTGTACCACTACTACTGATCACACTATCTTCAATGATACCTTCCATAATCACAACAAGGGAAAAGCCTCCGGGTCTGGTGGACAAGCAAAACATGTTAACTATAGGTATGCCAACAGTGATAATGTTATCAATTGCCTCAATCCTTGAGATATCCATGTGGCTACAATCACTATCAAAGACCAAGGTAACAAATGTGTTGTAACAACGTGTCGCACCAGAGTCATCTTGCAAAGAGTACCACCCTCACCTATTGTATCTACCAATCTTAAAGCAAACTCAGATCCACTGCCAAGCATAGTGGATCAACTAAAGCACACACCTGCCCAGATCTCCATGTTTGACCTATTGCGCATATCTCCATAGCATAAACTGGCACTTGACCAAGCCCTTCAGAATACAGCTGTCCCAGGGGACATAACACTTGGGAGCTTCCAAACGATGGTCAACCATATAGCTACTAACAAACATGCCACATTCACAAACTATGATGTGCCACCGCATAAACCCCTGCATAATGGTTCTTTTCACTTACTTGTCTAGGTCCACAAAAGCTCTATCCATAGGGTCCTTGTTGATGGTGGAGCTAGGTTAAACATCTATACTCTAAAGTTAATCAAGCAACTGGGCTATTTAGAATCAAGAATTGATGTCACAAGGAGGATAAATATCAGAGCTTATGATGAAGAGGAAAGGTCCTCTAAAGGTATTATCATTCTACCTGTCCGTAATGGTCCAGTGGTCAAAAACACTCCCTTCCAGATCCTAGACCTTGAGTTGGGATACAACATGCTACTAGGGAGACCCTGGATACATGAAATGCAAGTTGTACCTTCAACATACCATCAAGGCAACAAGTTCCCACACCAGGGAGAGGAAATCATCATAGAGGGAGATCCCAATCCTTTCCAATACTGTAATGCGGTCCAAATCAGCACTAATAACCAAGTACCATCAAACCAAGATGCAAGCATCCCATCCTCTTTAGATTCAAATCCCAAGGATGTCACACAGACAACAGGAAAGATAGTCATTAACCATGATGCAAGCATTCCCTCCTCTTCAGATTCAAATCTTAAAAATATCACAAGGAAAGTGGGCAAGATATCCATTACTGACAAGGGATGTGGTGAATATAGATATGAAGAGGCTTTTACCATCACGCACATGCCTCAGAGCCTGAGAACTTATGGCATGCCACAACCTATTATTACAATAGAAACTCCACAACCTGTTCTATTCAGATGTTCGCCCACAACCTTTGTCCGGTGGGGAGACATAGTAGAAGAAAAGCCATTTGAACAAAACATCAGTACCTGGTTATACCAAGACCCACCAGAGACAATCTGACCACCCCTACCCCTGTCAAACTATGGTAATGGTTACACAATGTTACACAAATTTGGGTATGATGGTACAACTAGTCTGGGGGCAAGGCAACAAGGCTTAATGGAATTGTCTCTCCCACCAACCTAGAGAAACAAAAGAGGGTTGGGCTATGGGCAAGTAGGAACACATCTGGTGCTCCAAGACATCCAAGTTGATCAAGAACAAATAGCAGAGATGCACTGGGGGCACAACACATAACTTGTCTTGATAAGCAACATATTAGCATAGTTGTTGCCCGCCGAAGAGGGAACCACACAAACCCGAATAGACCTCCACATAGCAATCAATGATAATGAAGGAAGTGAGACATCTGACAAGCGTTCTATTGAGATTGACTCCCATGAGTATGAGTGGAGATCCTTTCATGACTCTAAACCTTTGATCCCAGATTATTCCCCTCGGTCAAACACTATCATAAACCTAGAAGACTTATTTGACCAACTGACCATTACCAAACAACCCTGCATAGATAAACATGTCATTTATCAAACCTCAAGTGGTGCAACCACATCATAGTCTAGTTTTGTGGGAACCATATCTGTAGTCCCTTTCAATCAACTAGAGTCAAATAGCCATGAAAGTATCTGTCTTGTACACCCAGAGCTAATAGAGTGGGATCAACAAGGACCCCCTGATTTAGATATCTTTGAGAACGATGAGGCTATTACTGATTTCATGGGACGCAGGGAAGGCATTCCATCAGGAGACCACAAGGAAGGCTTCTCCATTGACCTCGACAGAGTGGCATATTTCAGGGATGCAACTCCTCTTTCCAGTCCACAAAAGAAAAAAGAACAAAAGAATAATAAAAAGCTAAAACAAGACGTATCTTCTAGCGAAAACCTCATTGAGGTGCTAGAAGGTGGAAATAAGGAACTCCTCCCCTTGACAGAGGAGAAATCGACATTACTAGCAGAAGAAACAGAGGAAGTCAATTTGGGAGATGACAAGAACCAAAAGAACATATACTTGCCAAAATCACTTACCCCTAAGGAGAGAGAATAGTTTATCAGCTTCATTAAAGCAAGGATGATCAATTTCACATGGTCCTACTCAGATATGCTAGGGTTAGATCCAGAGCTAGTAATACACCATCTCCCGTTGTTACCCAATGCCAAACCTGTCAGGCAGAAGCTGAGAAAGATGCATCCCCATGTTGCATTGCTAGTCAAGGCAGAGTTGAGAAAACTCCTAGATGCTAAGTTCATAAGACCTATACCATATGCAGACTGGATATCTAACTTGGTACCAGTTACAAAGAACAGTGGTCAGATACAGATTTGCACAGACTTCAGGGATCTCAACATAGCTTGTCCCAAAGATGACTTTCCTTTACCCAACATTGATATGATAGTAGATCTAACTGTTGGACATCAAATGCTATCACTCATGGATGACTTTTCAAGGTATAATCAAATAAGGATCGCACCCGAGGATCAACATAAAACAACTTTCACATGTCCTTGGGGCACTTACTATTGGAACGTCATGCCATTTGGTCCCAAAAATGCGGGTGCAACATATCAAAGGGCTATGACAACAATATTTCATGATCTCATCCACAAAACAATGGAAGACGATGTGGACGACATACTAGCCAGGTCAATGCTTCACAAAGATCATCTACAAGTATTGGGACCAATCTTTGATAGAATGCAGCAATACAAAGTCCATTTAAACCCAAAGAAATGTGCGTTCAGTGTCACAACAGGAAAGCTATTGGGGTTCATAGTGTCACATAGAGGCATCAAAGTAGACCCAGAGAAAATCAAAGCAATATTGGACATGCCTCCACCATCAAACCTGAGACAACTAAGAGGGTTACAAGGAAGGCTCTAATCAATTAGGCGCTTCATAACTCAGCTAGCAGACAAGTGCCACCCATTCCAACATCTACTGCACAAAGACATCAAATTCATATGGATAGAGCAATGCGAACAAGCATT
This sequence comes from Thuja plicata, assembly GCA_018584345.1. Classification (NCBI taxonomy): domain Eukaryota; kingdom Viridiplantae; phylum Streptophyta; class Pinopsida; order Cupressales; family Cupressaceae; genus Thuja; species Thuja plicata. The sequence continues at coordinate 562,865 of MU226299.1, forward strand.
CCAAACATTCAAGGACTACCTCCTCAAGTCTCCTATATTGGTGCCACCAGTCCAAGGTAGACCGTTGCTTTTGTATATCTCAGCAATGGAGTCAGCATTACGTGTACTCTTGGCACAACATGATGATGCAGGTAAAGAAAGGGCCATTTACTATCTAAGCAGAACATTGGTAGGATATAAGCTCAACTATACACCAATTGAAAAGTCATTCCTTGCAGTTGTCTTCACTTCCCAGAAGCTGAGACATTATATGTTGAGCCACCAAACAAAGTTGATCACACATATTGATCCTTTAAAGTACCTCCTAAGCAAAGCAGCTCTCACCGAATGACTTGCGAAGTAGGTAATGATCTTAAGTGAGTTTGACATTGAGTACATAGATAGAAAGGCCATCAAAGGGAAAGTGATCATGGATCAACTAGCAGAGGCACCCATTCAGGACCATCAGCCTATTATTTCCAACTTTCCTGATGAATCGATTATGGAACTACAACCAACGATCGAGGTATGGCAACTATATTTTGATGGGTCATGCATGAACCATGGTATGGGGGTAGGGATAGTGCTTATCACTCTAGATCATGATACAATTCTAAAGTCTTTCAGACTCAACTTCCCATGCACTAACAACATAGCAGAATATGAAGCACTGGTCATCAGTCTAAAGATAGCAATTCAATGGAGAATCAAGAACCTAAAGGTCTTTGGAGACTCACAGTTGATCATTATTCAAGTCAACAATGATTATATGACTAAAGATGAGAAGCTCATACCATACAAAGTACAGATGGAAACACTATGCACCAAGCTCCATTACATCTTCTTCGAGCAAGTCCCACGAGCATAGAACAAAGCTACAGATGTGATGCCTACCATAGCATCACTGATTGATATGCCAGGCAACGAAACAAGATTCCAATTTCTAGTAGAGAAACTCTTGGTGCCATCACACCAAGCATCTATCACAGAATCAGCATGCATCCTTGTTGGTCATGAATCACCATGGTACCAAGATGTCTATAACTATCTCCAAAAAGTGTCTTACCTCCCAACTTGTCTAGGAACCAGAGAAAGTCCCTCATCCGCCAAGCCTCTAGGTATACCATCCTCTCAACTACTTTATATAGAAGAAGTCTAGAAGGAATGCTACTACAATGTCTCACTTCCACCGAATCCCAGAAAGCTTTGTACGAGGTACATGAAGGAATTTGTGGAACCTACAGAGGTGGCAACAGCTTAGCTAAGAAGATCATCCGCATGGGATACTATTGGCCCACAATAGAGATAGATGCACACAAACATGTTCAAAGGTGTAGACAGTGTCAGATTCACAAAGACCTCATCCATGCACCAACCCAGGAACTAAATCCTATCACATCACCATTGCCTTTTTCCACGTGGGGATTTGACCTAGTGAACAAAATTACACCTTCTTCAGCAAATGGACACAAATACATCATAGTAGCAATCGAGTACTTCACCAAGTGGGTGGAGGCAATTCCCCTCACTTACATCACTGGAAAGCAAATAGCAATGTTCATACTTAACCACATTATCTGTCGATACGAGATCCCTCAAACTATCCTGATAGATCATGGTACACCTTTCCAAACCAAAGATGTTGAAGAGCTATGAGAACAGTTCCATATCAAACAAGGGTTCTCTTCCTTTTATTATCCTCAAGGGAATAGCCAAGCCAAAGCTACAAAGAAAACAATCTTGAAAATCTTGAAGAAAACAATGAACAAATCAGGGCGAGACTGGCATTTACAGCTTAGTCTCGCATTATGGGCATACAAAACTAGTGTGAGAACACCTACAAGAGCCACTCCTTTCTCCCTAGTCTATGGATCAGAGGTAGTATTTCCCCTTGAAGTGGAAATCTCATCCCTAAGGATATCTTTGAAGAACCTGATTACATATGAGGACTATAGAGTAGCAAGGCTCAGTGAACTGGAGTTACTAGATGAAAGAAGACAACATGCCTTCAACCACTTACAAGGCTATCAAAATTGCCTTAGAAGAAACTATCACAAGAAGCTGAAGCCATGAACATTTGAGGTAGGAGACCTTTTCCTCATGGAAAATCAAAGGAACCAAGCAGAGCGAGTCAAACCCAGAAAGTTCAAGCCTAACTGGTTAGGCCCATTTGTCATTATCAGCTCTACTCAGAGTGGGACATTCATACTAGTGACACTAGAAGGATATTAGCTCCTTGGATACATCAACAACATGCACATCAAGAGGTTCTACCATTGAGGTCTCTATGGTTAAGGCACCTATCTACATATCCAGAAAATACCAAAAAATCAGAAAATACAAAATGTTATTGTTGTCAATCAGGATTGTGCCAATAGCTTGATATGGAATCTAGCTATCCTGTTGAAACATTGAAACGTTCTCGTTGATGGGGATGAGAATGAATCTCTAGATTCTAGGCCGATTCCTCTTAGGTTTGGAATATCACTTGTACAAAATTTGTATATAAGGAAAAGGGGAAAGAAATAACCTAAAAGATCTTAAACCAAAAAGGGTGATACACCAAATTTGATATGTAACTTGAATTGATTCAGCACAGATTTTAAGAAATAATTATGGTTTTCAATACCCAGACAATCATGCAACTACAAAAGTGTTTCTATGTAAGGATCTGAAATATTTTTTGCAAATGTAGGGAAACAATGCTTCACCAAATCACTGCAAAAATTAGAACACAAATGATAGACCTGCAGTTACATGTATCAAGATTCTAAAATGTAGTAAGGAATGCAGCTTAAAATGAAGGCTAACATAACATCCGAGCAATAAAACTCACAATATCACACTTCAAAACCAATGGGAAGGAACATGTATCTCTATCTATCAATGTTGGAACAAATCTCTGTTACAATGCCTTACAATTCTCTCTCAAGTTTACGATATGCAAAACAAGTGAGCCAAAAAGAAGTCCTAAATAATCCGCTAAAAATAAGATAAATAGAAATGATAAAACCCTAATCCATATGCATGAGAAAAACCTCCAAAAAGATGAGTCAAACTACCAGAAAAGGAAGTCAAAGTGCCCCAAGAACTGCCTCAAGTCATGCATGACTGAACTGCCACTCAAAATCATGTCAAACTGCTCCATAACTCCCAAAATCATGCAAATATGTGAGGGGTCAGATATGAAAGAAAAGCCTGTCAAAAAGTGAGTGCAACTGCTGTGAACTGATAGTGAACTGCTCCAAAGAGGCCCTTAACTGATGCCAACTGATGCTGAACTCAAAAGGGAACTCAAGGTGACCCAAACTGCCCCTAAACAGCCTCTAATCTGTCTCAACAACTACTCAGAACTAAAAAGCTCCTTTATCACTAGAAAAGATGATCTTCAAGTCCACTTTGGTTATATATTTACTCATTAATATATTTTGCAAAAGATTAAATTTATATTTTTCCCCAAATTATACTTATTTATATTAATATTTAATAAATAATATAGCTATACTTAATGTAAAAAATAGAATTAAAATAATTCTATCTAATATTAAGTATTGAGCATAGTTATATTATTTATTTAATATAAATTATAATACGTATAATTTGGGGAAAAATATAAATAAGATTTTTAACCTAATATAAAACCTAAGTAAACATAATAACCTAAGTTTATTTTATGAAGCACCATGCCTAGCATATGTTGTCTCAATGTCGACATGACTTTATAAAACAAAATATCTCTATCTTTATTTTTATCATAGATAGAGGCATGTGATTGTGCATATTGTGGCATTTGGAGGGAACTTCCGTATGTTGTAGTCTTTCTCGCGGATTCCAAATTTGTTTCAAAATAGCAAAGGCATTGTTTATGATCTCATTTTCATCTTTGAAACTTAGGCGTTTGTATTATTTCCTTTCTTGCCGAGAAGAGAGGCTAGGGTTTTGTGTTGCCACCGCCATGAGTTTCTATATTTCTGGAGCTCCTCTCAAAATTTCTTTTGAAAGCCTGGTCTTTTATTGCTTCTCTTGGGCTATAAGGGCTTGCATTTGATGTGCTGGAGTCACTATTTTTCTCTATTTTGAAGCTTGTTCTGGGCATGAATATCAGTTGCAGCTAGAAGTCGACCTCAGTGTTTAGCTCTACTTTGATACCCTCGTTAAAAAATACTATCCCGCTGATCATAAGATAAGTAACACTTAATGTTTCTCTTTCTCCTGTTTGAAAATATTGCTTTGACCTGGGTATTCTTTCTTGTTGTAGATAAATAACTTTATACTGAAAATGAACTATATGCTGAAAAGAAATCTTGAAGGCTGTTTGCGTAAAATCTGGGTTTTACCTTTTTTTTAAATACAATATGCTGAAAAGCGAGCTTTAAATCTGTTATTGCTTCTTTCAAGGTTTTAACTTCTGTGAAAACTTGGCCTCCATTTATTTGCAATAAAGTCTTTATCTATGTTGTTGTATTATTATGTTTTGAAAGAATGTTGAGCTCTATTTTCCTAGCCCTCGAGTTCAAAAATTATGCCAAGAAGTTGTCCATTTTGCTTCTGTAGATCAAATAATGCATTATCAATGCCTCCATGTTCTTCATGATACCAATGAAATATCTCTCTCCCTTTGATAATGAATTAATGCATATCAGTAGTTACAAGTGTTAGAATTGATGAACATCAATCTACCCAAGAACACCTGCATGCAAGACAGTTACACAGAAGAAGAAGCAGACAGAAGAGAGAAGGATCCAGAAAGCTATGGCGGCCGATAGGCTAGAGACTGAAAAAGCATGTTGCAAGAAATAATCTTCTATTAACAAAAATGAAATGATTTACAATCTCGATACTGAAAAGTAAAGCGGTGAATCCTTATAAAGGATACCGAAGCCCTAAAAGGGAAACTCTCAGAAATAGAAAGTTCCTAAGTCTAACTTAAGCATAAAAGAGT
>MU226299.1:569110-583569 GCA_018584345.1 Thuja plicata
ACCTTAAACAGCGGCGGGTGGCGGCAAGTCTGGGGCGGTGGTGGACGGTGGCCGGAGGGCGGAGCCTGGGGGCGGCGCGGGCCGCGAAACGCTGCTGAGAGCCGCGGAGCGGGCCGGGGGGGCCGGGAGGCGGCGGGGCCCGGGAGGGGCAGGGCGGAGGCGCGGAGGCCCCGGGCGGCGCGGGGGTGGCGCCGGGGTGGTGCACCCAAAAACCTATGAAAAACTAATTTTTTTTATTTTATTTTTTATTTTTGCCTCGTACAACGTGCCCGTACGGCCCTTGAAGGCCCGAAAAAATTCTCCAGAGGCCCCGGTGTCCAAAATAGACAAACCTTATATGGTTTATGGGGTTTTTGGGCCTTCTGGACGCAATGGTGGTGTCCGTTTGGGCCCAAAGTGCCTCCAAAAATAGAGACCCCCCAGAATCACTAAGAGAAGCCGAAAAAGCTTCTGAAACTTCCAAACCCTCGATCGCTTCACAAAAACTCGAACAGCCGGCAGCAAGATGGCTCTGATACCATGTTAGAATTGATGAACATCAATCTACCCAAGAACACCTGCATGCAAGACAGTTACACAGAAGAAGAAGCAGACAGAAGAGAGAAGGATCCAGAAATCTATGACAGCCGATAGGCCAGAGACTGAAAAAGCATGTTGCAAGAAATAATCTTCTATTAACAACAATGAAATGATTTACAATCTTGATACTGAAAAGTAAAGCGGTGAATCCTTATAAAGGATACCGAAGCCCTAAAAGGGAAACTCTCAGAAATAGAAATTTCCTAAGTCTAACTTAAGCACAAAAGAGTAATTACTAAATTACTCTAACAACAAGCACCGAGAATTAATTATTTTCACCAGCCTCATAAAGATGTTTTACACGTAGCAAGGTTTGTTCATCCTCCAGTTCCTGTAGTATGATGATGGCAATACTTGGTAGTAGTTCATACCCTTTCACCAGTGCTGAAAATTGTGATTCTTAATCTAACTTTTATCTTTGTATAAATTTGCACTGGTATCTTGAAAGCTTTATGTTTACATTCCTTCCTTGCATAAAATTTGAACTATTATCTCTGCATAAATGACATTGCTTTCCACTGTGGATGACTATTTTTTGTTCTTTGTTGTATAATCATTTTATTATGTATACAGTTTCTTTGTACAAAAAAATAGAAATCAATCATCATGTACACTGTTTATTCAACTTTTTGTAAACATCACCCATAAATATCATTGAAAAATGTAGGAATCATACCTCCAGAACAGTAAACATACATGTTATCGCTTGCTGCCATTTATTACTTTGAATATGACTGTACCTATTCCAATGCTATAAGATAAAAATCCATAATGTTTACTTAATCTTCTCTACAGATCTTGAATTTTTTCCATAATTGTCAACGCAAACAACATCATTACTATTCTTTTTTCTTGTTGATTGTGCATTCTCTCCTCCAACTTGTGTATATATTTCCCTTTTTTAAAATATCTATATGACTGAAAACAAGATTATGAAGTGGCTTTCTTCTAAAACATAGGATGGTTGTTATAATTTATATCACCCTATTATATGGATGAATCTTTCTTCTTTTCCTTTCCATGACTATTAATCTTGTTCCTTACCAAGTAATTCTTTAGAAATCTTTTAATAATCACCTGTTCCAAAAGTATTAGAAAAAGTGAATATGTCCAATATAGTGCAATCATTAAATTCTAAATCCTTTATGCCCAAATAGGAAATAATTGTTGCATTGACTATTATGTGGTGTTTAGCTATAAACAAAGTTGACTGGACTTTACTTTGGTTTGATAATAACCTTTATTGAAGCTAAACATATTGTCTTTCTTTTTGCAATCAACTGGATTTCTGAAGCATGTGATGTTGAACTGAAAATTAATTTGTGTACATACCTTTTCAACTTATCTCATTGTTTGACTTGTAACTTTGTCCCTTCTGTTTGAGTTTGCTGTAGCATATATTGGTGCACCTTGTATACTTTGTAATGCTAGATTCTTATGTTGTTTATTACTTCCACTATGAATGTCATTGATGACCTGGATATCTAATTCTTTACTTATCTGTCTGTTATTTCTCTTTGCTCATTTTTTGGACTCTGTCATCCTGTTTCAGACTGCTGTAATTAATTACAATTAGCATGCCTGGTATCTGGTAATCTATCTGAACCTCTTTACTATTCATAGCACATTGAACAATCACCTATGGGGTTCGAGCACGGGCTCATGACTCCCATAAGTGAATTTTAGTCATAAACTTTATTTCCTTTCCAATTTTCCTATTCCATTCCATTATGAAATATAACCTTTAAACTCTTGAAACCTTGATATGTTGGCTGGAAGGTTTCATGATGAAAGTCATGTCCCTTCAACAGCCTGCATATTGTAACTCCATGATTTAGCTGAAAGGTCCCATGCCTGTAATGTATGCATGCCCCCTCGACAGCCTCCTCTTAGTCCACCGGTCTTCAAGTCTTCGCCTTTACATATCTTCAGTCAGAAAGTTTCGTGCGCGTAGTGTATGCACGTCCTTTCAACGACCTACTTAGTCTTCATACCTATCTGCACATGAAGCAAACGATGTTAGGAAATAAAATATTTTTGTAATATGATCCTTCCTTCTTGTAGCTTTATGACTTGTTTTTATGGTTCATATCTCTGAAAATGTGATCAAGTAGAGAATTAGACAGCTTAATCGTCCTTCATTGCTCAGTTCATATGAACTGACCCAATCTTATATCTCTTCTTTTGCAGGATGTACAGGATGACCTGGAACACTTTGAAATGCAGAACCAAAGATGTGGCAAAGTTCAACCTCCAACAAATAACCAGGCAATGGGGCTTAACCTGTCTCTTTTTCATCTTATTCACATTTCCAGAAATATAACTGTTGTTTATTTATGCATTTGATTTTCTTAATTCAATTCATGAAATTGAAAATGCATGCTTGCATTAAAACCTACAACCACAGGGTGTGTGGTTTATCATTTAATACTTTTGAAATGTACTTCTTCCTATTCGTTTTAAGAGCAACCACTACTTGTGTGGCAAACTTAAAATTGTACTTTCCTTTTCTGAAATGCAAATAATTACTTTCATTTACTGTTAAGCTCAAAAGATTTGAATATTGTTTTGCTCAAAAACTGAAACAAGTGTATCATAATATACTATTTGATGCTTAAAATCATGTTGTTGTACATGTACTTTCTTTTATTTGAATTTTACAACATTCTAAAATTTAAAACAGCAACCTTTCAAGTTTATTTTTCAATGCAAAACACTTAGTCAATTTATCAATTTAGTGCAAATAAAATGATAACATTTTCTGGCGACCTCTCAGGGGTGTTTGCCTGCTAAATAGAATAGACTAGCTGCCTTATGCAATCCATTGGGCACAGAGTATGGAACTTTGATAAACTAAACCTTCCCCAGTCTAGAAAAACTTAGGAAATGCTGAAAACTTAAACACACCACAGAACTGGAAAACTAAAAACTGAAACCAGAACTAAATACCTCGTGCTAGCTGCTTGAGGATTTTCTTTTGCCTACCTTCAACATCACCATATTGGTGTTATACCTATTATGTGAGTGATCTTACCTCATTCTGAGGTATTCATCTGTATGATGATGCTGATGGGATACAAAAGTTGATTTGCAAATAGCTGGCATAAGGTAGAGAAAAAATTTGAGTCTATTTTCTGAATTGAGCACTTTCCCCTAGAAAATTTGTCCTCTCTTCTGAAGTCTACAAGCCTATAGGGAAGGTCATGGATGACCTATTTTGGACTGTGGCCATTATGCATGATTTGAAACTTTGGATCTTCCACTGTTTCACTTTAGGATTGATGTTTACAATTTTGAATAGATCTGCCATGAAGTTGCCTGACTTGCAGCTTTTAGAAGGCTAAAACATGTGCTGGAAGCACTTATTGGAAATCAAAATCAGAAAATAAACCTATTGCTGTAGCATATTAGAAAAAAAAAATTGATATCCCGTCATGCAGAGTCTTAAGTTATACTCGGCTCTATTATGATGGGTGCTCACTTATGAGGAATGACTTGCTACAGCAACATGTTCATTTTCTGCAACTAACAACTAACTGAAAGCCAACTAATCTATGTGCAAAGACACTTATTCTTGTTTAACTCACCTCAAAAACAACGTTTGAGGTGGATCCCATTAACTGGGATTGGCAATTCTTCTCCTTCCATAGCTGAGAGCTGAAAAGCATTGTGAGCCTAGCATCTTGTAATCACAAAAGAACCATTCTAGATGGCATCAAACTTTGAATGCTTGCCAGGTCTGCTCTTCAACTCGTCCCATTTAAGTACTAAATCACCTTCTTCTAAGACTCTTGCGACAGCTTTTCTATCAAATGTCTTCTTCATTTGATCATGGTGTTTAGTCAACTTCTGAAAAGACCTCTTTTTGGACTCCTCTAACTCCATTAATTTAGCCAACCTTACTTCCATAGGCTGCTGGTCCAGCAGGTCCAATTCCTTAATCAGACTCAAACTTGGCAACTCAATTGAAATTGGCAATCTTGCCTCTCTTCCATAAACCAATACATAAGGTGAATTCCCTATTGAGCATTTTGGGGAGATCCTATCAGCCCATAAAGCATGTTACAGCTTGTTCCAAACTCGCTGATTATCTTCAATAGTCCTCTTAATAATGCGAATCATATTTTTATTTGTCGATTTAGCTTGTCCATTACCTTGTGAATAGTAATTGGACGAGGTACTCAAATATACATTATTTTTTACAGCCCAATCTGAAATTCTTGTGCCTAAAAATGCTAAAGCATTATTAGAAACAATAGATTCAGGTGCTCCAAACCTGGCAATCAAATCTTCATAAAAATTTAAAATCAAAGTTTCATTAGCTTCTTTCAAAGCAACCGCTTCAGTCCACTTAGTAAAATAATATGTTGTTGTCAATATATACTTATGACCTGAACTTGATGTGGGATTTATAGAACCAATAAAATCTAAACCCCATTTAGCAAAAGGTTGTTCAATCTGAATTGGATTGAGAGGTAAAGCTGCCAACCTTTGCTTGTTTGAAAAAATAGCACATTTTAAACATTTTCTTACCCAAATGAAAGCATCCTTGTATAAATTAGGCCAAAAGTATCCAGCCTTCAAAATCTTTAACGTTGTTGTCCTTGCAGCAAAATGACCACCTGTTGTTCCATCATGGAACTCCTGCAGCACTTTATCAATTTGACTACCACTAATACATCTTAGCAATACGCCATTGTAATCCCTTCTATACAACATATTATTTAACAAACAATAAGGTATAGACTGCAATCTAAAATATCTTCTTTTGGATCTATCTAAACCTTCAGGACAACGTCCTATTTGTAAGAAATCAGTCATTTCCTTTATCCAATTATTATGCTGATTTGGGACAGCAACCTGTTCACAGTCTTGTAATGCCAAAATAATGTCAGAATCATCATCGAAAATATTATCTCCATTTCCATCCATCTGTTCACATAAACCTCTACCCCTTACCAGCTTGGTAACCTTAATATGAATGTCATATTCCATCGCTTTCATGATCCAACCTGCTCTTTTAGTATTAAAATCTTTATTCAGCAAAAACTCTTTAACAGCAGGATGAGCAACCATCAGATTAATTTTGTTATTAGAAAGCATATGTCTAAATTTTTTCAGACTTCTAATCACAGCAAGAACATGCTTTTCAATGAAAGTGTAATGCATTTCATAATCTTTTAACCCTTGACTAAAAAATGCTATTGGCTGCTCATATCCTGAACCATTCTTTTGTACTAACATGGCAGATATACTGTCTATATTTCCATATGCATAAAGAATGAATTCCTTAGAAAAATCTGGATTTAACAAGGTAGGAGCAGCAGCTAGAGCTTCTTTAATCAACTCAAAACTAAGCTTACCTTCCTTGGTCCATTTGAAAGCGATATTTTTCTTAAGCATGGCTATAAGAGGCATTAGTAATTCTGCAATATCAGGGATGAATCTCCTTACAAAGTTAATCCTCCCTAGAAAGCTTTAGAGTCCCTTCTTATGGGCTGGAAGTGGCAAGGCTAAAATAACACTCACCCTTTCTGGTTCAAAAGTTATTCCATCTTTTGAAACAATGAATCCTAACAGTTTCCCTTCATGAACAGCGAATATACTCTTTTTAGGATTTAGAGAAATTCCATATTCTCTGCATCTTTCAAAGATTATCCTTAAATGCTTAAAATGATCAGCTGAATTTTTTGAGAAAACAGTGATGTCATCTAAATAAACTAGCACAAACATGTACATAAAATTTATAAAAGCCTTATCCATGGCTTTTTGGAATGTTGCGCCAGCATTTGATAAACCAAATGGCATCTTTTGATACGCCATAGTTCCCCATTTGGTTGTGAACGTTGTTTTAAACCTGTCTTCTTCTTTCACTAAGATCTAGTTGTAACCAGAAAATCCATCCAGCAAAGAAAAGCGTTCTAATCCTGAAACCACCTGCAAAATTTGTTCCATTAAAGGCAGAGGATGCCTATCTTTCAAATAAGCCCTGTTTAAATTGCGGAAATCAACACAAAGTCTGATTTCTCCATTCTTTTTCCTAGCAGGTACTAAATTTGAAACCCATGAAGTATGCTTAATTGGAAAAATGATGTTACTTTCAATTAACTTATTCAATTTCTTAATCATAAGGGGTTCCAATTTGGGATTTACAGGTCTTTGCTTTTGTCTAACTAGTTTAGACCCTGGTTCCAACTCTATTGTGTGCTGACAGATATTGGGATTAAATCCCTTCAAATCTGAATAATTCTATGCAATTATATCATGGAATTCATTACATAAATTGACAAAAATTTGTTGTTCCTCAGATGTACATACCTTACCAAGCTTAAGCACCTTATCTTGTGAAATAGCAACCTCTTTATAATGCTCTTCTTTAATTTGTAAGCTAGATTTATCTTTTTTGAATTCCTCATTGGTACCAAACATGGATTCTAAAGTTACAAGGCCTTTAGGCATCTTATTTGTTCTTAGCTGAATGATTTGATCCTCATATTGTTCCTGCAATTTTTTCTGATTTGGCTCTGAAAACTCAGCCTCTTCCCTTAAAAAATTCACAATATGTTGGTCAGATTCAAAAACCTACCAACTGTCAGCATTGTTAGGTACAATAGGTCTAACAATAACCTTAACATAATTTAACCCTTTATCATTGCTGATTTATGTTGGTATGTCATATTGGGCTCCTACAGCAGCGAGCCTATCAGCATGCTTGTTCTAATTTCTAGGAATAGACTGTAAACTAAAGGCTTCAAAACCTTCAATTAGGTCCCATACAACATGTCTATAACTTTTTAATAAATCATTCTTTGCTGTATGAACACTTCTAACCTGATTTACAATAAATTTTGAATCACCATATACTTGCAAATAGCTAATTCCCTTTTTAATTGCCCACTTTAAACCATTAATAAGAGCTTCATATTCAACCACGTTATTTGTGCAACTAAATGTAAACTGGAAAGCAGCATAATACCTCTGATTCTCTGGTGAAACCAGCATACAACCACCTCCAGCACCTATTTTGCTGCGAGATCCATCAAAAAACAATTTCCAAACAACACCAGCTTGTTGTTCTACATCTGCATTTTTAATAATAGCTGGTGTAAAATCAGTAGTTTCACGAATAACATAGTTACCCAGGCTAGGTTCCTCAATATGTGCATCAGAAATGATGACATTCTCAGTGGCCCAAGTATCTAACAAGATATTAGGAATTTATTCTACTTGGGTTTGTGACTCATGAATAGAATCAATTTCTTCTTGGTCAAAAACTACTGTTGTTGTCCCATTTTCAGAACTAGCAACATGTGGCTCAATACAGAATTTTGCAATAGGCTCAGAAGGAATAGTCACCTTAGTACCATACCTGGTATGAAACAACATATGAGACCAATCTGCTGATAAATACCCTCCTATTTTAGCAGTAAAATCTCTTGATAAACAGATAGAAAAATTAGGAGGTAAGTCAATAATAAAGACGTCCATGGGTACTGAAAAAGTAGGACAAGCATACATTGTTAGATCAAGATTTCTAATTACTCCAACTGTGTCCACCGCTGTACCATCAAGTTGCACAACCCCCTTTTCTATTGGTTCATATTTAAGGCCTAGTTGGTTAACAATTTTCTTGGGCATAATTGAACAAGAAGCCCCTGAATCAATCATACAATTGTGTACTAAATTCTTCCCTATTATGACAGTAATATAGAAAGGTGGAGGTTTAACCAACTTGGGTGTTTGCTAGTTTGAAATCTCATTTTTAGCCATTAACACTTTAGGGGTTTGTTGATTTAAGGCCTCATCTAATAATGTCAATGTTTGCAATGCTTCCTGCAACATATCTTTTTGACCTGGAAGTCCTAAAACCTCCCAAATAGGAACAGGAATAGGAACATGTGTTTTCTTTAAATGGTCTACAATATTAAAACTCTGAACACTAACCTTTGGTTGTTGTTTTGAAACAGTTGATTCTTTTGCTGATTGTAATGGCTGGTAAGGTCCATCCTGACCTTGAATCTGCTATTGTTTACCTTTAAAAATTTGTTGTTGTGGTAAAACAACAGGTTTATGTACCTTATCAGCTTGCTATTGTTCATTTGCAGCCTTTGTTTTTGACCTTGTGCCTGCTAATACAGGCTTCCATACTTGATCTTGATCAAAATTAGCTGCTAAAACAGTCTCATCAGCATTAAAATTCATTAGAGTAACATCTGAATTACCTTGTGGCTGAACTTGATCATTCTGAGCATCTCCTTGAACATTAGCAATTTGATTATGCAAAACATCTTGCCTCCTAGCTTCAAGCACGTGCGGACAATCAAGCCAAAAATGACTTGCATTACAAGTATTACACCACTCCTCCTCTTGTGCATAGTTATTTTGAGGAACAACTACCAACTCTTTGGATGTACTAGGAGTTGCGTAATTGTAAGGCTGATTAGTCCTTTGATTATAATTCCTTTCCTGACCCTGAGCTTGGCATAACTGGTTTGAACCAGACGCTTGATTAAATTGTCTATTCTGCTGATAAGAAGCTTGAGGAGGTCTATTGTATTGACCTTGTTGTCTCTTCAAATTTGTGATCTCATTACCATAAGTTTGCAGCGTTCTCATTATACTGTCATTTTTGTCTTTTAACTCTAAATTTTGTTCTTTTAGATCTCTAAAAGGAGTTGTAGCAGCGTGTTCTTTTGCTGCAACCTGCATATTAAATGTTGGTAATGTTGGTACAGGTGGTACAACTGCTATTAGTGGAATTATAGCTGGTACAACTGGCTGTACCTCTGCACAATAAGGCATTGGAGGCCTAGGAGGTAATTTTTCAGCTTGTATCAAGCTATTTTTTTCTCTCACAGCAATATCAAATGCATCTGGCAGAGTACGCCCACCCATAGACTGAATCATGAGTGCAATATCACTGTTAAAAGCCTTTAGATAAAATAGAAATGCATAATCATTAGATGTTTTTACAGATGCTGGAATTCTGTCCCAAGTTCGCTGAAAACGAAAATTGAAATCTGAAATATGCTCATGAACATTTCTCTTTATTGTAGTCAACTGTTCTACCAAAGATAAATTATCTGATCTATCTTCAAATTTACTGATTAAAACAGTGCCTAAAGCATCCCACGAAGCAATTGAATTAACAGGTAGACTTCTAAACCAAATTAATGCTTTACCCTTAAGTGAAGCTGCTAATAACTTTAATGCTACATCATAATGAGTAACTTGATGTAACCCACAAAGAGTAGCCGCATCCTTAATATGTTCAATAGCTGAAACCTGACCATCACCATTAAAATACGTCAAACCTTTAAGTGTTGCAGGTGGAATGTCATGATGTGTAGCAATTTGTAGTGGACTGCCAGCATTAAATGACACAAAAGGAAGATTTCTAGCCATTTGTGTTGGTGGTGTTTGCTGTTGAATTGCAGGTGCTTGTTGAGTAGTGTGAACTACCTTTCTCTGATAAGTTTTCAATCCCAGGGTAGTAGTACCACTTGTGGATGCTACAGCTGCAGACTGATCTTTTGTAGCCTCCTTCAAGATAGGTAATTCTGATCTTGAATTGTCAATAACACTTAAATCCTTAGGAAAATTGAAATCTTCAATAATTACCTCGTGTCCTTCAGAAATGGCAGCTTGATCTTCAAAGATAGGATTTTCAAATAATGAAAAATCAGATCTGCTGAGAAAAGAGGATGATTCTTCTGTTGTTTGAGATGCTCTGTTTCTTCTAGCTGATCTGCTACCTCTCCTATTAGGTGGAAGCTCTTGATAAATGAATCCTTCATTGTTTGCTCTTGTAGGGGTTCTTCTCATTAGGATAAATCCTAAAAATTTGCAACTGAATCTACAATAAACCTTCAAAATGGAGTCGCCAGGTGCTGGAAAAACTGCCTTCTAAAAGGCTGAAATACCGCTGTCTACACCAAAACAGCAATAAGAAACTTGTCAAACAATGAACTATGAAACAGTTTGGGTCCCATCGGGCATGCCAAAAACTGTTGTCAATCAGGATTGTGCCAATAGCTTGATATGGAATCTAGCTATCCTATTGAAACATTGAAACGTTCCCGTTGATGGGGATGAGAGCGAACCTCTGGATTCTAGGCCGATTCCTCTTAGGTTTGGAATATCACTTGTACAAAATTTGTATATAAGGAAAAGGGGAAAGAAATAACCTAAAAGATCTTAAACCAAAAAGGGTGATACACCAAATCTGATATGTAACTTGAATTGATTCAGCACAAATTTTAAGAAATAATTATGGTTTTCAATACCCAGACAATCAGGCAACTACAAAAGTGTTTCTATGTAAGGATCTGAAATATTTTTTACAAATGTAGGGAAACAACGCTTCACCAAATCACTACAAAAATTAGATCACAAATGATAGACCTGTAGTTACATGTATCAATATTCTGAAATGTAGTAAGGAATGCAGCTTAAAACGAAGGCTAACACAACATCTGAGCAATAAAACTCACAATATCACACTTCAAAACCACTGGGAAGGAACAGGAATCTATATATATCAATGGTGGAACAAATCTCTGCTACAATGCCTTACAATTCTCTCTCAAGTTTGCGATATGCAAAACAAGTGAGCCAAAAAGAAGTCCTGAATAATCCACTGAAAATAAGATAAATAGAACTGATAAAACCCTAATCCGTATGCATGAGAAAAACCTCTAAAAAGATGAGTCAAACTGCCAGAAAAGGAAGTCAAAGTGCCCCAAGAACTGCCTCAAGTCATGCATGACTGAACTGCCACTCAAAATCATGTCAAATTGCTCCATAACTCCCAAAATCATGCAAATATGTGAGGGGTCAGATATGAAAGAAAAGCCTGTCAAAAAGTGAGTGCAACTGCTGTGAACTGATAGTGAACTGCTCCAAAGAGGCCTTTAATTGATGCCAACTGATGCTGAACTCAAAAGGGAACTCAAGGTGACCCAGACTGCCCCTAAACAGCCTCTAATCTGTCTCAACAACTACTCAGAACTGAAAAGCTCCATTATCACTAGAAAAGATGATCTTAAAGTCCACTTTGGTTATATATTTACTCATTAATATATTTTGCAAAAGATTAAATTTATATTTTCCCCAAATTATACTTATTTATATTAATATTTAATAAATAATATAGCTATACTTAATGTAAAAAATAGAATTAAAATAATTCTATCTAATATTAAGTATTGAGCATAGTTATATTATTTATTTAATATAAATTATAATACGTATAATTTGGGGAAAAATATAAATAAGATTTTTAACCTAATATAAAACCTAAGTAAACATAATAACCTAAGTTTATTTTATGAAGTACCACGCCTAGCATATGTTGTCTCAATGTCGACATGACTTTATAAAACAAAATATCTCTATCTTTATTTTTATCATAGACAGAGGCATGTGATTATGCATATCATGGCATTTGGAGGGAACTTCCGTATGCTGCAGTCTTTCTTGCGGATTCCAAATTTGTTTCAAAATAGCAAAGGCATTGTTTATGATCTCATTTTCATCTTTGAAACTTAGGCGTTTGTATTATTTCCTTTCTTGCCGAGAAGAGAGGCTAGGGTTTTGTGTTGCTGCCGCCATGAGTTTCTGTATTTCTGGAGCTCCTCTCAAAATTTCTTTTGAAAGCCTGGTCTTTTATTGCTTCTCTTGGGCTATAAGGGTTTGCATTTGATGTGCTGGAGTCACTATTTTTCTTTGTTTTGAAGCTTGTTCTAGGCATGAATATTGACTGCAACTGGAAGTGGACCTTTGTGTTTAGCTCTACTTTGATAGCCACATTAAAAAATACTATCCAGCTGATCATAAGATAAGTAACACTTAATGTTTCTCTTTCTCCTGTTTGAAAATATTGCTTTGACCTGGGTATTCTTTCTTATATTTGTATACTTTGTGATGCTAGATTCTTATGTTGTTTATTACTTCCGCTATGCATGTCATTGATGACCTGGATATCTGATTCTTTACTTATCTATTTGTTATTTCTCTTTGCTCATTTTTTGGACTTTGTCATCCTGCTTCAGACTGTTGTAATTAATTACAATTAGCATGCCTGCTATCTGGTAATCTATCTGAACCTCTTTACTATTCACAGCATATTGAACAATCACCTACGGGGTTCGAGCACAGGCTCGTGACTCCCATAAGTGAATTTTAGTCATAAACTTTATTTCCTTTCCAATTTTCCTGTTCCATTCCATGATGAAATGTAACCTTTAAACTCTTGAAACCTTGATATGTTTGCTGGAAGGTTTCATGAAGAAAGTCATGTCCCTTCAAAAGCCTGCCTATTGTAACTCCGTGATTTAGCTGAAAGGTCCCATGCCTATAATGTATGCATGCCCCCTCGACAGCCTCCTCTTAGTCCATCGATCTTCAAGTCTTCGCCTTTACATATCTTCAGTCAGAAAGTTTCGTGCACTTAGTGTATGCACGTCCTTTCAACGACCTACTTAGTCTTCGTACCTATCTGCACATGAAGCAAACGATGTTAGGAAATAAAATATTTTTGTAATATGATCCTTCCTTCTTGCAGCTTTATGACTTGTTTTTATGGTTCATATCTCTGAAAATGTGATCAAGTAGAGAATTAGACAGCTTAATCGTCCTTCATTGCTCAGTTCGTATGAACTGACCCAATCTTATCTCTTTTCTTTTGCAGGATGTACAAGATGACCTGGAACACTTTGAAATGCGGAACCAAAGATGCGGCAAAGTTCAACCTCCAACAAATAACCAGGCAATGGGGCTTAACCTGTCTCTTTTTCAGCTTATTCGCATTTCCAGAAATATAATTGTTCTTTATTTATGCATTTGATTTTCTTAATTCAATTCATGAAATTGAAAATGCATGCTTGCATTAAAACCTACAGCCATGGGGCGTGTGGTTTGTCATTTAATACTTTTGAAATGTACTTATTCCTATTCATTTTAAGAGCAACCACTACTTGTGTGGCAAACTTAAAATTGTACTTTCCTTTTTTGAAATGCAAACAATTACTTTCATTTACTATTAAGCTCAAAAGATCTGAATATTATTTTGCTCAAAAACTGAAACAAGTGTATCATAATATACTGTTTGATGCTTAAAATCATGCGTACATGTACTTTCTTTTATTTGAATTTTACAACATTCTAAAATTTAAAATAGCAACCTTTCAAGTTCATTTTTCAATGCAAAATACTTAGTCAATTTATCAATTTAGTGCAAATAAAATGATAACAGTTACCTTGGTGAAAACCTGGCAATCAGGCACCTTGATAACGACAAAAACAAAGAAAAAAAATCAAAAAAGGAAAAAAAGGTAAAGAGAAACAAAATTTCTCTCTTAGTGAAAACCTGGCAATCAGGCGCTATTGAGTAGGTACCTTGGTGAAAGCCTGACAAACAGGCGCCAAGTGTTCAAATCCAGCTTCACCATCAATAAGCTCCAAAATCAAAAGCTTGAGCACATTTCAAAATGCAAGACTGACTACCCAAGCTATATCCAGAAGCACATTCCCCTCTGAGCACCAAGTACTTGCCCATGGTTAATACTAGTCCACCAGACTAGGGGGTGATTCTAAATGTCCTGAAAAAATCCAAAAAATTGGAAAACTCATCAAAAAATCCTAAAAAGATCAAACATAAAAAAAAAATCAATCTTCATAAAAAAGAATCAAAAAAAAAAAAGATGCAATGATGACAAATATTGGAAATAGGGGCAGCGACTTGGGACACTCATCCTTTCTATCAAATCATATCTATCAAAAAAGCAAAAAATTCCTTTCTATCATTCCTTATCTATCAATCAATCCCAGAGATCACATTCCAAACTAACTTCCTTCTAACTAACACATGCATTACTCAA
>MU226299.1:583988-598977 GCA_018584345.1 Thuja plicata
ATCTATTTTCCTCTAAATTCATTCCCCAAATCATCTAATCAAATTCCCAAAATTAATTAAATAATTAATTTTATTTAATTGATTAATTACCATTAATTAATTAATTAAATTCAATTTCCTATAGTTTCAATTCAAATATTTAAACTTACTAATTAAATTCTTCCAATTAAATTAATTTAATTTCATTCAATAAAGCAATTCTAAATCAAAAAGAATTCAATTATCTCACATGTTGAAAACTTTAATTAAATAAATAAATTAAATATTCATTTATCTTCAAAGAGATAACTCCAATCAGATCACATGTGTTACTCCACCCATCTCTCCAGTCCACATGGGTAACTTCACCCACCTCTCCAGTCCACATGGGTAACTTCACCCACCTCTTCAGTTCAAAAAGGTAACTCACAATTAGCTCTTCAATCAACCAAACTTTGTCTCCTTTTTACAAATTGAAGAGGTGGAGTTTATTGATGGCTTCTCCAGTTCCCTTTGATCTCAACCGTTCATCTCCCTATCTCTGGGATTGATCTCTATTGTTCATTTCATCCCCAATTCCTATATAATAAACCCATCATAACCATTTGAAGGATCCAGGATTTCAAGCTCTCGTGCGCCATTATTATGTCAGTTTGGTTCTAGCATTCAAGCCATCTTGTGATCACATACCCATTTCAATTAGCAAATTCTCAATGCTTCTCAAGTCATAGACGCTGCCCACACCAATACCGAGCATCAAAAATAGAGTTTCGAAAGGAGTAGACAGAGACAATAGAAGCTTCAAGCGCTTCGGGGTTTGCATTTATTTGTTTTCCTTTCTTGTGCTTGTACATTTTATTGGTTACGTTTCAAGTTATTCATTTTAGTAGTTATTTTGTACTGGATTTATATCATTTGTAAAACCTTTGCTACTAACCCTCGCCTTTGGAAAGCTTGGGAACCATGAATCACGAAGAAGAGGCATACAAAGGGTACCTGCTAGGGCCCTCATAACCCATTCTCTTAAATCTATCCGCGGTGAGTAGCTTTTGACGCAGGGATATCCAGGTGCAAAGTCCTACTTTAGGCAAAAAATATTTGTTCCAACAAATATTTATAGGCATAGTTGTCTTGTGTCTAATTTGTTTGCTTCTTATTATGTTGTAGCCATCCTTTGTATTGTATTCTCCATTTTTGGACCCGTCCCTTACCAAAGTATCTTTACTTCTATTAAGAATTAAATGTCTCTTTTTTAATATTTGTGTTAGGAGTCTATCTTCCTTCTTAGGTAGGTTAAGCATTGAAAAGTCCCTCCATTCCCATCCTATGTCATTTGTTGATTCTTTAATGTAATCTTTAACTACTTTTCCTTGAGAGGATTCTAATATGGATCTGGATCTATGGCATTTGAAAGTTTTATCTAACGCTTCATACCCACCCCAGGAGTCAGACCAGAAGAGTGCTTCCTCCCCCATTCCCAGGTTCCAAGTCAGTTTACTAGTAATAATGTTGCGGAATTCTAACATAAAGTTCCAAATGCGAGAACCTCTAGGCGGGGTTTTCTCTCTAAAAATGTTTATAGGATTATTATCACCTAAATATTTTGAAATTAAATTTTTTTCCCACTTAGCTTGGGGATTTCTATATAGTCTCCAAACTAGTTTAGATCCTAATGCCTTGCCTTGATCGCCAATGTTTTTTATGCCTACACCCCCTTCATCTTTTGGACAACACACTTTGTCCCAAGAAATAAGGGGAAAATTCTTTTCCTCACTGGTACCTTGCTAGAAGAAGTCTCTAAAATATTTATTTAATTCTAATTTTTTATTAGTGGGAAGCTTAATGAAAGCTAACTGGTAGATAGACATAGATGTTAAAACTGATTTGACTATTGTAGCTCTCCCAACGGAGGAGAGCCATTTGCCTTTTCAGGAGTTCATTTTATTTTTAATTTTTTCTATTGTTGGGTTCCAAAGATTAGTTGTCCTAGTTCCTTTAAATAGGGCTAGTCCAAGGTATTTACAAGGAAGACTACCAGGTTTAAAATTCAGAATTTTGTAAATCTGCAACTCTATTTTTTCCAATGTGTTAAAGAAAAAAACTTCAGATTTATTGACATTGATTTCTTGCCCTGAGGCGGCAGTATATGAGTCTAGGGTATATTTAAAAAAATTCGCTTCATTTTCCTCACTAGCCCCATACAACATGGTGTCATCAACAAATTTTTGATGTGTAGTTGGTTCTAAATTACTAGATATAGTTATGCCTTTGAGTAATCCTTCATTTTTCTGTGTGTGAATAACTCTCCCCAAAGCTTCAGCCATTATGGTGAAGAGATATAGAGAAATCAGATCCCCCTTGATATCTCAAAGAACCTTTCTGGTGTGCCATTTATCATAACAAATATCATTGGAGTAGATATACATTTGTTTATAAGATTAATACAACTTTTAGCAAACCCAAAGACCTCTAAACATTTACATAGGAATCTCCAGTCAACTTTGTCATATGCTTTTTTGATATCTAATTTGATAAGCATACTGGGAGACTTGTTTTTTTTTGAATCAAGTGTATAGCTTCTTGGGCTATAATAACTCCATCATAAATTGACCTACCAGGTACAAAACTAGTTTGTTCCTCACTAATTAAAAGAGGAAGGAGTTTTTGGAGCCTAATAGTCAAAGTTTTGGATAACAATTTATACAAAGTATTACAGAGCGCAATTGGTCTATAATCATTAAGGTTTTCAGGTTTTTTTTGGAATAAGGGTTAAAAATGTGTTATTGACTTCTTTCAAGATTTTACCTGAATTTCTAACTCCTAACGCCTCTGTAACCTCTTTTCCTATGAAATCCCAACACTTGTGATAAAAGCCTGCTAAAAAACCATCCGGACCTGGTGATTTATCTGGGTTCATTCTCATTAGAGCTTCCTTAACCTCGTTAATAGTAAATTTTTCTAATATGGATTTATTATGTTGTGGTGTTATGTCTTTGGGAATATGTTTTAGCATCTCATTTTGTTTGCTAAGGTTAGAAGATCCTAAATTATTGAGTATGTCCTTAAAATATGTGATAGTTTCATCCACTATTACTTTAGGGTGTTGGAGAACCTCACCATTAATTAGTCTTTAATATTGTTATTGTATTGACAATGCTCCTCTATTTAGTGTTGTTATGAAAGAATTTAGTGTTTCTATTTCCTGCTTCTAACCACAAATCCCTGGATTTTTTACGCCAAAAGATTTCTTCTTTAGTCAATACATCTTCATATTATGTTAGTAGATTCTTCTCTTCTAGGTATAACTCCTCATCCATGCCATGACTAATGACATGTGAGTTTACCTCCTTCAGTTTATCCTCTAAAGCCAACTTTTTCTCAAATATATTACCAAAATTCTTCGAGTTCCATTCCAACAATTTTCTTTTTATGATCTTAAGTTTGCTAGCAACTATATACATTTCTGAACCTGAAACCTGAGCTTCCTCCCACCATTGTTTAATCAGATTTAGGATATTCTCATCTTTGAGCCACATTTGTTCAAATTCAAAAGACAGTTCTTTGGCCTGGAATCTACTAAGATGTTTAATTGGACAGGGTAATGATCTGACCCAGAAATGGGTAGAATTTCTTCATTAAGAATTGCATTGACATCAATTAGGCTGCCATAGAGAAAAAATCTGTCAAGATTTTCAGAAATGTTGCAGAATACTTTCCTTTTATTATTCTAGGTGAAGGAGTTATGTTCTGTATGAATTTCAAGTAATGAGTTTCTGGTTACCCAATTTATGAAGTCGTTGGCTGCTTGTGGCAGTTTGCTAATACCACCTTTCTTTTCTGAAAGCTTAGTGATGGTATTAAAATCTCCGCCAATAAGACTAATTTGGTTGGGTTTAGTTCCAAGGAAAGCCTCAATTTCCTACCAGATCTGGAGCTTATCTTTCGTTTGAGTGGGACCATGGGCATTTATAAGATTGAAAACTAGACTGTTTATGAAGTTCCTAACCTGACCAATCATCCAATTTTGGTGTTTTTCTAGAACAGTGAAGGAGACAAATCTGGGATGCCAAATGATGGCTAGTCCACCTGAAGCACCTATGGTCAGTGATTCTTCTAGGTTTCTAAATCCAAGTTTTTTCTTAAATGTTAGTGTATCTTCCCTACACATCTTTGTTTCTTGTAATAATATTATATCTGCCTTGGTACTATTGATGTAGCATTTCAAGATCCGCTGCTTGTTAGGGGCGTTAAGGCCCCTAAAATTCCATGTTAGGAAAATCATGGCTCCTTGTGAAGGAACTTCCCCTTCCCTGCATTTAAGAGAGTCGTTATTTTGACCTGACCAAAAGCTTCTCCATCTCTTTCCCTTAGTTCTCCTTTAGATATTATTCCTCTCTTCTTTAGAACTCTGCCATAATCTAGGGATTATTTACTATATTTTGTAAAGGCAATACCATAGGTTTCAGGGTCCTCGGCTTCCAAAATGCCTATGTCCACCAAAAGATTTGTTGTGTCCTCTTGTTCATCCATTTCTTGCATATCCTTTATGCCCTTTATTAGGAGTGATTTCTGTAAAATTAGTTCCTCTTCATCACATAGTTCATCCAGGAACATGTTAATGAGCTCATCCAAGAGGGTATCTACTACATAATTTGTGATAATTTCTACTTCCTTTTCTATTTGGGCTGAGGAAGTTTCAACAGATCCATGTGTTTGAGCTATCTTGTATGGATCCTCATTTATCAATACTTGTTGTTGGTTCACTTGATGTTTAGCCTCACGTACCTTCCCTTCCTTATTTTTTTGCATGATGACCATATCATCTTTCAGTGACCATTCCCAGTCATTATTGGTTGCATATAATTATCTGTTGTCTCATTAGAGACCATAATATTGGTTTTCTTCTCGAAGATAGTTTCATCCCTAGGACATTGATTCTGAAGATATTCCTCATCTTCTACCTCAGTTTGAAACCTCTTTATGTATCCAAATTAGGGGGGAGTCACTATTTTCAGTTGTTGTCCCCCCTAAAGCCAGATTCTCTATGTTATCTATGAAGGTTTTCCCAAGATGGATGTAAATGGTTGTTCCATTATTTTCTGCTTGGGATGGAGATTTTACAATTGGCCCTTGTGATTCTGGCCTCATGTACTGGCTTTTTTGTAGCTTTGTTTGATTTCCTACCTCACTACTTTTCCTTTCCTCATTTTGTTTTTCTATGTCCTTGTCATTCTTGATAATGTGTTCAAGCACTTCTTCACCCAGAATCATATTATCTGATGTCTCAATTTTATCCATGTTGTCTACTTTCATCTCTGAGGTGGTCCCATCAATAAAGAATGGAATCTTATTGGTGTTAGACCATACTATCTCTGACCTGCCAAAACACTCTATGGTCACAAGATTGCGGATAAGAACAAGTGAGTTATCCGCAGGATCTGATTCCATTTGTAATCTCATGTAGCTTTTTCCTTGTAAGGGACAACAATTTTTTCCTTGGATATTTCCTTCTACTGTAGAATTCTTATCTTTTCCTAGAGATGTCTCAGATTTATCCCTTACAAAATTTATTATGGGGTTATCTTCTTTTTGTATTTGGTCTAAGTGTATGTCCATAATTTTTTCTATCTGCGGAGATTCCAAGCAATCTAAGTTCCAGTTCTTCTTAATGCCTATTATTTCATCCTTACTCTATGGGATAAGATGTTCATTTATCATGGTGCCTTCAACCTTTCCTATCTCATCATGAATACCTACCGCCAATCTATTTGTGTCCATACCGGAGTTGTTATTAATCTTGCAATTGCATTTTTCCACTGTACAAAGAGATTTTCCTTTAGTGATTGAGGAACTATTGTCGAAATCTAGTAGGTGAGAGTTCATCCTAGAAACTTTCTCCTCAAGGTTCTTCAAAGGATTGAGGAAAAAGCCTCCATCGTCATTTAAAAAAGAAACACTTGAAATCCTTTTATCATTTTTCAACATGTCTTATTCTGGGAAGTTGTTGTTTGAAATAGGGGATGTATTACACTGTTGATCAGGGCTTTCTACAGAAGGGTCTAGTCTGAGCTTGGTTTCTATGAGGGCAATTTTTTTAAGGATGATACTGTCCTCATAGTCCATATAGGGAACATCCTTCAAAAATTCAAGTAAAAGTATATATACTTGCCCTTACTGTTTGAATCTAACTAGAGCTAACAGGGATTGATTCAAATCCAAGTTAACTATAATCGTAACACTATTTTGTGGTTGATCTAGTTCCCTTGCTCCTACAAATTCCCCATAACAATTACCAATTGTTTTAAATGTTTCTGTGTTAATTAATTCTACTGGGATATCAGGGATGAAGATAGCCCTATCTACTTTTAGATTTTTCAAATTTCTATAATTGAAATTAGGTTGCCAATCGAAAAAAAATAAAATTGCAACCTCTAAATTTAGGGCATTTCGATACTATTAGATCTCTTTCAGTTTTTTGTTACTGCACTTTAAAAATAGAAAACCTTCAGTTAGGGTAACAATACTTACCTGATCCAAAAATTTTACTTTGAACCAGTCTATAATATACTCAATATTAGCTCCTATACCTGTCCATGTGGTGAAAACACCTTTGTTTTTACAAATTTCCTTCATCGTGTCCATATATCTTGTTTGGAAGTTTGGGAATGCATCCATAATCTACCCTAGATTTGTTCCATCAATAATGTTCTTCCTTTTGGAGGGTGAATGTGATGTGTGGGATCCCCATGTGGTTGAATGCCTCCTTTTGTGTGGCGGCGTATATTCATTTCTGGAGCGATGAAGCAAGTTCAAATTTGGGGATGCCCTAACTCCAACAATGTCCACATTCAGAGATTTCCTGTTGCTGGGGTGGGGAGTATAAAAATGATTTTTATGCTCTTGGAATGTTTCCTTAAGCGACACTTGGCCATTAGACCTCACATATAGCTTAAGAGAACCTCTATTCAAGGAAATCATCTCTCCATAATGGTCTTCGCCTAAGATCCGTCGATGAGGCAGGGAATATACATTTATATTTAACTTTCTGAGAACCCTAGCCTGAGAATTAACTAAATTTCCACCCTATACATGTGCGATGGAGCATTGCAGATTTTTGGCCATGCATCTCTCGAGAATGAGCCATAGAGAAAACCCTAGGGGAATATGATGCCAAAATATCAAATTTAGTGGAGATCGGAAGAACACTTGGCAACAGAGTCTTTGATTTCTTTGATTTCCTTCTTCCTTTAACTAGTCGCCATTCCGAATCCGTCCAAGGAGCAAGCTGGCCATCGCAATGCAGAGAAGGGGAACCTGGATTGAAAGTGGCAGATCCTGCATATTTAGTTTTAGAGAAAACAAAAAATTGTTTGTCTAGAGAGTTGAGAGTCCAGAATTGCAAGCGAGAATTTTTTCGCGAAGGCAAAGCCATTTTTTCTTATTCAAATTTTTTTTGGATTTAATATTAATTGAATCTCAATTATTAATATCGTGACTTAATTTAATTGTATACATGCAAAGAATTTAAATCCCACATTAAGGAATTTAATATGCAGGTCCAATTTTTTTTTATAAATTTTAATATTTCAATTAGAAATTTTATAACAAATAAATAAACCATATGTTTCAGGTATATTTAGATGAATAACTCTGTCATGCATCATTTCTATCTCCATTGTCATTCTCATTAGCATTTTGCATGATTATAGAAAATACAAAATTTATTGTTCAAGATGAAGTCTTGTTGTAGAAGTTAGGTTTCAGACCTGTGAAAGAAAATGCCCTCGTAATGAAAGAGACTCGTGTATCTTTATAAATACATTAGAATTCATAGTCCACATAAGACAAAGGAGCTCTATTTGAGCATACTCACCTAGCTTTATTTTTAGAACAATAAATGACAAAAATGACGACTCATAAAATCATGCTTTTTCATAAATATGTGTTTTTTTTAAGGATTTTTAGTATGCTACTACTATAACATATTCTCTATGATGAAGCCTACAAATCACGTCAGGATGGAAAAAATGGTGATTTATAAGATTGTTGCATCTGGGAGCTGATACTGATATGATATCACACTGTAAAAATTTGCTTCAATACAAAATAATTGCACTCACCTATTAATACATATAATTTTAGTTTAGTTGTTTATAAGACCCAATAACTTTCTCATGTGTTTATAAGACCAAATCAATAATTTTCACTTGTTAATTTCTATCTATAATGAGTGACCATATAATTTATCATGTGTTTATAATACCAAATCAATAATTTTCACTTGTTAATTTATATCTGATAATGAGTGACCATAAAACTCTTAAAATTAAGATGCATGGATTCATGCATAAATCTAATTAAGTTGTAATTGGAAATTATTTTCTAGAGTTAAATATGGATAAACCAATTTAAATACAATTAATGGAAAATTTAGAACAAACTCTTGGGTTTAGAGTTACATTATAAATATATGAGCTAAAAGTTTTTTGATATTTTAAATTTCTAATTAGGTCATTAGTGTCATGAAAATCTAATTACATTGTAACTGAAAATAATGTTCTACGACTCTAGAATATTTAAGGAAAATAAATAAATCAAGAGACAATATTAAAGAAAATAAGTCATATATATCTTCAAACCTTTATATGAATAATTGAGTAATAGAATAATCAAAAAGATAAAGTAAAATAAATTTAACATTTTTTATATTTATAATCCTAAATCTAAACCCTAAACTAACTCTAAATCCTAACTTAAATTTATCCGTGGAGAGCAAGTTTTTTTTGACATTTCAAAATTTTTAATTAGAAGTTTTTGTTTTTGAACTCTAAATCTTTTTCTACTTTCTTAAATCGTGTTTGTAGAATAAATCATAAAAGAAATCTATGTCACAGTTACAATTGAAACATTATGTTTTGGTAAAGCATAAAAGAAATATATGCCACAATTGAAACATTTCGCCTTTGTTGAACATAGTCTTACAAATTGTCAAATAGAAAGTTTTTGAAGTATAATAAAAATCTATTTAAAAAATAATAATTTACTTGATGAAAAATTAAAAAGAAAGTAAATAAATTAATAAGTAATATTATTTTTTGAAACTATTAATATAAATAAATCTTCACAAATAGAAAAGGAAAGCTTTTTAGGAAAATAATAATAATAAAAGAAAAGGTTCATTTTTTGAAAGATTTATAATAGAAATATAATTTGTTATGAAACTAGAAAGTTTGAATTTAAATATATCTAATTTAAGATGAAGTATTTGAATAAACCAAACTATTCTATAAATAATTTTAATTTTTTGAAGTTGATTTGTTTTAAATTTAATAAAATAAAAAGCTTAGTTTTTAAAGGATTTATAATAGAAACATTTGATTCAAAATTAGAAATAGTGGTTATGTAGTTATTTTTGTGAGTGCTTAAAACAATTATAAAGTAGGATTTAGATAGAATTCAAAAATAAATAGATTACTACATAATTATTTATATGATACTTGGAAACAAATATTATATAGTTTTTATGATTGATGATAATTATACTTATGTTAGGGTTAGGGTTTAGGATTATGTGTATGGTTTAGAGATAGGGATTATGGTTAATTTTAGGGTTATATTTTACATCATGATTAGGGTTATAAGTAGGGTTAGGGTTAGATGATAATTATAGTTATGCTATGATTGTTGGAAGTACAAGAATGGGAAAGCAAGATACTGAGAGGGGGGGTGAATCAGATCTTAAAAACTTAACCACTTAAAATAGATTGATCCACATTCATACATATATGAAATTAACCTAACATCAGATAGCATCCATAACATCAAATATGTAACTCATAACACAGAATTTTGGTAACCCAGAAACCCAAATAGGTAAAACTGGGGTGGGGATGACACCCACAAGATCTTCACTACTGCAGCAATAAAGTGTGCCTTTTAGGGCTACAAAAGTTTGATTGTAATATGCAATCTACCTGGTTAAAGGTCTGTTCTGTTAAGAACTAAAGATCATTACAATCTACCTTGTTAAAGGATTTCAACTTAAAGTAAAGTAAGCACTCGGCTAAGAGATTTGAAATGGTCTGCTAAAACCACTCTGTTAAGAGATTTCACCTGATACACCTATTAGAATGTTCCAAGTAGTGATCCTTCGTTATGCACTCAGATGCTGATGACAGATCTTCTCTTTTCAATAACCTCTGTGATCTCTTAATCTGATATGTCTTTACTCTGCTTTTCACTACTCTGTCATTCTGCTTGATCTAGGCTTCTTCTCAAAATAACTTGTTGTTCATCTCTCATGAACACACAACCCTTCTTTGTATATCTCTTGCTCTCACACACTCTTCTAGGGTTAGAAGCCATCTTATTATATCTTTTCAGATCTGGTAGCGAGATCTAGATCAACGATCAAGATCTATTATTTATACCTCCAATGCATTCTGATTTCCCGATTGGCTCAATGCCATGCATAGTATAAAACAATTAAATATGAAATTAA
Source organism: Thuja plicata (assembly GCA_018584345.1). Taxonomy (NCBI): domain Eukaryota; kingdom Viridiplantae; phylum Streptophyta; class Pinopsida; order Cupressales; family Cupressaceae; genus Thuja; species Thuja plicata. The sequence goes on from MU226299.1 coordinate 594,469, forward strand.
CTCAGTAGACAAATATTAAATGCGTACAAATGTCGACTCAGATCTCATACAAGTCGGCCTAAACTGTTTACATCAAAGTTTGAATTAATCCTGACATGTATGCAAAAAACTATTCTGGTTGGCACAATACATCTTTGACGCTCGACACTTAATATTGTACTTGGCTCGGCATGATGTAACTCGACAACCTAAAACTTGCTCGGCAATGTTGCTCAGCCTTGAATGTTTAGCTCGGCCATAGTGATAACCAACTAAAACTGCCTAAGTAAATGACTAAGTGTGGGTCACTAATCATCAATAGAACTTAGGGATTAATAATGATTAGGGCACAATTAGGGTTAGAATGATAATTATGGTCAAGCATATAGCTAAGGTTAAATTTTTTATTATAATATAATTAGGGTTATAATTTTGAATTATGGTTAGGGTAAGGTAGGATTATGATAACCCTAATTAAACCCTAATGTTAAATAAACCCTAATTATATATTTATCCTAATGATAATCTTAATTAAACCATAACCTTAAATAAAACCTAATTTTTACCCCATCCTAACCTTAAGCATTATCTTAAAACCCTAATCCTAAGCTAATTCTAATGCTAAGATAATTCTAATCCTAAGCTAATTCTAACCCTACCCATTATCTAAAACCTAACCCTAACCATAATCTTAATGTTAAACCATAAACTATAATCCTAACCCTAATCCAAACACTAAACCCTAACCCTAACAATAATCCTAATCCTAAGTAGACCATGACCCAAATGTTAAACCCTAATGCTAATGATAATGATGACATTAATTTGTCATTAGTATACAAACAACACTTTCGGTAAGACTACACCGAAAGACAATAAAGAGAAAACTGAAGATCAAATTAAGAGATCACCAAAGATGACTAAGTACATAGAGAATCAATGACACAAGTTAGTGTGTAAACCTAAAATCACAAAGTAAAAAGATAAAGTGGAACCCAATAGAGGAACCCAAAATGCAAGTTACAGTGCAGACCGATAAGACAGATATAGGCAACCGATAGACAAAACAGAAGGATAGTCAATCATGACTGATAGACAAAACTGAAGGACAGTCAAAGCATGACCGACAGACATAACCAAAAGTCAGTTGCAGCCTGCAAAAAGTGGATCTGACTTCCACATCAGATAAAGCAAGTGTATTCTATTTATAAGATATTTAATTGTTTTAAATCCATTTCTTTAGGGACAAGAAACATTAATGTAAGTGTTTTAATCAGTCTAACTGATTTAAAACACATAGACTAGGAGATCTAGGTGTACACCTGATCTTAGAGTCAACATTGTTTTTATCAAAACTTAATGAAGTCGATCCATCTATAAATAGATGATGCAATCATTCATTAGAATGTGTGTGTGAGAAGAAAAAAGAGAGAGGAGAACAGAACGAGCACATCTATGGATTGAATTGAGAGTTTGAAGAACAAGAACAACAAAAGGAGGATTTGGTTAGCAGAACCAAGAATAGAGGAAACCGATAATCAAAGGTATTAATCAATCACAATTAGGTGATAATCCTTTTCATGTAAACTAAATTGGATTTGTATCAGCAATAGGAGATTGCATTTACCAGGTTAATTTGTAATTTTCTATCATTCTAACAAGAGGAGAAAAGTGTAAAAATCCTTTTAAGGAAGGTGGATTTAACATTCCAACATCAGATCTCTTAACCGAGTACACACTTAATAGTGTTGCTAAAGCTCTTAACAGAGTAGACTTTAATAGGTCTCCACTGATACTCCTAATAGGGTAGATCATCAGAAGTGATCAAATTGTAAGCCTTAACCGACCCCTTCCAATCTGCAGATAGTGAAGTTTTGTGGGTGCCATCCCCACCATAGTTTTTACTTCCTAACACGAGTTTCTGTGATATCATATCTTGTGTTATGTGTCAATTACTTTCATGAATGTTTCTATGAATGATTGACATGGTTATTAATGTTATGAATTGATATAACTCACATCAAGATAGTTTAGATCATATTGAATGGACATGTAATTGATTACAAAGGTTAATTGATTAAAGGATACAAAAAAATTTAGAGGTACTAATTCACCCCTCCCCTCTCAGTACATACTTCCCATTAATCCCAACAATTGGTATCAGAGCCAAGTCTCTTCTTGGAAAGCTTAAAGGCTTAAGAGAAAAGATCATACAATAGAGAAGTACAAACTTGATAAAAATATGGAGAACAAAAAGCTAGAAATTCAGATGTTCTTTGAACAGTATAAAGAAGCTAGAATCAATATGAGACAGTTGTTGGATGAAAGAAAGAATATGGCATCTCACTGCAATGAGACAGATTATCATAAGGAAGAGATACCAGATTTCTTTGAGCCTTCAGGATCAACTACAAGCAAAGCATCAGATACATCAGGAGAAAGCATCACAAACCTAACTGAAATCAATCTACATCTGGCTGGACAAGTTAAATCTATGCAAATCGGTCAAGAGATACATATGGTAAGGATGATTGATGTCATGAACAATGCTAGACATACTGAACAAGAAAGAACACTAGCTATTGATGATAGAAGAAAGATCACAGAAAAGCTACAAGAAAAAGAGTCTAAAATACAAAGACTTACAGAGCATCACCATGAGATAACAAATCAAATTATTCTTATGAGTCAAGAGGCAAACAAAATAAATGTTGAACTTGTTAGAAACACTGAGAGGGGGGGTGAATCAATGTTTATCAATTAATTGTATTTCAGCCAATTAAACATAAAACAAATATGCGTTCAAGAATCTTAACACAAGAACACATAACACATGATTTGATTATGGAGAACCTTGATCAAAGGAAAACTCCGATGGGGATTATTACCCACAAAATATTGTACTAGGTATAATGAACCTGTTAAAGTTCCTTTGCCCTGTTAGAAGCAGTCTTTACAAATTGAGTACAATGACCTGGTTAAGGGTCTGACCCTGTTAAGAGTCTTTTACAATAACCCTGTTAGGGGTGGATGGCTCACTGCCTAGGCTCACTGCCCAATAATATGAAGGCTACAACCCTCTGAATGTTGATATGCACTATATAAAAAATGAACTGATGTAGTGACATTGTTGTCTGATTAGTTTCGTGTGTGCGTGGATGCTCTTACTCCTTAAAGAGCTACATCATCTTTTGACTTCATTATAAAGTACCTCTGTAACTTCTTCTTGCACAATAATCGACTTCTCTTGCACACTGTAACATAACAATACATTACATACTTATATCTTTACAAATGAATAGGCACGACCCAAAACATAACACTTAGTCGACCTCTTTTACAAAATATACAACGCTTCCGAACAAGTCAGCTCAAGCGTGTTTACAACAACATTAATTACATCATTACAAACTTATAACTAAAGGCGTAGTCGACCTCTTTTACAAAATATACAACGCTTCCGAACAAGTCAGCTCAAGCGTGTTTACAACAACATTAATTACATCATTACAAACTTATAACTAAAGGTGCTTAGCCTTAACATCACAAAATAATACACGCTGACCAAAATAGTAGTCGGCTTCTGTGTTCTATATTCTGGACTGTTTCCTGGACTACAGTGTACTAATCTGTCTGTAACTTTTCCATACTAAAGTTCTGTACCTTTCATGTTTGGATATAGCATGTATATACACCATAGAGTATATACCTAAGCACACCTAATCTGGTGTGGTCTCTAACATGCGCACTGATGTGTTGATCTTTGTATATGTCTGTCTGCTCTGTATTCTGTACTTATTCATTTTATCTTCTAAGTTATCTTTGACAGAAACTTAGTATGACTTTGTTGCCATGATTGAAAACACAAAATAAGCCATGCTTCCTCAGGAAGTCAACTTGCCAACATTCTCCCCCTTTGTCATTTATGGAAACAAAGGAATGTGGCTAAGTTACACATAATGACTTCATTCAAAAAATGACTGTATATACATATACTTAATGATATATACATAAATACTTTTCTGTATATACACATTCTATACTACTCCCCCTTTGACATGAATGACAAAGGTGTGCAAAAAACTATAAGTATTCATACTTACTCCATATATACATCTGGGTACACAACTTGAAGAGACTGAATCTCTTTCTGCCATAATGCTTTCATTGCATCAATTGTTTGGAGGTGCGCGCATAAAGCATATGTTAACTTCTCCATTTTCACTAGATCCAAGCAAGGACCTTGATCATAAGTCCGCATTGTGTCATCTATCTGTTTGATGTTCTTAATAAGAACTGCTAATGAAGGCGCAAGTGCATTTCTCAACTGAGTCTGTCTAACTCTTATCTTGCTTATTTCAATCTTTACCTTCTCAATTTTGTCCAGTTGTCCTTGGTAGATGTTATTGCATATGTTCATGTCCTGCGTGGAATTCTCAACAAATTTTCTTATGTTTTCCACCATTTCTTCAGCTTCTTTTATCTTTTTAGTGTGCTTAGAGGTGAGCTTCACTCTATCCATGCAGTTTG
>MU226299.1:602763-632119 GCA_018584345.1 Thuja plicata
CTTATCCTTTGCTTCTGTTAATTCAGTTTCCAACTTCTTCTTCATGTTTTCCAATTCCAAGACTTTCATGTTTGCCTGAAAAAGTTCATCTTCCAATTGTTTGCTTTCTTTGATCTTGTCTTCAATGTTGTTCTGGTTATCTGTAAGTTGTTCCTCTAGATCTTCAAGTTTATCTTTTAGAGATTTATTTTCTTCATTAAGATTTTTGACCATTTGTCCTAGGTCACTTGTAGAACAATCTTTCAGATCTTTTCTTAGCCTTTTAATAAGTATTTGGGAACCATCATTTTTTAATCTTAGTTCTTCATTTTCCTTCTCAGATCTGTCAAGATCTTCAAGAGCTGCTTCAAGATTCTTTTTCAAATGTTTTTCTTTAGCTGAGTCCATGATCTCCTCAAGTGGTTAAAATTTCTTTCAGCGGACCAGAGCTCTGATACCAATTGTTAGAAACACTGAGAGGGGGGGGGGGGGGGGGGGTGAATCAGTGTTTATCAATTAATTGCATTTCAGCCAATTAAACATAAAACAAATATGCATTCAAGAATCTTAACACAAGAACACATAACACATGATTTGGTTACGAAGAACCTTGATCAGAGGAAAACTTTGGTGGGGATTATTACCCACAAAATATTGTACTAGGTATAATGAACCTGTTAAAGTTCCTTTACCCTATTAGAAGCAGTCTTTACAAATTGAGTACAATGACCTGGTTAAGGGTTTGACCCTGTTAAGAGTCTTTTACAATAAACCTGTTAGGGTTGGATGGCTCATTTCCTAGGCTCACTGCCCAATAATATGAAGGCTACAACCCTCTGAATGTTGATATGCACTATATCAAAAATGAACTGCTGTAGTGACACTGTTGTCTGATCAGTTTCATGTATGCATGGATGCTCTTACTCCTTAAAGAGCTATATCATCTTCTAACTTCATTATATAGTACCTTTATAACTTATTCTTGCACAATAATTGACTTCTCTTGCACGCTGTAACATAAAAATATATTACATACTTATATCTTTACAAACGAATAGGCGCGACCCAAAACATAACATTTAGTCGGCCTCTTTTACAAAATATACAATGCTTCCGAACAAGTTGGCTCAAGTGTGTTTGCAACAACATTAATCACATCATTACAAACTTATAAGTAAAGGCACTTAGCCTTAACATCACAAAATAATACACGCTGACCAAAATAGTAGTCAACTTTTGTGTTCTATATTCTGGACCATTTCCTGGACTGCAGTGTACTAATCTGTTTGTAACTTTTCTGTACTAAAGTTTCGTACCTTGCACATTTGGATATAGCATGTATATACACCATAGAGTATATACCTAAGCACACCTAACCTGGTGTGGTCTCTAACATGCGCGTTGATGTGCTAATCTCTATATATGTCTGTCTGCTCTGTATTCTGTACTTAGTCATTTTATCTTCTAAGTTATCTTTGACAAAAACTTAGTATGACTTTGTTGCCATAATTGACAACACAAAATAAGCCATGCTTCCTCAGGAAGTCAACTTTCCAACAAAACTCATTGAAAGAATAGAAGCTATCGGTGAACTGAGGGATGAGAATGAAAAGCTAAAGCATGAATTAAGAATACAACAACAACATAATGAAATTATCAAAAAGGCTGAAGAAAGCAATAAAAGAATGGATGATTTTCTTAAGGGACAATGAAGAGTCAACAACAACAATGGTCTAGGCTTTACTGAAAATGGAGAATTATCAAATCAATCCAATCCAAAGAATGTCTATGAAAATCCAAGACCAAGAAAGCTTACGTGCAATCACTATGGAAAGCAAGGCCATACATCAAATGTATGTAGAGGCAAAATGAAAGGTATTCCTAAATCTACATCTTCATTCATAGGATTCTATTATAAATGTAATAAGAAAGGTCATAAAGCATATGAATGTAAGTCTGAGATGAAACAACCAAAGAAGGAAACCTACATGGACAAATACTGTCCTACATGCAAAATGAATGGGCACACAAATCTTGAATGCTGGAAAAAGAAAAGACAATCATGGAAACCTAAAGGTCAAGAAACTCCCTATCAACTGAAGAGAGTTGGTAATAAGTATGTATGGGACTACCATACTTGGACAAATTGTACAACATGTAGAAGATATGGTCACATTGCTGCAAATTGTATGAGATAATGGACTAGAAAGTCTAGAGGCTGGACTAACCCCGGAATGGCATGCTTACACTGTCATAAAGTTTGTCATCTCAAGAAAGACTGCAGAGACCGAATGATAGAGATAAGCACATATCCCAATGGAAATACCATTGAAGATATCCGAAGGGATAGAGACAAAATGTGGAGAAAAGCTTGAAGTAATGATGAAGCTGGAATGAGCAATGCAAATGGTGACACCCCATCCAATGGATTTGGTGACATCACCAACCCCACCTAAGAAGAACAAGTATGGAATTGCATTACCCCAAGCTATTACTTTACATAAGTTCCATAATATGTTGATATAATTCCAAATTATCATAAGAAAGATGCATCATGGTTGTACTTGTTGAAATATGTAATTACTATGCTTTCAGGCACATATACCGAAACCCGTTGGTATACACTCAAAATTAATATTGCCTACATTTATCGAGAAGCATCGGTTAAAAGCAAAATTTTCTAGTATAGACCAAGCCTCGTCGGTAAACAAGTGCATGAACAAGTTGTCAGTGATACCAAAACCTGTCGGTAAAAGCAAAGTGAACATCGACTGCTCTGAAACATTGTAAGTATCACCGATGGAAGTAAATTCTTCACCAACAAACTTAGTCTTTATACACTGAAGAGTTGGTAAGCATTTATGGCACGTGTTTCAGGGCAATGACTATAAATAGGGCATCAGAATGACTCATTTGTCATGACACCCAAAGTAGAGTGACCAAAGGCAATTTTCGAGCAGAAAGCAACCAAGATACAGAGCGATCATGACTCAGCCTCTAGCACTCCAAAGGAGTTCAGAGATCTTTGCAAGCACAAATAGTAAGTTCTTCGAGACCAACAACTCCATTTTTATGCATTACGCAGAAGCCCTAATTTTTTGAAAATGGCATCGACTTCACGAGCCACAAAATCCAAGAATGCAAAGAAAGATGAGTTCAATCTCATCAAGAACACAACATGTGAGGAACCAAATATAAGATCCATCCTGAGGTTGCCTCGCAACCTGATGACACTGGTGCATTTTCACGCATTCCAGGTAGGGTTTTACTGGTTGAAGACATATGATCCTTCATACATTGCAAGATAGCAGAAATAGGCAGCTCAGAGGTTGAAGAAGCCTACAAGAAGCTGTGCAATGATGATGGAACACTCAAGGAAGAACACAAATACATTGAAGTGAAAGGGCTCACCAATGCCCTAATGTTCTTGAAAGTCTTCAAAATTGAATGGATTCGGTTAGTACTGAGCATAATGCATAACAACAAGTTATGGTTGGTTGAAACGAAGGCAATAACCCAAGATGTCATCCATGCGGTCACCAGTTACCCCGTAACCGATAAAGTAAAGGCACTGAAGCATCCACCAAAGGAAGAGATCGAAAAGATGACAGGAACCAAACGGGATGGCCGAGGATTAAAAGTAACAACAATAACTGACGATGAGATCAAGTTTGGTGCATGTGTTTTGGGCTAAAAATTCTTCCAGGCAAGCAGATTAAACAACATAGCATCAGGTGCAGTGGACACAACCTACAAAATTGTGAAGAAGGGTACATAGTTGGACTTATCCAAGCTACTCTTGAATCAATTGAAGGAAAACCTAAAGATAATCAGGAATACAAAGTCAAACACTTATAAGTTTGGCTCACTAATAATGTGTATCTTCTTTTATTTTCAAGAAAAGTTCCCATCGGTAGGAGATGTAAAATGAGACAACACCAAACCGGTCACCATGCAAATCAGTGAGCGCATTGCTGCACTGGGAGATAACTTTGAAACAGTCATGGATGAATACTTCAATGTATTCAAAGACCAAGACAAGAATTAAATCAGGCCTAGTTGTTAAGAAGATAGTAAAAAAGAAAGACAAGATGGTAAAGAATCTCAAGAAGATTTTGTCAGCAACCGAGGAAGAATCTGAGGAAGGTAAAGAAGTTGAACAAGAGGAGGAAACTGAAGAACATTTATCTATCAGTAAAGATGGAGAAAAGAATGACTCTGAGAAAACAGAGCCAGATTCGCCACCTCCTCCACCATATAAGAAACCAAGGACAACAACTGCTTCAAGGACTAAAAGCCAAACATCCAAAGAATCTACTCCTTCACCTTTGAAGAAATGAAAGGTCAGGACTTACAAGAGGAAAGCTCCCACACCGAAAAGAGGACAAAACAAGAAAGGAAGGAAATTCATCAGAACCCAAGAGGACATAGAAGAAATCGAGCAAGATGAAGCCATAGAGGCAGAAAATGTCAAGGTAAAAGAACTTGGCACTATTGATGACATTTGTGTTTATATTGCAAATTCTAGATCTATTATAGATCCACACATTAGAAAATGGCAGAAATTAAATCAAGAATATCAGAATAAAATTGAGGACGCCGTGATAGCTAAAATGTATAACTTCAAATACGTACCAATGCAATTTGAAGGAAGTTATGTACCAAGGGAACTCTTGGATAGATTATCCTCCCATTGGACATTTGAATTGAAGAATGAGAAAGAGATCAGAGAGAGAGAGTACTTGTTTCTCTAATGCCACCTGAATCTAGGAAGGAATAGATAGATGAGATGATGGAGAAACACACCAAGGAATTCTCACCAAAGATGAGGGCATATAAACTTCTTGAAGGCAAGTTAATTGAAATTGAACATGATAGCCACAAGAAATGGTGCAAAATCATGAACAAACCTATTAAGGAGGTAAGCCCCGACAAAGACCTTCAACAAAAAGATGTTGACAAGGCAACTCAAGATGATACATCCATTGAGTTAGATAAAGAAGAGGATGATACAACAGGGAAAAAGACTACAGATGTTGCAGATGATATATGGGATGATACCACAAATGAAAACATTGTGGATACTAATGTCATTGACATTACCGATGACCCAACATATGAAATCAATAAGGATGAAGATGTCACTGTTGCAAAAACACAGCCGATGAATATGACACAACAATTGATACTGCACAGGTGAACATTCCAGGCAAACTGCTAATATTGATACAAGCTATCAATATCATGCAAGAAACAAGAAAATCACCCGAGAAGGATACTCCAAAGGATGCAGGAGAAGAAGCAAACAAGGATAAAACCGATGGTCAGAAAGACATCAGAGATACTCAATATGTAACCGACACTAACAAGGTTACTGAAGGAGATAAGGACAAAGATGCAGAGACTCAAGACAAGAATGAAGAAACCAAGATTGATGAAGCAAAGGACACCAACGAAGGAGACAAACCAAAAGATGGTACTCCTGAGAAAACTGACAAGAGTGCTACTGACGATGTCAAGGTGAATGTGGAGACGTTTGCAGACACCTGACGAGCTAAAACCGATGCCAAGCAGCAACAAGAGGCACAACAGGTCACTTCATCAAGCACAACATAAAATAATGAGAAATTGGCAATGGTCCTACATTCTACTGAGTCACAGAAGAAGAAGAAGAAATCAAAGAAGAATAAGATGGAAGTCTCATTGAATGAAGTCATTGTAATACCGAAGTGTGACCCATCTACACTTGACTTTGAAGCATTACAGGAATATGGAGAGATATGCCAAAGGAAGGAATTACAAGAAAAAATGAAGAAACAACACATGGACTCCATGGTACTGGAGACAATACGGGACATTCTACATCAAATGGTGCCTGATGTTGATATTGATCAAAGCAAACCAATACTTGATCAATTAGCTACCCTAATCAATGCAATCACAACTCAGAACATTGATGTTGAGAAGATAATTGAGGAAATAGCCAAAATGAAGTACCAACAAAAGCTGATAGAGAACATCAGCCAAGAAGTGACAGTAAATAAGGTAAAGCTATCAGAATTCATATATGAATTAGACCCCATCATATCTGAAGCTATAACCTTAATTCAAAAGCTGAGCATAATAGAGAAGTTCACTAAGGAGAATAGTGACAATATAGCAAAGCTAGATGCAGATCTAGCAAACAATGCTAGTAGCTTAACCACAGATGGAGACAATGCAGTCAAATTGCATTATGAGAAGATAATTGAGGTAAAAAGGTTAAGGCAAGAGCTATGGGAAGTAGAAACAAATTTCAGGGAAGATGTAATTGAGCTACAAACTCAACTTTTGCCAAATCTTACACTGCTCCAACAACATATCAGTTATGCAAGGCAACTAATAGGAACTCCCGAGATGTCTGTAGCAGACAACATCTATGATATGCATTCAAAGATCACACTTGAGCACATGGCTCTAGAGAACCTCAAAGAGAAATGAGAGAAAATGATGGAAGACATGAAGTCTTCACATTCCCATATTTTTTATAAGCTCTAAGGTAAATGACCTTTGCCCTTAATATCAAATAAAAGGGGGAAATGATATAAGTACAGAATAAAAAGGGAACATGTTATGTACATTCATTCAGATGGGAAAATGGTAGATATGTATATGTATATTCATAAAGGGAAAATGATATGTAGAAGGAAAAGATATCATATGTATAGATATATCGACATATACATAGGGGGAGTCATTAAATGACTAAGGATTATATATGTTGTATATACTTAACATTTTGTTAGTATTTTGCACATATTAGTTTTTGATACTAATGTCAAAGGGGGAGATTGATGACATTAATTTGCCACTAGTATACAAACAACACTATCAGTAACCTACACTGAAATACAGGAAAGAGCAAACAGAAGATCAGATTAAGAGATCACCAAAGATGACTAAGTACAAAGAGAACCGATGACAGAAGTTAGTGTGTAAACCAAAAATCACAAAGCAGAAAGATAAAGTGGAACCTGAAATGCGTGTTACAGTGTAGACTGACAAGACAGATATAGTGCAACTGGAAGACAAAACAGAAGGACAGTCAAGCATGACTGATAGACAAAACTAAAGGATAGTCAAAGCATGACCGACAGACAGAATCGAAAGTCAGTTGCAGCCTGCAAAAAGTGGATATGACTTTCACGTCAGATAAAGCAAGTGTATTCTACTTATAGGATATTTAATTGTTTTAAATCCATTTCTTTAGGGACAAGAAACGTTAATGTAAGTGTTTAAACCAGTCTAACTATTTTAAAACACATAGACTAAGATATCTAGGTATAATTTGTAAACTTGATCTTAGAGTCAACATTATTTTTATCAAAACTCGATGAAGTTAATCCATCTATAAATAGATGATGCAATCATTCATTAGAATGTGTGTGTGAGAAGAAAAAATAGAGAGGAGAACAGAACAAGCACATCCATGGATTGAATTGAGAGTTTCAAGAACAAGAACAACAAAAGGAGGATTTGGTTAGCAGAACCAAGAACAGGGGAAACCGATAATCAGAGGTATTAATCAATCACAATTAGGTGATACTATTTTTCATGTAAACTAAATTGGATCTGTATCAGCAATAGGAGATTGCATTTTCCAGGTCAATTTGTAATTTTCTATCATTCTAACAAGTGGAGAAAAGTGTAAAAATCCTTGTAAGGAAGGTGGATTTAACAATCCAACATCAAATCTCTTAACCGAGTGCACACTTAACAGTGTTGCTAAAGCTCTTAATAAAGTAGACTTTAACAGGTCTCCACCGATACTCCTAATAGGGTAGATCATCAGAAGTGATCAAATTGTAAGCCTTAACCTGCCCCTTCCAATCTGCAGATTGTGAAGTTTTGTGGGTGCCATCCCCACCTCTGTTTTTACTTCCTAACAGGAGTTTTTTGCGATATCATATCTTGTGTTATGTGTCAATTACTTTCATGAATGTTTCTATGAATGATTCACATGGTTATTAATGTTATGAATTGATATAACTCACATCAAGACAGTTTAGATCAGATTGAATGGACATGCAATTGATTACAAAGGTTAATTGATTAAAGGATACAAAAAGTTTTAGAGGTACTGATTCACCCCTCCCCTCTCAGTACATACTTCCCATTAATCCCAACAAATAATACTAATCCTACATCATAAACCTAAATACTGACTACAACCCTAAATCTCGATGCTAATCAATGTCTGAACCCTCACCATAATACTTATCATGATGCAAAACCTTACCTACCATAACCATAATTGTAACCCTAACCCTAATCTCAACCTTCACGTTGAAAGCATAACCCTAACCATAATATGAACAATGATGTAAACTTTTATGTTTTCATGTTATTTGGGTGGATTCATCTCCAAGCCATTTTTATTCTTTTTTGACAAAAAATGTAATGGGTTGGAGCCCTTCCCCACTTAATTGAATAAAAGACATATAGTTTGTTCATATGAATGATCATATATGCAGCTTTCTAAATATGACATTAAATATAATTTCAAAGGGAATATGTTGCATTAAACATGTTCTTGAAGTGTATTTGTGCTAAATATATATGAAATATTATTTATGTGGCAAACATATTTAAAATGTATTTCTATTTTTTTTAAAAATTTTTACACATTTTATCCACTACTAAATTCAATTTTCAAATGATTCCAGAAGCGTTGTCATAATAATGCCAATATTAAACTCAAGTCACAACCAATTTGAAAATTGTTTGTAATAATTACAATCTTTGACACATTTTGTCCAATATTAAACTCAAATCACAACCAATTAGATTTTTTTTTATAATAATGTTAATACCAATCAAACATATATAGTGTTTGATTTTTATCTTTTCTCATTATAAAAATTTCCACAATCCAAACTCTAATTGAGACCCTTTTCCCAACTATAACATTTATCATAATCCAAACTACAACTGTCACTCTAATTCTAACCATAACTCTAAATCTAACTATAATTAGACCCTTAACTCCAACCTTAATTATACTATATTTAATTCTAATATTAATCCTAATTTATGTAAGACTAACCTAATAGTGACCCTAAACCTAATTATATCCCTTACCCAAAACCTAATTCTTAGGTAAAACCTATTACATCTCATATTCTATTGTAGTCATAATCCTAGCCTTGAGCATAACCCTACATATTATGTAAACTCTAATTATAACCCTAACCCCTAACCCTAACTCTAACCCTAATTGTAACCCTAACCATGATACTAATCCTAACTCTAAACCTTATATCCTAACCCTAACAATGACCCTAACCTTACCCTAACCCTAACCCTAATCCTATCCCTAACCTTAACCCTTAACATGATACTAATCCTAACTCTAAACCCTACACCCTTACCCTAACTCATACCCCTGACCCTAATCGTAACCCTAACCCTAACCATGATACTAACCCTAACCCTAACCCTAACCCTAACCCTAACCCTTAATGTGATACTAATCCTAACTCTAAACCCTACACCCTAACCCGAACCCTTACTCCTAACCCTTATCCTAATCCTAACCACGATACTAATCCTATGCAAACATATATAAAATGTATTTCTAAAAATCTTTTTAAATTTCTACACATTTTATCCACTAAATTCAATTTTAAAATGATTTCAAAAGCGTTGTCATAATAATGCCGCTATTAAACTCAAATCACAACCAATTTGAAAATTGTTTGTAATAATTACAATCTTTGACACATTTTATCCAATATTAACCTCAAATCTCAACCAATTATAAAATTGTTTGTATTAATGTTAATACCAATCAAACATATATAGTGTCTGATTTTTATCCTTTTTCATCGAAAAAATTTCCACAATCCAAACTCTACAATTTATCAATATCGTAACCGTAATTGAGATCATTTTCCCAACTATAACATTTATCATAATTCAAACTACAACTGTCACTAATTCTAACCATAACCCTAAATCCAACTATAATTAGACCCTTAACTCCAACCCTAATTATACTATATTTAATTCTAATATTAACCCTAATCTATGTAAGACTAACCTAATAGTGACCCTAAACCTAACTATATCCTAACCCTAACCACAAACCTAACCTTACCCTTATCCTAACCCTAACTCTTAACATGATACTAATCCTAACTCTAAACCCTACACCCTAACCCGTACCCATGACCCTAAGCCTAACCCTAACCCTAACCCTAACTATGATTCTAATTGTAACCCTACACCCCTAACCCTAACCCTTAACGTGATACTAATCCTAACTCTAAACCCTAACACTAACCCTAACACTTACCTCTATCCCTAACCCTAACCCTTACCCTTGACCCTTATCCTAACCTTAGCCATGATACTAATCCTAACTCTAAATGTTACACCCTAACCCTAACCCTAACCTTGACCGTGACCCTAACCCTAATTAGACCCTTGACCCTTATCCTAATTCTAACCCTAACCCTAATACTAAGCCTAAGCCTAACCCTAACCCTAACTCTAACCATAACCATTAATCATAAAATGTTTTCCATGTTGCGTCGTGACTGCTACCAACTTATATATATATATATATATATATATATATATATATATATATATATTTCAGGAGGACATATTTAGTGTCTACAACAACAATAACAAGCTAGAACATAAAATGGAGAACTAAAGAAAAAAATCCTAATTTTCATTAGATTAAACAACAATTTTATTTTTATTTAAAACAATAATTTCATTTTATTAACTAAAGAACTATTTACTATTTCTAATTTAAAAAAAAAATTCCATCAACAATTTCATTTTATTTACATAAGAACTATTAACTATTTTAATTTTTTTAATTTTTATAAATAAATTCAATCCTACTTAAATTGTTTTGCCTAGTCACTAATAACAATTTTTGATCTCATTATATAACCATTCTAGATATAATAGATATAAAAAATAATTTATTATATAATATGATTATTAATTCTATATTTTTTTTCCTTAATTTTAATTTCTCAATTATCACTTCCAACTCTAAATCAGTATATTTTCTTTTAAATAGTTTAATCCTTGATAAGTGGCATCGAAAGCATTAATATTTTTCTCACATCAAATCTTTTACTACCAACAAAAAAAAACAGCAGCACCGTTTGAGTTCTGCTTTACTCATTAAACATAAAGAGAAAACTGCAAGCTTCGCGTTTGTGATAAAAATAGCGGCATATACAAATTGTAGGCCGAGCAATTAGAAAGAATCTATAAATTCTCCGGTTCCCTCAATTGACCTTTAGGTTTTCCCCAGGAGAAATTGGTCACTGGATCGAACCAGAGAAGCACGTGTTTTGCTCAGCAAATGCTCTTATTTATTCGATCCTCTCGGGGCTGCGCAAACGCTCAGACAATCAAACATGGCACTCCTCAGCTCGTCTCTCGCTGGAGAGGTTAGTATTAATGATTAGAATTCCTTAATTGGTTAAATTGGCTCTCAGAAGTTTAGACCTTGCTGGAAATGTTTGACAAGAAATCTATAGAAAAGAAAACTTGATGCAAATCTAGGAAAATAAAACTCTATTATGTTGCTGTTTGAACGATTTCGTTGAGCATGTAAAAATAAAACTTCAGTTCGGTCTTGCTGTAAGATTTGAGGAAAAGAAAAAACTTTATTTAAGTTATTGTTTGAAATATTTTTAAAAGAAAACGCATGTTTGAGTCTTTTTAAGAGCATATTTTTTTAGTAATTGTGTAGTTAAAATAAAACCTTTATTTCAGTCTTTCGATGCGGAAAACTTGTGCTGGAAAACAAAACTTCCTGTATATCTTTTTTCAAAGATTTTGAGCTACTATTTGTGAATCACCATGCATCTTTCTGAGGATTACAAATAGTGCTCTTCAACGTCGATTGAATTTTCTTTCTCTATGCAATCTCCCCAATTTTTCCTGGAACTATTACTACGGATTGCAGAAATCTGAAATCTTATGCTAAGTCCCTTCTTTTTGGCAAATGCTGTCGAAGGGGTCAGCTCCCATTAAATTAAAGTAGAAAACAGAATACATTGGTTAGTGTGTTAGGAGGGAGAGTTCCTCTGCAAATTCAGTAGCCCTTTCCAAATGGTCAAGTGAGAAGGGATCACCATTATATCTTATAATTAACTGAGACATGCTATCTTACAATCCGCCATTCCCACCCTGTGCAAATATGGAGTCAAACCATGAATCCCTACCCAAATATTGCTTCATTTACATCGTATCTTCCAATGAGACATCAGCCTGGTATAACACAACCTGCCCCCCATTGTGGTCTTGCATGAGGCCGAAGGGAGTGTGGGCTGTGCACACTGCCAGAGACATCTTCTGTCTTATACTCCAACCCATGGAAGCCAAAGCCTTCATGGAGTCAATTTGGAGCACAGGTTATAGGGAGAACTCCATTTTCACGAATAAGAGCGAACCAATGATTAGTAGCTGAAAGATCACACATAACCATTTCAGACAGTCCCATCCAGTCGTTAACTACATTCGAGATAATAACATCCCCTGCTTGGTCGATGCCACAGTTTGCAAGGAAGTCCGCAACTTTCTTCGCTTCTTGGAAGACTTGAGATATGGTGTAATCATCTAACTGCTCAAGGTATTAACCTGTCAATCCACGCACATGCTTTCCAACTTGGGGCCTTTCTATTAGCTAAGGCATTAGTGACCACCATATGTCGCCTTTCAGATCCACTCTGCCAACGTTCTTATCCAGTCATAGCTTAAGTCCTTCGTGTAAACAGAAAATTCAGCATCGTTGTTCGTGCCAATTTGTAGCTCAATTGATCCAGCCCAAACAATATCACCTTTGTTATTATGAATAGAGAACCCATCTCCTAAGAGCCTTGGATTGCCACTTGAAGCTCCATCACAATTTATTTTCAACCTGCCAGAGGGAGGGAGCTTTCACACTGACTCATCTCACCTACACTTTGATTTGACAAAATCCCCTTTTGGCTTTTTTGAGATTAGGTCAACTTCCCAACATCTTATCATCTCAAGAGGAAAAGAAACTGCATTCTTCTTGAGGACCTTGTGTTAAGATGCTCATTTATCTCAATTTCCATTTTGTTGATAAGGGAGTTGATTGACAATGCTTTGTAATTGAAAATCCGCTCATTAAATTCCTTCCATAGGTGCCAGATGATTTGGGATGGCACCTTTGACCATGGGCCTCCCAAAGTGCACCTTTGAATAGTCGAGCTCAAGCCAAGAAGACATTATATAGATCATTTTGAAGGGGCCCCAACCAGCCTAGTTTGTTGTAAAAGTGCAACCAACAGAGGTGAGCCACCTTGCATTGAAGAAGTAAATGATTTGCAATCTCACCCTACCCTTTACAAAATGTGCACCAATGTGGGCCATCAATACCAACTTTTTGAAGCTTGCCTCTGGTAAGAATTCTATTTGGCAATGAAGTCCAAGCAAAAGCTTTGTCTTAGGTAGCACATTTGCTCCCTAGCATATTATTTTTGTTCTTGGCCGACTTGGTAAATCCTGTTGCGCAAGTGCTAAATCGTGAAATCTGAGAGATTTATGATCTCGAGGTGGTGGTTTTAGGCCATGACTATGATTTGATGGTCAAAGATGGATTTGAATCAAGAGATTTGGCACGTTGATTTGAGAAGATGGTGAATTAGGTTTTGCCGACCTAGTTCTCTATATAAGATGGCGAATTAGGACAAATTCAAGGTGCAGATCGTGGATCCGAATGCTAGAGGTGGATAGCAAAGGGAGAACCTAATTCAGTGGTGATCAAGAGTGTTTCAACAAGGGTTTGAATAGAGATCTGAATTGTGCTACATTGGAGCTGTATCAAACATAAGGTAGATGTCACTTACTCAGTTAACAAATTTTTTATAGATCATTGTAGTGATCAGATTGTAAGGCAGTGAGCCTTCCTCAGGGTTGTAGCCCGAGGCATTTCATTTGAGCAGTGAACTCTAGGCAGTGAGCTTGAATGCATCTGCATTCCCCATACATTGTAATAAGGTTATACTTATAGCAAGGTATTTTCTTTTTGTGGGTAATCAGCCCCACTGTGGTTTTTCCCCTAATAGGGATTCCACGATAAAAATCTTGTGTCTAATTGTGTGGATGATATTCTGATCTGTGTATGCATGCATGTTTTACATTTCATTCAATCAGATCAGAATTAAGGGTACTTGAGTTTAAGGGTTTTAAGAACTAAGGGCTTGGAGTTTGAAGTTTTAGGAACAACTAATTCACCCCCCTCTTAGTTGTTCATTGCCATAATATCTACAACTAGGGCTAAAGATGGAAAAGTGGGGGTTTCAGCATGGACAAAGTTATAGGAATCAGATATGCAGACAACAAAATTAGATTTGGAAATGAAAAGCAAAGAGGAATCCGTTGCATTAGTTAGGGCGACCTTGACTTGGGAGCACTGAATGTGGACAAAAAATGGAAGATTTAGGATCAGGATGTTCATAAGGTTTACCGAATGTTTCATCAAAAGGGTTCGAGACAATGTTGGTTGGGGTAGGCTTGACCTTACTTTTCTGGTTCTGTGAAAGGTTAATCTATAGGAATTTGTCCCCTCAAGACGAATTTGAATTTGTGTCTTCATAGCTTGTCACTTGTACATAGAAAGAAGGGAATTTGTTGGGTTGATGGGGTTTTTCCTAGGTCAAATTCCGGTTTTGGAATTACCCATGAAATTGAAATGAAATGAACTTGAATTGAAAGCATGTTGTAATGTAGTAGAGGCTAGATTTGAAAAGGAAGTATTTGAACCTTTTACCTTGTTGATGCAATAACATGACTTGACAATATCTAAAGGAAATCAATCATAAACATATGCTTGCATGAAGGTTGTTACAACTTGTGGTGGGATGAAATGTCACCTTGAATTCTTGACGCTTGAGTGCTTTATCGGTATTAGCTATCTATGCGAATGAGGGGTGGGTAGGGGGGTAAGCTTGCTTTTATATCTCTCCCTAGCAACTTGGGTTTTTATTTTAGAAGCAGACCGACATGGAAGTTCTCCTGCTCTCACAAGATAGCCATTAGACAATTTAAATTTGGGCCTTGTTTATCCGGACAAGGTTGCGTCAAGCGTCCTTGTCTTGGGACACGGTCGCCCCACCTCTTGATAGAGGTAGAGCAAGGATCTTGTGTTGTAAACACACACCCAATTGCAAACAGGAACCCCCTCTTTTGTTTTTTCGCTTATTTGCTTAGTTCTTAGCTTAGTTGTCATAGGTGTTTGTTACCTTTGGTATAGCTTGGCATTGGTTTGAGTCCGTTGGGCTCCTAGGCAGTTGAGAGATCTTGTCAAGTCTGGGTGGAGGTTTGATCATTTTATAAATGAAGTATGAAGTTGAAGTGTTGAGAATGCAAAAGTTGGAAATTAAGGGTGAAGTTGTGAAAATTGCGAAAGGATGTCAAAATGGTGTCATGATCAAGAATTTGAATAATGAAAGTTTGTTTTGAGAGAAAGAGTGGAATTTCATGGTCCACTACGAATCTCCACCCTTCATAAAATGAAATCTTCATGGTGTGGGTTGATTTTCCATCCTTTGACAATTTCAAAAGCAAAAACAAGCCTTCATGCCTTCATGGTAGGGGTTGATTTTCCACTTTGGTAAGAAATTTGCAATGAAAAATGAAAGGAAAGAGTGGAAATTCATGATGAACCATGAACACCCACCCTATAGAATGATGAGCCTTCATGGTCATGGGAAATCAAAAACTTCATGTTACCCTTCGAATTTCCACACTCTTGGAGATTAAATGTTGGAAAATGAAGGAAAACTAAAACTATGGTCTTGGTCGATTGTCCACTTTTGAGCAAAATTTGTAAGTGAAAGTGAATGGAAAGAGTGGAAATTCATGGTGAACCACGAACCTCCACCCTATGGAACGTTGAACCTTCATGGTCACGGTCGATTTTCCTCTCCTGGGGAAAATTTACAAGGTGAAATTAAAATGAAGAGTGGAAATTCATGGCCCACCACGAACTTCCACCCTTTGCAAGATCAAGACTTCATTGTGTGGGTTGATTTGCCACCCTTTGGCAATTTTGAATGTTAAATCAAAGCTTCACGGTATTCTTCGATTTTCCACTGCAAGGAAAAATTACAAGGTAAAGTGAAAAGGTAGAGTGGAAATTCATGGTGAACCACAAACCTCCATCCTATGGAACATCAAGCCTTCATGCTTACCTTTGAATTTCCATTGCTTGGTGGAGAAAAAATGAATCAGTTAAAAAATCATTAAGGGCCATGGAATTTAAAAAAAATCATGAAGGTAGAGGAAGATCCGAAAGATGAAGACTCGGATGAGATGAAGACTGAGATGAGAGGGAAGCAAGACAACATTTAAAGCCACAAATATAGAGGAAGATCCGAAAGATGAAGACTCAGATGAGATGGAAGCAAACTTTGCAAGGAAACTGAAGAAAGGTACTGACAAATACAAGGTATGTTACCCATTAAATGCTTTAGATGTGGAAAGATTGGTCATTTGGCTACTAGGTGTTTGGAGAAAGGTCTTAGGTAGAAGTTTATGAAGTTCAATAAGAAAGCTTACTATGTGTTGGTCTTTTCTTGCAACCCTCAATCCTAAAAGAGAAAATGGGAATTAGACCTAGGGATCTTCACCTTATTCACAAAATCTGCATCATCTACTTGAGGACAGGAAAAGACAACATTAACAAGGCATACATGCCTTCTTCACTTTGAGTTCCACACACTCGGGAGGGTTTTCCTAATAACATAAATTTGCATATATAATAAACCTCTTGCTGAACATCACTATGCAGACATACAGTTGTGGATAATTCTCAAACTTGTAGGTAATGGGAATTTAAAACTCTACCAATCTTATGCAAAATCCCACTTGCATTAAGTATGCCGAGAACTAGATCAAACTAGTCCTACACTAATCAACATAAATTTAAAATTATCTGATAATGATTTGAGATTGCTTTGGAAAATACTTCAAAACCACATAAACCAGTGCCTTTGTCATGTGCTACAGAGTCAAACATACAACCATAATAGAATCCATATGAACAACAAACTCGACCAGTAAGCTTTCAATATGCCAATGCCTTGCATTAACAAATCTACTTATATCATCATAAAGTTCTACTTGTGAATCTAATTCTTGTATTCAAGTTCACAAATACTTGCTCGCAAAATTTAACCCTTCGCTTGGAAGAGACCGGTGAACAGGTATTACAGTACACACAATAGGTGTGAAGACAAATTTCCATATCCTTGATATTTTGAGCTTGTATGATTCTGAATACAGTCACTTGAGACCGTTGATGTTCAAGCAAAGAAACTTAGCCCTTTCCTTGAAAGAGATCTATGTTGAAACAATTTAACTACAAAGAGATTGCAGAGATGAATTGAAGATCTTGAATACATTCAATTCAAATGATCAAAATGCTAAAAAATGGAGACAACTCCATGATGACAACAATTAACCTACACTAATTGATCTACCACTTATTCATAAAGCAAACTATTACAAGAGCACTTTACATCTGCAACCTATAACTAAGCACACATTATTTACATGGAATGGAAGAACAATTTTCAGAACTGGAACCTCTCTCGGAACCAAATCGGAACCCCTCTCTATGGCCCTGAAATTGCCTTTTATAGAACAAGGGGGCCAACAAGCTTCAGGCCAAAGAAAATGACTTGTTACAACTTTAAACCATAGACACAAAAATACCAGAAGAAGACAAACAAAAGGTGAAGCTCGAATGATTTGTGAGTTTGCAAGACAGTTCACCTTTTAATATCCCTTCAACCACCCATCTTCATTTTAATATCCCTTCGACTACGGTGTTTTCTTCCCCATGTAATCAGTCCCAATACTCTTTCTGCATTTGTATCCAGAGACACTGCTTATCCTTAACAATATCCATTTTCATTAATATCTGGGCAAATAAGCCATGGAAAGGTCATACTTATAACCTCCAAATCCCTGTCCACATCTGTAAAATGTACCTTGACAAACACCTTTCAATGTCTGTAACTGCATGCATAAAGAAGTAAACAATCAGAGACATGTCAAAATCCATTATGATCTTTATTGAAAAGACCATGGTGCTTTGAAGATTCAAATCTGCTAGATATTTTTGGTTTCTTGTGCTTGTCTTGTCAAATTGACCTTTTAATAGGATTTCCCTGATGTGCTTATCCATTTCTGGCAACCTGTCTTGAACAGAAAAAGGTCAATCAACGAAATAACAGAGCCAAAAAATACTGATAACTTTGGTCAGTACTGTCTTGACTGTCACATGACAACTCCTAATAGGCTCGTGAGTCCATCCATTCATCGCCCCAACACCCTATGCGACTGCTGTCCTTTTCTCTTAACGACCGTGGACACGTGGCACATAATCGGAACATCGCGGCTCCATTTCCAGATTGCTCCATTACCTCGTGACCCCACGATTTGGCATTTCCTGTTCTCATCGCATGGTCGCAAGTCATCCTACTAACTGTCACAAACCGCAGCGACCATGCGACGAGCATTTCTTCTAACCGCTTGCAAGCTCGCAAGCACAACCCCTAACTGTCAATCAACCTCGCGACATTGCGATCCTTCTTTTGTTTTCCATGCATCAAGCTCCCGTACCGTCGCAATTTCAACCTCCTTACCTCTTCTAACCACCGCGAGCTCGCGATCAAACCACTCGCCTCCTTGCGGCTTGAAACCCCAAACCACTTCAAATCTTGCGACCACGCGATTAACCACTGTTCTGCCACATGTCACAATCCTGCGAGCTCGCGGCCTGTGTTCTTGACCATCACCCCATCTTGCGAGCACGCAAGAGCACGCCACCTGGAGGTCCGTTCATCCTTCCACCTAACCTGTTTCACTAACCTTATCTGCCACGTGGCCCATCCTGATTTGTTGCTGCTCTGCCATGTCATCGCCATGTGAGCACGAGCCCACAAAATTTCCGAGTTGCCTGCCAATTGACCACCAATACATGAAAGGCCTACCAAAAAGCTCATGCCTTTTCGACACTTCTTTATTGTGTGTTGGTGGATAAAAACAAGAAGTAACTCCGCAACATGACCAATGTGGGATAAGTGCCCTCAAGCATATTAGTCCAACAAGATGTAGAACAACTCTTCCATGATTGATTGTTTCTTTTAAAGGTGCTTGAATGATGACGCTGCGTTTGCTGTTGAATTTTGCACAAATCCATTCATCCTTCCTTTGCAGATTTCTACTAAAAAACGAGAACATGCGATACCTTGGCATTCAGTTTTCCATGGCTGCTAGAGGTCTGTGCCAAAACACAAAATGGTGACCTCAAATTCTTACAAAATTTGCAGGTGCCAACACTATGTTAATGAAGTTGCTAGTATTTCGGATGATGAGTCAGAAACAGAGGATTGTTTGTTTAATGCTGAAGAAGAAAAATTTGGATTTTATATTTCTAACATTTGCCTTGAAATAAATGATAATTCTGAGACTACTTTGTATGTTAGAAGGAACAAGAATGAATGGTTGATTGATAGTGGTTGTTCAAATCATATAATTGGTGATAAAAGCAAATTTATAACATTTGAGAAGTATGATGGAGGTCTTGTTAGTTTTAGTAATGATAAGACAACATATATTGTTGTTAGAGGTTCTATTACTTTTGATGGGAAGCATAACACTGACAAGGTTTATTAGGTGAAGGGTTTGCATCATAATCTTTACAGTGTTGGACAGATGTGTGAGAATGGCTATGATGTTGTGTTCAAGAATGAAGGGTGTGAGATTTAGAAGAGATCTGGAATAGTGATCGCAGTTGGCAAAAGAACAGGAAGGGACATGTATCAACTTTAAGGAGCTACAAAAGGATGTTTACTATACTGGATTGATGACAGTTGGGTTTGGCACCGTAGGATGTGCCACATCAATTTTGATAACTTGGTAAGAATAAGTTCATTATGTGCAGTAAGAGACTTATCTAGACTATGTAAACTCGACAATACTATTTGTGAAGAATGTTAGGAAGGAAAGCAAAGAAGAGTCATTCAAGGCAATAGATCATTCATCTACCGGTTTGCTGGATCTAGTGCACATCGACCTGTGTGGTCCTACCAGAACAAGAAGTTTACAAGGTGAGAGACATTTCATACTTTTCATTGATGATTATTCTAGATTATCTTTGATTGCATTTCTAAGATAAAAAAAATAGAAACATTTGAGAAGTTCAAGATTTTTAAAATAAGAGTTGAAAATGATTGTGGTTGGAAGACTAAATGTTTGAGATAAAGGAGAGTTTACATCTGATGAGTTTAAGAATTTTTGTGAGAAACATGGCATTAAGAGACAATTTTTAGTAGCTAGAACACCACAACAGAATGGTGTAGTGGAAAGGATGAATTAGACAATACAGGAAGCAACAAAGGCAATGATGAAGCAAGCAAGTTTACTGGAGAGAAGTAGTACATATAGCTGTGTACACACTTAATAGGGTTCTTTACTAGAAGTAGGCAACACATCATATGAGCTATGGCATGGAAGAGCATCTACAGTGAAGTATTTCAAGATTTTTGGAAGCAGATGCTACATTCAGAGAGATGAGGACAATTTTGGCAAGTTTGACAACAGAGCAGATGAAGGTATATTTCTGGGATATTCTACAAAGAGCAAAACGTACCGTTATTACAACAAGAGGTTGAATAAGATTGTTGAAAGTGCGAATGTGACGGTTGATGAAGATTTTCAGAAGACTCCTGATAAACACATTTAATATGAGTCAGACATAGAGGACAGAGGAAAGGAAGACAAGAAAGATGAAAAAGACACAAGATAGGCTCTAGCATCTACAACTAAGACACCAAGGTATGTACGGAGAAATCATTCTGAGAATTAGATTATTGGACACAAGAATAAAGGAATTGTTACAAGAAGTAGAGCTACACAAGAGCAAGTTTTGTTGTGTTTACTTTAAGAAGTTGAGCCTAAATCTGTAGAAGAAGCATGTAATGATCAGAATTGGGTAAGAACAATGAAAGAACTTGATCAAATAGGGAAGAATCAGACTTGGGAACTTGTTCCTAAACTGATTGACAAGAATGTGATTGGTACAAAATGGGTTTTTTGGAACAAACTGGATGAAATTATTCTCATTGGTTTGCAAGGGTTATACTCTAATTGAAGGAATAAATATCGATGAGACTTATGCCCCTGTTGCTCGGATGGAGGTGATCCACATATTCTTAGCTTTTGCAACATTTAAAGATTTCAAGGTTTATTAGATGGATGCTAAGTCAACATTCTTGAATGAAGAACTGAAAGATGTTTACATTGAACAACCGAAAGGATTCAAATTGGAAGGGAATCTGGATGCTGTGTGTAGATTGAAGAAGGATTTGTATGGATTGAAGCAGGCACCCAGGGCTTGGTATGGTAGATTGGATAGATATCTAATTGTACAAGGATTTCAGAAAGGGTCTGCAGATAGTAATTTGTATTACATAATTTATTCAGATTAGATTTTGATTGTGGTGGTTTATGTTGATGACATTATTTTTGGAGGAAAGGATGACTTGTGCAGGAAATTTGCGGAGGAGATGCAGAAGGAATTTGAGATATCCATGATTGGTGAGTTGAATTTCTTTCTTGGGTTATAGGTAAATCATAACAGTAAAGGAATTTTCATTTCTCAGTCCACTTATGTCAAAGAATTGTTAAAGAAGTTTGGTTTGGAGAGTTATAAACTAGTATGTACTCCTATTGTTACCAAATGTAAGTTGATTAAGGAAGATGATTCACCGAAGGTTGATGCAAGTAAGTACAGATCAATGATTGGAGGATTATTGTATCTGGCTGTTACTAGACTAGATATTATGTATGCAGTTTGTTTGGCAACCAAATTTCAGCAAGAACCGAAAGAATCACATGTTATAGCAGTAAAGAGGATTTTTAGATATTTGATGGGAACATAAGAGTTTGGATTATGGTATCCAAAAGGTTTAGATTTCACGCTGACAACTTATACTGATGCAGATTGGGTCGGTTGTCTAGATAACCGTAGAAGAACTAGTGGTGAAGCTTGTTTTCTTGGTTCCTGGTTGGTTGCTTGGTCAAGGAAGAAACAAGATTCTGTAACACTATCAACTGCTGAATTAGAATACATTGCAACATCCTCATGTTCTACTCGGGTATTGTGGATGAACCAAACTTTAAAGGATATAGTAGAACTTTTGATGAGCTGATTTCTATCATGTGTGATAATACTAGTGCTATAAATATTTCAAAGAATCCAATGCAACATTCCAGAATGAAACATATATCTATCAGGTATCATTTCTTGAGAGAGAAGGTGTTAGAAAATGAAGTCAAGCTTGAGTATGTGCCTACAAAGGAGCAGATAACAAACATATTTACAAAACCTTTGTGCAAGGATACTTTTGAGTATCTCAGGGGGAAGTTGGGCGTTCTGACCCTTACTAGTGTTAAGTAAATGCACTGGTGTGTGCATTGATCCAGTGAATAGCATGCTTAATCATTTCTGGATTAATGCTTGTCGACTTCCTCTTAGGGGGAGCAGAGTGAGTTAGTAAAAAGGGGGGGGGGGGGGGGCCCTTTGTCATTNGGGGGGGTGGCCCTTTGTCATTGTTGTCAAAGGGGGAGAAGATCGGTTGGAGAAGTGTGACAAGGAACTTTGATGCTAATATCTTTTGACAACAAGATGTTTGCTTTGTTATTGATAAATGTTGCCATCAATGACAAAGGGGGAGATTGTTAGAATGTGAAGTTGATGCTATTATTCTTGTTGTCATTAATGATGTCAACATATTCGATACATAGAAGAGGTTTAGATGTGGTTTGGCTATTATTTTGGTTTATCGGTAGTGGTGTATTGGTAGAAGTTTGCACTGAAGGATGTGCTTTAAATGTTATCCTTATCCGTGTGGCTGTTGGTCCCTTTTAGTGTGTAACATACAATGGAACGTTTGTTTTGTTTTAGCCCTATCTTGGATGTGTTCGTTGTGCTTTGGTTGATGCATTTGAACTGTAACGTATAAATCCTCTCCATTGGCACCGAAGGTCTCGGAGATTGTGTAACGTGCTGATATGTGTGAAGTGTGTTCTATTGAGCAAGGTGGTCCACATTTCAATCCTTACCACCATGGGAATGTTTCGGTGTGACCTATTTCAAATCGGTTTAGGCCGACTTGGTTGTTGGCATTGAGCAGTATAAGAAGAGTGATAATCTCAGTTGTTGTGAGCCAACCCGCAGTGAGAAAACCGACAGTGAGCCCTTGTAAAAATCATCTTAACCGGTGGTCATTTTGTGAGAATTAGCTTCTCCGTGGTATTCCCCAATTTGGGTTTCCACATAAATTTTGGCGTTCATTGTGTTGATGGTTTTGTGCTTTCATGTTTATATCTATTATAAGTTTCCAATTGGTTAAGTATTTACTGAAATAACATAAATGACATAAATGATGGAAATTGTTTGTGAATAACTAATTCACCCCCTCTCTCAGTTTTTTCGGCCTGTTCAACAGTCAGAATTCCGAGCTCTCTTAGGAATTTGTCTAAGTTTGATCTTCATTGTGCATTGCTGATTCCAATTTAGATCAGATTTTCTATTACTGTTAGGATTTTTTTACCTTGGGCGAGTTAGATTTCATTCAATCATGTGGATTTCTCATTTCAAGTGTTTGGATTTTACATCTCATTGTTGATCGGATTCCACCTTGTATTTAGGAATTTTGTCTTGATGCTGGGCAGAAATCATTAAGTGATTAAGATTTTGTCTTAGATAGGTGAGAAAAAATCATCACACACTTAGGGTTTTATCCTTAGGGAGGTCACATTTCTGATCTCTTTTAGGAATTTGTCCTAAGGGGAGGTTGGATTTCCGAACTTCCTTGGGAATTTTCATTGAGGCCAATTCAAAATTCACACTAAGTTTGGAAATTTCTCATGCAATGCTCAAATTTTCATCTTGTTTTAGACTTTCACTTCAACATTCAAATCAGAATCCCCATCCTTGATTGTAATTTGCATAAGTGTTGTTTGAAAGTTGGATATTTGTCATGACAATCAAGTTGAGTTTGGAAACAACACTTGGTTTCACCTTCCCGTTAAGCATTTTCATTGATTTGCAAATCAGGTTTTAGACAAGTCTTTGAATTGCGCATCAAGGTAGATCAGAAGTTTTCATATCCTTAGGATTTTATCATGAGCAGATCAGAAATCAGGGATCCATTAGAAATTTGTCCAAAGGAATGTCAGAATTCTGCCCTTCATCGAGAATTTTCATTGCACCTCTAACTGTATTTTCAAATTCACTCACAATGTTGAGTCCATTCCCTAGAAGTGCACAAGGATAAGTTCATGGACTGATTGGAAACTTGATGGTCCCTAGGAATTTCATTGCAAGTAGACTAAATCACCATCACTTCTGTTTGGTCAGCTGCTTATGTAGGTCGGAAATTTGGAGGATGTTAGGAAATCTTTGCTCAAATTAGTCGGAAATCAGGCTTGCCTTCAGACAACTCCACAAAACTAATCGGAATTTAGGCAAGTTTTAGGATTTTCTCCCCAAAACTTGATCTTCACTTGGAGAAATTTGATCAAACGAAGGCTAGACCTTAGAAATTCACTTTTGCAACTCCATCTTGCAGGTTGAAAATCTCATGATTAATTGGACAAACCACTCAATGGAATTGAAAAAACTAATAAGTGTTTGGTTTGTGACTTGACCTTCGACGTTCCTAATTCTCTCAAAGATCTTAACTTGCAAACTAGGAGTTGACATGCAGCTCTATATTGCCCAAATTTCAAACCACATCAACACTTGAGATTTCAAAATCGTTGCCAAACTAAGGCTAAACTAAACTACCAAACTACCAAGCAAAAAAAAGAAAGAAAGTGGGTTTCCCCATTTGCAATGGGGCGTGTGTGTTTTCAACACAACAGATAGTAGTATTGATGTTTTCCTCATGAACAAAAGATATGCTAGGAGAGGTACAAGTGAGATTCATCAATGCTTCATCTATAGATGTGTCATTTAGGTGTAAAAAAGGTAGAGTGACATTAAGAAAGATGTTTATAATATCATCTTCTTGTTTCAAAACATCCTTATGAGTAAGATGATCTTTAGGAGGACAAACATAACTCATTAAGGCTTCATCTCTAGAGGGGACATCATTGAAATGAATAGAAGATGGGGTATCACTAGGGGAAATTGCCATGATATCATCCTCTTGCACCAAATGATCCTCATAGGGGAGATATATTTTAGGAGAAGGGTCAATATCATTCCTCAAGGCCCCTTCCTTAGGAGGGAGATCTATAAAAGAAGTATTGATAGAGACTTGTTGCACCAAAATGTCCTCATGGGTGGGACCAAATTTGGGAGGGGGTAAATCATAGCTATGGATGAAAGGAAGAGCTAAGTTGTCATCAGATGCATGAAAGGGAATATTTTGAAGATCTTGGATAAAACTTGAAATTGAACTATCAGAAGATTATAACAACTCCATTTATAAATGCACAATTTTCAAACAAGATATGCATAAATAATATATTAATGAATGCAAATATGTATGTAAATCAGATTTGAAAATCAGAAGTATGCAAAATGTAAATGTGACGGGTTCATCAAAATGTAATGTAGGGAAAGGCTCACTAGCTTGTATATATAAACTAGGAAACTAGGCCTATATCCACTTTGATTACATTGGAAGGAGAGTGATTCACCTGGCTCGAGAGATTGGGCACAGTGTATTCAATAGTCCTTCACGGTAGAGTTGAAAATGATACTGAATTATGTAAATGAATGTGGAAGCTTAGGGATGAAGATGGCAAATTGAGGGTTTTTAGCTTAAACATTGTTATAGGAATTAGATATGTAGACAATAGAAGTAGATTTGGAAATGAAAGGTAGAGAGGATCCTATTGTCGAAATTTGGACCGAAATTTGAGGGACAATGTGAGGTGGTGCGACTTTGATGTGAGCACTAGATGTGGGTAAAAATTGAAGATCTGGGATTAGGATGCTGCTCAAAAGGTTTCCTGAAAGTTTTGTCAAAAGTGTCTAGGACAACGTTGGTTGGGGCAGCGTTGACCTTGTTTTTTCAGATCTGCAAAAGGTGAATCTATGGGTCTCTATTTTGTCGGTCCGAATTCAAAACATTGTCTTCATAACTTGTCTTTGCACACAGAAAGAAGGGAAATCGTTGGATTGATGGGGGTTTGTCTAGGTCAAACCCTAGTTTTGGAATCAACCATGAAACTAAAATGAAATGAACTTGAATTGAAAATGTGTTGTGATGTATCAAAGGCTAGATCTGAAAATGAAGTATTTGAACCTTATACATTGTTGATGCAATGCGCTTTGAATGTGATCACAAGTGTTGATGCGATACCATGACTTGACAAGATCAAGAGGAAATCAATCATAAACACATTCTTGCATGAAGGTTGTTGCAACTTTCCACAATGCTAGCTCTAAAGAATATGGTGGGATGAAATGTCGCCTTCAGTGCTTGATGCTTGAGTGCTTGATTGAGATTAGATATGGATGTGGAGGGGGGTAAGCTTGCTTTTATACCTCTCCCTAGCAATTTGGGTTTTGTAATTTCGAAGTAGGTTGACACGGAAGAAGTTTTCCCGCTCCCACAAGCTAGCTGTTAGAAAATTTAAATTTGGGCCCTGTTTATCGAGACAAGGTCGCCCCAGGCAACCTTGTATTCCCTCGATAGAGGCTGGTTCAAGGACTTGAAGTCTAGAATGCAATGATGATGCCTGATTTTTAGCCAGTGTGAGCAGAATTGAATATGATCGGGCATGAGAGGTCATACATGCTAAAATGAGGCCTAGGTGTGCACGAAATTGCATAGGGATGCATTTTACGTCGCTACACAAGGTATGATTGTACTCAAATCCTTGCAAACTAGTGGACAAAATGCATTTAAAATCAAGAAAAAGTAAAACCTATGGTAAAAAATGATGTCTAGATAAAAAAGGGGACGAAGGATTATTTTGATGCTTATTTGAGATTTTGCTTGCGCAAGCATTGTGCAAAATATTCTAAGGTATGGTATGGTTGCATCATTTGTGTAATGGGAGGGGGATTTCTCTTTAGGGCTTCAAGTAAAGAGCTTTCATTTTGATGAAATTACAATTGATCTATATAGATTCCTAGTCCTTTTGAATGTGATGGTAATGTTGGATTTTGCGCAAGCAACTCAAAAGGTTCAGGTGCTCATTGGATTTGGCATGCATTGCTTGACTTCAAATCCTTGTAGAACTAGCCTCCTCTATCTTATTTGGATGTAACAAAAAGCAAAACAAGCTTTCTTGGATGCTCTGGGTTCAATTGTGTGCTTAGATTCGCTCCATCAAGTTCCAAAAATCCACCTACAATACAAAGCCACCAGGTAGAACCCTTCCAACTCTATTATTTCTATCAGAATTTCCTAATTATTGAGGTCATCATTTGATGTGAGAAAAGAGCACTCAATTTTTCAATAGTAACCAAGATTTGCAACCTAGATCTCTCCAATGACTAACAAGAAGCCGTCCTTCAACCTTTAATACCATGTATGAGTTGATATAGAATGTTCTATACCATGTAGGCTGTGGCTATGGAGAAGGCCAAAAAAATCAAGGAGCTTCAGTGGAAGCTTAAAAGGGATCCAAAATAAGAGAATAATCCTATTTTATCAAAGGATCCAAAGATACACAATATGATTGATTACAATGTGAAACCTTGTTCATATAGGCAAGGGTGAGACATAGGATAACATAAGATTATGATGTGTTTCAATCTTATGACTTGAGACACAAAAAGTAAATGCCCTAAGTATTCAAGTAATAAGGTTTGAAAAGATATACCCTAGTGGGAAACTAGCTGCATGATATACCCTATTAACATCAATATATTCTAGATTGTGGATGTTTGAATTATATTATATTACATTTCAATATGTGGATGCATCATGCAAATAGATCCTTGCATTGATAAATTCTTAGGCTTGAATGTAAAATTGCATGAAAGTGCAAATTGAGCAGTGGAATTTGTAAAGAGTGAGTCTTCAATGAATATTCTTACTGAAAGTGCAATTTGAAGCTTATTATGTCACATAAATGAGCATGTAAATTAAATTATAAAGAATCCAAAGGATGCCAAAGTCTGATTGGTGAGAAAAGTAGCTTATGACTGTTCACCACCTCTCCTTCCTTTCAGCAATTGAGCATTTACAAAGGGCTTAGTTAATTCTGTAGCATGAAATCAATGCTAATCTGTCAGTTTTCCTCTTTACTCTACCTATTTTTCTTGGTGCTTCTTATTGGCATCTTACAATGAGTGCTTGTATGGAATAGGAATCAATATTATCTTCTGTCTTAAATTTAATCTCTTTGCTGCCTATTACTTATTACTCCTGCACTTAACATTCTAAATTGTCTAACCCCATAACTCTTGCCTTCTACTCATACATTGCTGGAGATGTCCATTCATACCATATGTTCTCCAACTGTAAGGAAAACTGCCTTTGATACAACCACAATTGCTGATGGCACAAATGAAATCACTTCTTAGCAAAACCTCAAACACCAATAACTAAATAATGTAATCACTTCTACCACAAACAGATCCTTTAGTTTGCAAAGACAAAAACTGTCTCTGTTTTTGACACTATATAGATAATACCTTTTCCTGATTCGGATTACAGGCAGCACTTTGTGGTTTGCAAATTTGCTGCAAATGATGCCTTTCTGGGTCCTTTACAGATTGTCTTTTAAACTTTTTTTTTCGAAAAATAACCTGTAAATGCAATAGAAACGAAATTCAGATTTAAATATAATTGAGAAATAATAATTGAAGTATTTTACCTTTGCTGGAATCTGAACATACGATATTCTGAATGAATAATATCTCTGTTATTCTGAATTCACTGGATGAATAGCACTTATCGATTTCGGTGTATTCTCCTGTTTCATCTTACCGTATATATATATTAATGATTTAACTTGGGAGAGGCCACGTCTATGATAGACGTGACTCCTCAAGGAGTCACGTCTATTATAGATGTGGCTCTTCATTTAACATTGTTTACGCAGCAGTAACCCGTAATGAAATACGGTGACATACAAACCGATAATAATCGGTTTTGCATAACATATGTTGTGATAAGTTAATCGACGGTTTTAGTTGATACTTTCCAATTCGGCAGCAAACGATAATACTATATTCGATCAGACTTATAATTAATGATAATTATTATCATTATTATTATATAACAATAATAATAATGATAATCATTATCATTATTATATTAAAACAATAATAATATTTATATTA
>MU226299.1:698194-745761 GCA_018584345.1 Thuja plicata
TTGAGTACTTGGTGGACATCATGTGACTTGATGTTGGTAGGCCATTACTCTGAGTATTTGGAGAATATCACGCGACTTGATATTCTGTGACAAATACTCCCAATATCATGAGATGATATTTATAAATACTTTTGAGTTATGGTGAATATCATGAGACTTGATATTCTTGGTCAGACCATATCTCTGATATCATATTTAGGTGATATCTAAAATATTATTTGACTTATGGTGAATATCATGAGACTTGATATTCTTGGTCAGACCATATCTCTTGATATCACGCTGAGGTGATATCTTGTCTCTTAAGAGTAATGGATCTTTTGTGAATTGTATTTTCAAATTTTGATGAATTTTATCTTCCCTAACTAAGAGGGAGTGTTGATGTTTTGTGTAGCTACGGTAAGGGTCATAAGTATTGACACGGGAGACCACTACACATTTTGTTTGATCATCCTCCCTAGCTAAGAGGGAGTGTTAATGTTTGTAGCTTCAGTCGTATGATCATTAGAATACATATAATATATGTTGATTAATAATAATATAATATATATGTTATATTATTATTAATCATATGAAATTTAATATTTAATATTTAATATTAAATTATTATATTATTATTCTTAATTAATAATCGATTGATGAAACATTATAAGATTGATTAAATTATAATTAATGGGAAGAGGCATGTCCTTTCTTATAAATAATAATGAATTGACGTGTCCCATGAAGGGACGTGTCTCTCCTATCCTCATTCCCAATATAAATGAAAGAGAGATTGTTGCATTTTGAAAACGCATACAACATAGAGTGCTATTACATTTGCAGCTATCCTAAAACTTAACACAGACAAAACATTGCGGATGGGAGTTAGAAGACCATCCTGGAAGTCTGTTCCCCAAGTAAAAAATGAAGATCATTTCATGGAACATTAGGGGGCTAAATGGCTCCCATAAGCAGGATATTCTATGGAATATGGTGGGGGATCATAAACTTGATATTGTTTTAATTCAGGAAACTAAAATGTCTAAGGAAAAGGTAGAAAAGATTAAGGTGTTTAAAAATTGTGACGTAGTTGGTAGTAGTTCGGAAGGGGCCTCTGGCGGTACTGTTGTTTTTTGAAATCTTAA
The DNA here is from genome assembly GCA_018584345.1 of Thuja plicata. Taxonomy (NCBI): domain Eukaryota; kingdom Viridiplantae; phylum Streptophyta; class Pinopsida; order Cupressales; family Cupressaceae; genus Thuja; species Thuja plicata. The sequence goes on from MU226299.1 coordinate 699,322, forward strand.
GCATATCAAGGGTATGCCATTGATAGTTGAAGAGCATTGTTTCTGTGAGATTTCATCACATTAGAGATAGTTTAACTTGGGTCTTTTCTAATATCTATGCTCCCAATACCAAAGGAGCGCAATGCAAATTTTGGAATAAGCTGGTGTGTTGCAGACTAAAATTTTTGGAATAAAGTTGGATTAGAATGAGAGATTTCAATACTCCTCTGAAGGATAATGAAAAATTTGGGCGATCCCAAATTCAAACGGAAAGCATGCTGGACCTTATGGACTTCATCAATAATCAAGCTTTGATAGATGTAGACCTTCAAGGTGCCAACTATACTTGGACCAATAGAAGGGTTGGAAGTGAACCGATTCAAGTCTGGCAAGATCGTGCCCTCATTTCAAATGATTGGATGGTAAAGTACTTATGCTCTCTCACTGCCCTTACCAACATTGGATCAGACCATTTTCCCATCTCTTTTGGGGCTGATGCAGTTAAAGGTAAGCGGAATTTTCCTTTTAGGTTTGAGAAAATGTGGTTCTCACATCGAAATTTGGAAGTCAGTATCAAGAATTAGTGGAGTTTAGATATTGATGGTTTTGCCATGTTTAAGGTTGCTAAGAAATTAAGGTTCATAAAAGATAGTGTTAAAAGGTGGAACAAAGCAGTTTTTGGGGACATTTTTGCTTCGAAGGTTGCCACACAGATGGAACTCAAAGAGATCCAGGATAAGATTCAAATGGAGGGGTACAATACCTTCTCTTTGGCGATGGAAAATAACATTCTAGTTAAATATCATGATCTTATTGCTAAGGAGGTTTTTTGGAAGCAAAGGTCTCGTGCGCTTTGGCTTGCTGTTGGGGATAGAAATACTAGATTCTTCCACATGACTGCTCTTAAGCATAAGGCGGCCAACATGATCTCACACATTACTACAGAGAAGGCGAAGTTGGAGAAAGAGGAGGATATCAGAGGGGAGGCTGTCCGCTACTTCTCTTCTCTTCTCTTCTCTTCTCATCTCACACCCGAAGCTAACTTGAATGAGGAGCATCAAAATAATCGGGTTTTTGCCATCCCTTCAATCTTGGGGGGGAGCACAACAAATTTCTTACAGCCATTCTCTTGAAGGAAGAAATAAAGAAAGCTGTCTTTTCGTTTGAAGGTAATAAAGCCCCTGGCCCGGATGGATTTCCTATGTTCTTTTTTCCGTCTTTTTGGCACATTGTGGAAAAGGATGTTGTGAATGCTGTGAAGGAATTTTTTGGAGCTAGTAATCTGTTGAAGGAGATCAATTCTACTTTCTTAGTTCTTATTCCTAAGAAACCTAGAGTGGATACCATGGAAAGCTTCCGTCCTATCAGCCTGTGCAATTCATTTTACAAAATTATTTTTAAAGTCTTAATTTATAGGCTTCTGGTCCTCTTACCCTCCATTATTTGTCCCCAGCAAAATGGATTCATTCTTGGGAGTCAAATTCTTGATTCCATTATTACGGTCCACGAGAATATCCGTTCCTTGGAGGTCTCCAAAAAGCAGGGGTTCCTTATGAAGCTGGAACTGTCTAAAGCATATGACTGTGTGGGCTGGTCATTCTTATTCAAGATTCTCCAGGCGTTTGGATTTGGTAACAAATCTCTTCAACTCATTTGGCAACTTGTCTCCACTTCCACTCTTGCTGTTATTGTTAACGGTTCTCCTTCCCATTTCTTCAGACCATCTAGAGGCCTTAGATAGGGAGATCCTATCTCTCCAATACTTTTTACTATTATGGCTGAAAGTCTTGGGAGATATGTGCAAAAGTTGATTCTTGAAGGATCCATTTAGGGTCTGAGTCCTTCCTCAAATCTGATCTGCTCCCATTAATAGTTTGTTGATGATACGATCATCATGGGGTCCTCCACTATAAGGGAAGCTAGAAAGTTGAAGGAAACCTTGAATATCTACACTTCAGGACAGTTGATTAATTGGGAGAAAAGTTCTCTTTTTTTCATCAACACTTTGGAGGAGAAACAAAGAAGAATTTCCAACATCCTTGGTTGTGTGATTGCTTCCCTCCCTTCTTCCTATCTGGGCCTTCCACTTTGCATGAAGCCCCCAGGCTCTTTTTGGAATTCTTTGGTTGATAGATTTAACAAGAAATTAGCTGGTTGGAAAGGAACCTTGTTGAGCTAGGCAAGAAAAGTCAAACTCTTGAAAGCTTCTCTTCAGAATTTACCTGTCTATGTTCTAAGTCTCTTCCAGTTTCCCTCAAAATATGCAAGTATCATTGAGAAGATACAAAATCGTTTCCTCTGGTCTGGGGTAGAGGAGAAAAAACACATGCTGCTGCTTGCTTGGGACCATGTTTGCAAACCAAAAAAGCTGGGGAGTCTTGGCATTCAAAGTATAAGAACACTTAATAATGCCCTTTTGGCGAAGCAGATTTGGAGAATTTTTTGGTGTGCAAAGGGAATGGAACCAGATATGGAAAAGCAAGCACCTGTACAATTATTCCTCGCTGGATGAATTTATTAATTCCCCAGAGTCTCCCTCTGGGTCCTCTTTGTAGAACAATATTCTGAAGGTGAAAGATGTTGCTGCCTTGGGAATGAGATGGAAAGTGGGGAATGGTAGCAAAATCAGGTTTTGGGAAGATTACTGACTTTTTGATCAACCGTCATACAAGTTTCCCAATCTCTCCCCTTTTATGGAGATATGCAAGGCATCTTTCGGAGTTTTTGTTAGAGACTATTGGCAAGATCAAAATTGGGTTCTTTTGACTGCGATTGATGAAGCTCTTCTCCCTATTCAGATTTCTCTTAATGCTTGGTCCATTAAGCTGGATTCTGAGGATCTTTTAATTTGGTTAGGCACCTCAAATTGCTGCTTCTCGGTGGCGATATCTTTGCTGACTCAATCTCACTGTCGTCCCCCTTTTTGGGCGAAATCTTGGGTGAAGAATCTCATTCCTAAAAACATGTTTTTTGGCTTTTTCTTCAAAACAAAGTTCTTACTACTGACAATCTCTATAAAAGAGGATTCTATTTTCCCAACAGGTGCTACTTATGTTTGGAAGTAGAAGACTCTGCCTCCCACATTCTGCTCCATTATAATTACTCGAGGGAGATATGGTCTAGTACTCTTCAAAAATGGAACCTCGGTTGGCTCTTCCCAGAGGCTATCTGAGACTTCTTTCACCAATGGTGTTGCCCTTTTTTCCAATCATGTGATAAAAGTCCCATGGTCTGTCATTGGTTCCCATCTGATCTGGGGTCTCTGGAAAGAACAAAACAATAGAATCTTTAGGGATATGGCCTTGCCCCCTAATGTGGTGTCAGAGAAGTTTTTCAGAGCATTTGCTGAAAATGCTAATCTTCTTGCTAATGATTTGAGCAAGAAACCTTGTGTCCCTTGTAAGGAGGAAGATATCTGAATCTCAGTAGAATGGAAGCTCAAAAATGATATTTCCAAGCCAGTGGGTAAGATTAAAAGCAGCGGAGAGGGCTTGGTCTGGATTTTTTCCTCCTAATGGTTGGGTGAAAATTAATTTTGATGGGGCGGCTAAGGGGAATCCCGAGCCAACTAGGTGTGAGGGAGTGATTAGAGATGAAAATGACATTTGCATTGCTACTGTGGCACTTCCCTTGGGAGTTCAGTCCAACCATTTAGCAGAAGCGATGGGTGCCTTTCAAACTTTGGACATTGCCAGACGCCTAAAATGCAGAAAAGTGTGGATTGAGGGAGATTCGAACAATATTATCAAGTGCCTGAAGGGTGAACACAAGGCCTCTTGGACTATTGACAATATTATTAAAGCTTCCATAAACATAATTCAAACATTTGAGGAATGCCATATTGTCCGTGCCTATAGAGAAATCAACATTGTGGCTGACGACCTTGCCAACCTAGGGGTCAATCTTAATGTGATAAAGACTTGGTATGGGGAAAATTCTATGGACAATGGGATCAAATCTCTTCTTGGATTTGATCAAACAAATGGTAAAGTTGGTAACTTACCTATTAATAATGGAAATGACACTTGTTAATTTCTATATCAGCACTGGAGGTGGCTATCGTCCGAAGGAACAAACAATCATTATTGGTACTGATTGTCCGCACGCTTTGTGGGTGGTTTTTGGCTTAATTGGTTTGGCTGGCCTTTTGTTTGGTATTATTCAAATCTTTCTTTCGTTTGTGCCCTGCTCTGCTTGTGCGAAGATAGGTGGAGATTTGAGAAGGGTTGAACCAGTTAGTTGCGAAGGATGGAAAAGCAACGCCACCATTGTTGGAGGAAAGGTTGTGTTACACCTTATTTGGAAAAACTCCATGGCTATGACTAGAAGGTCACTAGGATTTTTGTCCAAGAATGGCAAAATGATAAGTTGAATTTGTTTGGTAAAAAGCTTGTGGTTGTTGAAAAGCTCGTGGCAGAAGTGACGGGCCTCCCCATAAAGGGCATCAAGTTCTTCAAAGCTGGTTAAAGGAAATAATACATATTTTGTTCCAAAAAAGATAAAACCTATATGGAGTGAGCTCCTGAAGCCTTTTATGGAGTATTTCACCCTTGATAGGAGATTCACCAGGGTGTATGGTTATCATCTTGTTATGCTTAACCATCTTAGGCGTAAGGTTCTGATTTCTTTTCCGTACTAGTTCTCCGCGCTTAATTCCAGCATCAATGACCATAGGGAGAGTCCTAAGAACCTTGTTTTACACCAAGGTCTTATTCTATTAATCTATGAGCACTTTAGAGCTAGAGTTTCTAATACCCCCTCTAGAACTCTTTCTGTTGCTGAAAGTGAAGAGGATAACACAAGCGGAGGGGCTGATGAAGGATGTAAAACTGAGGAGGATGATGATGATGCCCCTTGCCCTCCAGCCAAAAAACCTAAGTTCATGCCCAAGAAGGGTGCTGGAACTAGTAAAGGGAAAGGTAGGGAGGAAGAAGAGGGGTGGGAAACAGAGGAGGATGAAGAGGTATCTCCTCCCCCGGTAAAAAAGCCTAAGATTGCCCCTAAAAAGAAACTCGCTGGAGAAAGTAAGGGTAAGAAATTAGAGGAAGATGATTTGGTTTCGCCCTCCCTTACCAAGGATAGAAGGATTACAAAATCTAACAAAGGAAAAGGGTCCCCTGTGAATGAGGGCAACAAATCTGGAAAGAATGATAAAGGGAAAGATAAAGTCGCTGTGTTAGTTGATTACAATAGCTCCCTTGATCACGACGTCCCTATTTCTCCTTTTGGGTTTGAAGTGTCTAAGTCCATTCATGAGAAGGAGGGAGAAGCCCAGTCGTCCTCTGTGGAATTGAGTCTCCATGATTTTGAGTCAATGAGGGAAATGGCTTTTGGTGTGCTGCAAACTGCTAAATGCAGTTCTGTTTATTTCTTCAGGCTGATTAGGTGTGCTTTCCACGAGTTTAAGAGGCTCCATTTGAAGTACCGTGCTTTGTCTTCCAAATTTGAGAACATGTAGCTTAAAGAGGGTGACAATGTTATGGTGTAGGTGGCGGCCCCTATCTCTCCTTCACCTGTTGGACCAAATATTACTAGCTATGACCCTTATGTCTGTGCTCTCTGGACATAGGATGAGAAGAAGGTGATGATGAACTATATCCTAAGTCACAGGGTTCGCCGAATTTCGGCCATGAGGTTCGAAATTTGGCGAACTTCAAAACATTCAAAAAAATTTGTTGATATTCGCCTAATATTCGTATGGAAGTATGGCGTCATATTTTAATGAAAAAATTGGGGATTTTTTCTGCGCTTTCTTTGTTCCCTGCACGAACATATTTTTCTTTGTCGTTTTTATGTGCTACTGCTAGTCGCGTTTTTCCATTTCTCAGACAAGTGGAAAGGATTACACACGAATAGACGAAGATCAGAAGATTTGGCCGCAAACAATTCATTGAAAACAAAGGATTTTGCCACAAACAATTCATTGAATCTGGAGGCGAGTTTTTGAAGGCACGACAGAGATCGGAAGGTGCAATGGTAGAAAAAGAGGACAAAACGACTTGTTTAGCTTTGACTTGCAGGCTGCATAAAGTCTCGAAAGCACTGCAAGACTCCTATAAACTTTGTACCTGTGCTTGCGATGTTGCACGATTCCTATAAACCTGTTGAGCAGCGGCTGATTTCTTCTTTAGTTTAGTTTTTCTGTTTTAAGTTTTTCTTTATGTTATAAAATTTTAAAACAAGCATTTTAATATTTTACATTTTAATAATGACGTTAATAAAAACAATTAAATATAATTTTTAAAACTATTAAATTAAGTATATAAAGTAATATATAATTTTATATAGATATCATTTTATTTAAACTATTTTATAACTTATATTTTATTTAAAAAATTATTTTTATTTATATATTTAACTTAAATTAAGAAATTCTTGTAAGGCGAATTTAATGTCGAATTTTTTTTCGAATTTTTTCTCCTTGTCGAACTTCATCCGAATTTTATGGTTGTCGAACTCGAACTCGAACCTTGTGACATAGACTATATCAATAAGAATGTGGAGGCTATGGAGAAAACCGGGGAAATTTATGATAAGAAGCTGAAGGAAATGAACCAGCGGATCACCAAGACTGATTCCACTCTCAGGATGATTATGGAACACAGCCACAAGATAGTCAAATCCTTAGTAGAGAACATGAAAGCTTTGGTGACCAAACTGGAAAATCTCAACTGGAAAATCTCCATCACGACAGATCCATTTTTGGCCTTGACCAAGAGAAAGAGGCTACTGCTAGTGAGACTATGGGACTGGGTAAAAGAACCAGAGCCAACGTGAAGAAGTCCACTTCTATTCCTCAGGACATCATTGAATTGAAGACTGTTGCTTAGAGGATGAACCAGCTAGAGGAGGAGGTCGCCGAGACCTTAAAAAATTTGGGTTAATTCTGTCTAGTTTCTTCCTGTTGTAAGTTGTCTTTTGCCGTCTTTTGGCTGGTTCTGTTCTGGGGGTGGGTTGGATCTGTCTTTTCTTTGCTTTCTGTCTATCTGTTGTTAGTTTGTCTGTTTTGTGTTGGGGTTCTTTAATGATATATCTTCTGTAACTGCTTTGTAAAGGGTTTCGGGTCCCTTCAAAACCTGTTTTTGCCATAATAAAAAATAGAAACAGATTTGCAGAATGAAAGGAATATTCTCATTTTATCATGCATAAATAATTTACAAATGTTCACTTCTTTACAAAGAGATCATGTACAACTGACATATACATATATTGCAGAGCAAGAGCAAGTACATTGTTGTTTAAATGTAAACAAAAGAAGCACCCACACAAGCCATGGGAAAGCTCTAAAAACAACGCAAAACGAATGTACAAATACAGAAGTCAAAGACTAGAGAGGTAGGGGAAGATCCGCCATTGCCTGCAATAATGGCGGATTGTGATTGTGTCCTTCGTAAGTTGATTGTAGAAGTGGTCCCATGTCCTTGGATACTCATAAGATTATTTGATACTCATGGCAAGCTGCCCCATCAAGGATTACTTACCACTTCATAAAGGTATCCCGTGCTATCTCAAGCAATTTTCATATGTTTCAAGGAGCTTTCATTGTTTTCAAAAGATTGAAAATAAACACAGTAAAAAGACATGATCAACAGTCAAGATGCAAAGTTTTCGATCAGAAATGAATTCAGTAATGTAAACAAGGAAGTTTTATGGACTGTGAGAAAATCAAATGCAACAGCAGATACAACTTCAGAGAATCAAGGTGTGAAAGTACAGTGACAAAGACCATGCTTAAAAGATAGTGAGGAATATACGGGGTCTTATGACTGTCATATTAAAGGGATAGAGCATCAACTATTGACAGTGAATATGTAATGACAGTTATCAGAAAAAGACAATGAGCAGATATAATACATTTTAAAGGACAGCCTTTATCTATATGGAAATTGTGAAGGACAGCCTTAGATATCATAGCAGGGATTCATTATGTGATAGTATCTTTTTATCTTCACAGCAACATTATAAGGGAAAGTATTCAAGCCCGCATCAATATCCAAAGTATAGCAACAATCCTTATAACAGAGGTTCTCTGTATTAACAGTGCATAGAATGGTATCTATGAAAGAAATGAGAAATCTGAGCCAATGTACCAAAACAGTGGTTATCATTGATTAAAAGGTAATAAATGATATGAACAAATCAGTGAATGCAATAGGAAACAACAATGAATGCATTCATTCGTAACAGTCAAGATTACAAGGGGAGCTCTCATTTGCTACACAGGGTGTAGGGGTGTGGGTGGAATAACAAATGTGGTGACATTATCAAGATACTTTCAAGCCCTTATTGAATAAATGAGAAGTTTCAAGTTGCACAATATTACAGATATCTCCATGGAAAGGATCAATAAACAGCAAAGACAAACAGAAATACAAACTCAGTGGTCAATTTCATAATCACGTATTGTTCCAGCAAAGACAATCACAGAGTATATAGCAGATGGAAAAAATCTTATGATTACTGCTCAGAAGCAGAAACCTGGAGGTAACTATAACATTGTTGCATTGTTAAGGATAGAACTATAACATTGTTGCATTGTTAAGGATAGATCATTATTTATTTGTAATGGTGAGTAAATTCTGTTAGACCATCTTTACATCCAGAATACATAGACTTTGGATCAAGGAAAAGGAGTTTCAGCTCAGTTTGTAACAGTCAACAATCATAAGTAAAGTGCAATTAAAGGAAAAACTCTTGAATTGTTTTCCAGTTTTCTTCAAAATACTCATGTAGTACACAATGAGTACGAAAATCCACAAAATTTTACAGAGGGCATCATGTGTAAGCTATAAGTCATCGGATTTGCAGAAGATTATAACAGTTTCAGAGATAGTTCTTGTTTTCAAGGTGTATACTCTCAGCTACCAATACTGAAATTTCTGAGAAAATGAAGTAGACAGAGTACAATTATGTCGTGTATTTATGGAAATGAAAAGCCCTACCATGACAGTATAAAGCCTCAGAAGTTCATTGGAGTTTAAAAAAAAAATAATGAGCTGTGCCAGTACAGTGGGTCTTCTAGAACAACCAGAAAATACAAACGATGAAGCGGCCGTGGAGAATCTTCCACAAGAAACCAGTTCAAAACCCTCAAGTAACAGTCATAGATGTGAGGGTTGAAATGTGTTTGGCTCAGAGATGAGCATCGAAATGGAAGGGTTTTGAATGCTGTTTAGGTACAAGTATGCACATGAGAGCAGGGATTAAAGCATAAATAGCTGCAGCCTCAAGGAAACTCTGCTGATAAATAGTATGAAACATACATATTTTACTCAGATATAAAGATCTTCAGCAAGTTTTGTAGCATAAAAGGTTTAGAACACGTTTTCCTCTTTATCTCCTTTACTGAAAACAGGTGGAACATCAATTGCATAGATTCTTCAGAGATTAAATTATATGTTTGCATATATATGAAAGCCGTGGCATATATGAAATCTGCAGAAGATTGATGTGAGAAAGAAGAAAATCTTCAGAGCTTCTTAGAACCCTCGCCACATATACAGAAGTCGTGGCCATGCAAAAATATCATAAAGGGATAATGTCCAGCTATAAAAGCGTACAGAAGGTCATTTTTTACAGTTAAAAGATTGCAATAAATCTTCAGGCAGATCAAAAAGTTCACAGAACAGAGCTTAAAATAAGAGGAAGCCAGTATAAACTCGCGGCAAACTATATAGTATAATCTCGCGGCAAACTATATACCAGAAGAATAATTTGAGCCCACAAAGTTTTCTTTTAATGGAAAAACCCTCTTAGCCACTGATGAAAACCCTCATGCGAGCATGCAAAAGCCCAGATATCAGACAGAAGGGAATGAAGTTCTGTACCTGGAAATCGACGGATCTTTTGCAAGCCTTCGTGCAAACCCCTATCTGACAGAGCTCGAGACTCCCATTTTGAAAAAGTGAAGAAATGATGTGCGAAAAATTGAAAATAGGATTTGGTGCTCTAATGCAACCGTGGAGGAGGAAATAAAAGTTGTGCCTTACAATTTTTTGACAAGACTCTTACATAAACTAATACCCCATGGGGTATTTAGCGTCGTGCCTAAAGATAAATAAATATAAAGTTATATTAAATACTTACTATGTAATTATCATATATTATCCAATAAATGTTGATTTTAATTGATATTTATTGATTAATATTTGATAATTATTTAATAAGTAATAAATATAAGTTTATGTTTATTTTTTCTATTTTTGCATAGGTAAAATATTTTATTAATATTTATTAAGGAATACTCAATAAATATTATTAAAATAGTAAGGTGCAAAATAGAAGTCATGTAAAGGTGCTTTGGGAGTTTTGAGAGGTTCGCATGTGAATTGGAGGAGTTGTTTTTTCAGACTTGAGTGCTGATCTTGTTGGAAGGGGAGATTATTTTTCTCATGTGCTTATTGCTATAGGAGGGGGAATTTTATTTTCCTGCATAACCTATGATGATCAGGTTGGGCAAAGGAGGGCTTTTCTTTTCTTGCATGCTCAGATATAGACCAGAGAAGGGGTTTTGTTTTCTTCTAGATTCAGAGGGCATTTGTGTGCAGTTTTTATGCAGTTTGAGGGCAACATGACTTCATTTTCAGTTGCATAGCAGTTGAGAGGAGATTTGGGATAGTGAGACTTTAGTTACTATCAGTTGCACTCATATTTTGGAGGGATTTTCAGTTGCATCCGACCACAGAGTTTTGCATGAGTTTGGGGCAGTTTTGAGACAGTTGTGATGATTTGGAGTTCCACATGAGTTATACTTGGGTCTAGGGGAATTTTTAGGTGGTCAACTGCATATTTCCAGCAGTTTGACCCCTCTTTCTCTTTGTTTTCCCCTCCTATCCGACCCTTCTGGTTTCTGGGTCTATATCTTCTCTTTTCACCTCATTGTTGAGGGTTCTAGCTTTTGGCCATTTTTTTGCACATTGCAAAATTTTGGTAGAATGTTTTGGGCATACAGATTTGTAGCAGATTTTCTGGTTATTGATATACAGAGACTGATTCCTTCTCTATTATTTTTCTGTGTCCAACATTGATTGTGAGTGATTTGATTCAAATATCGTGTTTTCACGTTTGTTTAATCAATATCCTTTCAGTGCTTAATGCAAAATTTGATATACCATGGTGCAAATCTGTGATTGTGTCTTACATTTTGATGTTGAAACTTAGAAAACATTAGTGTTTTTCTCATCAAATATTAGAATACCAAGACTTGTCATAAGAGTTAATTTTGCCAGGTGTGTCTAATTGAGTTTGTGAGTTTGAAGTGTCTTTTATGAATGATCCTGTGAAGTTTTTAGCTGCAAGTCAAATTATTATATTGGTGAATCACCCTTTAGTTTTAGTTTTTCCATTTTCACATGCACATCCTTCTATCTCTTTCCTCGTTCAAATTTAGTATAGGTGAGTACCATCAAGGAACTGACCTTGTAATTTTGGAGATTTACTCTCACCATAGGATACTCACAACCTGAGGGTCTTTTCATGTTTCAACAGGATAGCTAGGTCCCGCATCTTGCTATAGGCACAATCCTGATTGGCAACAGCTCCCAAACAACATTTTTTTGCATGCAAACCCCAAACGACCAGCTCTGGGACGTCTAACACCTAGCTGTGAAGAAATACGACCAACCCTAAGAATTACGACCAACAAAGGAAGTGGTATGACTAGCAATGCCAAAAACAAACAACAATAACACCTCCCAACTCTCCTTTAGTCAGCAAACGATGAATAGTCTTTGTAAATCTGCAACCTTGGACTAAAGACAATGATCAACCAAACACCATTGAAGCTCAGCTATAATATCCATATGAAATCACCCCAGAAGGTGTTGTTCATCTCCATTAATCCATCTGAACTCACTGGTGTATCAGAACCCCCCCCCAAAGCCAACACCAATTGCACCACGAGAGAACTGTGAAAATGAGGACATTACACATACACATGATTTTTGATCTTGTGAGCATTGAAAAGTACTTGGTACATGAGGAGAGGATACACGTGGTATAGAATGCATGATTATCATTTTGGAATGTATTTTGAATATTGAAAGATTACAAGCTTAAATTTTTTTTTAGTAGATGCTAGAAGAGGGAAGTTTTGTTAAAAAAATTGAATGGAATTTTAACAAATAAAATAACATTTTGTGGTGGATTGTATAGAATGCTCTTTTGATTGAACATGATTTATGATCTTATCAGCATAGAAACAAATATACTTGGTACATGAAGAGATGCTAGGCATGTACAACGGGGTGCATGGTCATCATCTTGTAATGTATTATATGTATTTAGAATTTTAGACTATATGGCAGTTAACAATGGGTGACCTCATTGTATGGGATATACATGTCATACACTAATTGAGCTCTATATAAATATAGGAGAATGTTTTTGTAAACTTTATGTACAAGTGACATGCAAAAAGAATAAAATATCTTATAGGAAAGATAATAGGGTTTATGAATGACCAAATTGAAAAAGTTAATGGAATGAGATTTAGCATATAATCTCGGATCAACTCCTCAATTGCAGATTCATGATGTGTTTCATGTAAGTTTCTAGAAGAAATATATGTATAGTTGTGATATTGGTAATGTGCAAATTATTTTTGGGGAACCTACTTGTGAATGTAAATTCAAACTAAACATTATTATCGAGAAAAGATCTAGAAAAGTTAGAAATAATTTAATAAATGGAGTACATGTTAAAATGGACTCACTTTAATGTTAAAAGTGCTATAGGGGAAATGATTAAATATATTCATCAGTCAATAGCTTCATTTATTGACTATGTCTTTTGCAAGTGGCAACAACTAATTATAGGGGAAGAAACTTAGAAATGTTACGAGGCTTTTTGTGGAAGTAAAAAAGAATGTTATCTTCGCATATGAATGCCCCTTTGGAATTAAAATTGAGATAAAAATATAGGTTATTATGACCCTTTGCTAAAAGGGAAATTAAAATGAGTTATTTATAAAGACCTTTGTGGTAAAAGGGAGAAAGTGAATTGTTTGTTAAAATCCATTTTAAAGGGAGGAATGATTGTATTTATTAAATAAATGGTAACCAACCATTATAAGTGGGTGTATTGGTTAATATTGCCCTTGAGAAAACTATTTAAATCATGCGAGAGGCATGGGAATAGAAATATGTGAGAACTATAAGAAGATACTGGAAGGCAAGTGATGGGCATTGGACTAGGGTCATATATAGTGTGGCCAACTTGAGGTTCAAAGTAATCCTGGAATTTGTTGTGGCTAAGGCTATTGCATGAATATATGTTGTGCTTATTTAAGTTGATTACTCCTAGAGAGCAGCCATAGCTTAAGGGTCCTTGCTATAGATCTTCTAGAGTGCTTGAAGCCATTTCTAGGGTCTTCTCATAGGTACCATTTGACATTTGATCCAAGATGTAGTTATTACATTTTTAAATAAATATAGTCTTCTGTTGTCTTTAATGATGCATTGATAATTGGATATTGAAATTGTATTGATTCAAATACATCAAAATCTAAGTTAATTTGAATAACTAAAATTTATGAAAATGACTTTAAATTTTGATCATATTATTATTTTTTGGGAAATTGGAAGATCATTACCCGTGATGGGCTTGGTAAAACCAAGAAGATATCCCGTGTGTTCCCACCAAGTGTAATCTAAGATCACTTGCTTCATATTTGCAGTCTTATTGTTGAATTTCTTCTATACAAATCAAAGTTGATTGATTATGCTAGCAAGCACCTACAATATCTTCACTAGTTGTCGCAAGACGATTGTGATGGATGTGCATCAGGTCTTAACATCCTACTCAAGAGTCAAAAACAAAAAAAATGAAGGCAAATAAAATACATAATTTTCTAAAAATAAATTATTAAACATAAAATATAAAAATTGTGTTCTTTCAATTACCTTTAGGTACTCCAATTGTGAGAATGTTCTAGAAATGGCTTGCAACATCTGGTGGCATGTGGTGAATAATTGGATATCGTTGACCTCAATGTAGATTTCTTTTCCAATTTATTTTTCGTACCTAGCTTTTGTAGTGTGAGGTTGAGTGAGTGTATAACATAAAGTGTTAAGATAATAGGTGAAAATCGTGCCTCAACTAACATGTCGATCAATTTTTAATTTTTTTTTTTGTTGGTTATGCTGTTATTATTTCCGAGAACCACTTCTTGAAAACATTGTATAATGATGCTAGCAATAAATAGTGTGTCCTCTTGCTCCTCAAAATTAATCCATGGATTTCAAAAGATTGACCGTTTAACGCTCAATGCAATTACATTGACCAACAATCAATTTTGGCCTTCAATCCATCAAAAGTCATGGACACACTTGTTTGTTTCACAAATGCCTAATGGTAGCCAATAATTTTTATTTTCTTTTGACTTCCTTTGATGATAATGTGTTGCACATTTTTTCATAACCTAAGCTTGTGTTCCCTTTTGGAGCCTTAATTTACTTTTCTCAACATATTTGCCATATGCTGATCTAACAACTTCGAAGGACAAATCATTCACATAAAGTTATGTTGCAACAATTTGATTGGCAATCTCTCTAGTGTCATTTTGAAATGCCCTCTATAATGGTCTTTTCATTCTCCTTACATTAGTGGGAATTTATATTTTCTTAACCAAAACAAATGGCTTTTTACCACAACATCAAGGATGCTTCCACAAGATGGGGAAGAATGGGTCTGCGTGATCCACTTCCTCTCCTCAAAGAATGCCTTGTTTGATGAACAATTGCTGCATTTTTCCCTATTGCTGTTTGATATATTTTGCTATTTTATGAGTTGGCACATGCACACCATTGTTCCCTTGACAAGCTTTGATTCCCATGCCAAGAATGACACACAAATGGCCTTTCAGTTGAATATATGAGCTTCTTTGATTACACTCAGTGTATATCCAAGAATATGACCTGCCACCTAGAATTTGGTCTATCATTTCTATATTCCTCCACAAAGGTGATTGGGTTAATTTTGAAGCAGGGTTGGCTGATAGAGCTAGAGCTAGTTGCCATTGTGATCTTTAGGCTTAAAAAACTAACATTGAAGAAAATATTCTAGGATCAAATCAAATGAAACCTAAAAGTTGAAACTTAAAAATAAAAAAATAAAAATCCTAAATGTCTAAATAATCTAATAATTCAAAATTCAAAATTTCAAATTGTAAATCATTTAATTAATTATTTATAATAGTTTGAAGGCTATGTGCATGCATTTTTTATTTTGAATTTTACTTGAGAAATATAGGCATATTCAAAATTAGAGAAACATAGAAGCAACAAGAACAAAGTATGCCTGGCAACTGCAAGTAGCAAACTCAAAATAGACCTTAATAGTATGCCGAACAATCCTTTTCTCCTCCTTCATTGTATTAAAACATGCTTAGGGTTTCAATCTATTTTGTCAAGGGGCTGAGCATAATGAAATAGACTTCAAGTATGTTTTACTACGGCAAACTAAAATATTGTTCAAGTGTTCATCAAGATTGCGACTCTCGCTTTGTGACTTGAGATTGAGATATGGATGATATTAGTCAAAGGCTTTCAAAAGGAATTGGTCATGAGTGTTTGGTAAGAGTGGCATACAAATGCCATCCCAATTTGATGTCTATATGCAAAAAATGTTTTGGGTTGAAACAACAATGCCTATGCTTAATTGTGACTCTTGAAGAATGACTTGATAAAATGAATTTTGTTTGTTGTCTCTTGGCTCCTCAAAGAAAATGGAAGAGAGATTGGTTGTTGTTTAGGATTTATGGTGTATAATTATGGTCAAAAGTCAAACAAAATAGAAGTGAAAATGATTGTTGTTTAGGGTTTACAGTATATTATTATGGTCAAAAGTCAAACAAAATGCATGGAAATTGTCACCTGATGTTGAAATCACCATGAGATGACTTGGAGTTGCTTCAACCAAGTTGGAATCACTCAGGTACACCCATGGATGATTCCAAATGAATCAATTCGTAAAAAGGTACCTAGGATGATTCTGTAGGTGAATTAAAATTAATTCTGGTTTGGACACAAATTGTACTTGGGTATGTAGATCATTTTCCTCAGGGAAATTGTTCATGTTTTATTTCTAGACATTGAAAAGTCTTCAAGGAAATGACTTAGTAGCATTCTTAGTCTTTTAGACCAGCTTAATTTATCCATTACGGATCAAGGTGGCTATTCTATTGCCAGTTTTACCCACCTCCCCTTTTCAACTTCTCATATGCTTTTATTTACAAACATGCATCATGTACTTGCTATTAACAAGAGTTCTAGCTGGGTCTAGATCATCTAAGTTAGCCAAGAAAGCTGCCAGCTTATTTCCTTCTTGGTAGCAATGCTTGAAAGACACAAAATTAAAGCTTTCCCTGGATTACTGTCAAGCTTTCAATTTTGTGTGGCTGTGGTGATGATTGTTGAGTCATGTTTCAAGACCAAATGTCTTAGGCCATAGAGCAAAATTGGTTTGATATCAGTCACAAGTGCTCAAGCTTCAACACCATTGCACGTGTATGGAGAGAGAAGCTTGTAACCAATTAAGCCAATGAAGTTAAAAAAACACCAGCTTGTTGTGTCACTCCTTGATTTCCCTATGAGGCGCCATTGATGTTGAGTTTGTATTGTTTCTCCTTAGCGGGAGCCATCTAAGTAAAGACTAGTTGTTCTTGTTCTTAACAACCCTTTAGCAGGGTGTGTGTAATATTGTGATTATACTACTTTAGTTTTTTCTCTCTTGTCAGAATAGTAAAGACTTAACTGATGTTGTTTTCTGTGAGGAGACTGGTAAGCTTCACTTGTTTTGATTTAGACAATATACATATTTTTTGAATTGAAACACAATGAATATGGCTTATTGAAGGAATCTTGTTTGTTATGGGTATACTAAGAGGGATTTTAATAACAGTACAGGGTAATAATAAATATTTTGAACTTCAATGAAACTCTCTTTGCTTTTATTGCCAAAGTCACGCTGTATCTTAACAACATAAACTTTTTACCATGAATTAGATGAAATTAATGCTTTTAAGTTTTGGTTTAAACTTTGGGAGAGGTTTTACACCAAACACTCTGTGATCCATCATTCAGATCACATTTTTCTTCATCCTGATGATGCATTGTGGAGTGTGGACTGAAATGTTGAAGAAAAATCTTCTACACAATTTTACACAAAAGCTTTCCTGTCATGCTGTAACTTGTTTGCTGTGACAGATGCTTTGCTCATCTTGAGAGTTCTAATTGGTTTTTCCTACTTATTCAATTTCACTTAATAAATCAAGAAGGTTTTTCTTCCATTTTCCATCATCATGCTTTTATTGCATTTACTTAGTTTCCTTTTTGAATTTTAAGTCATATACATGTAATTCATGTTCTTTTCTTTCTTGATCTCATATTATGTTCTCCTAGTAAATAGATTGTTAAAATTTTATGACAATGGATGTTCCTTTTTGAGAGCATTCTGAAGTTAATTTGTATCAAATAGTAGCTCATTTTTATTGCTGGTCACATCCAGATGATAGATTGGTGTGTCTAAGAGATATATAACATTAATTTTCTTTTGAATGTTGCAGTTTATGGGAGTTTCAGCATTGTGGAGCTTTTCTCTGATAAGCTGCTTTCTTGGTACTCATTCTCAACAATACTTAATGTGCTTATGACTCAATAACCCAACCCTCTTTTGTTTGTCATTTTGTTTCTATCACAAGAAGAAAATGAGAATATTTATAAGTTTCAGGCCTTCGGCCTTTTGCTTAGTAAAAAGCAAAAACAAGAATAGAAAAGGAAAGGCCCTTGCCATAAATTTCATTGATAGAAATAATGTCATTTAATTTTTGAAATCTCAGAGATTTTTTTCATTTTCTTTTTCCCGAATCAGTAGAATGAATGTCTTAGTCTGCTCTGCATTTTTCTTCTACTTTTAGTAACTTAGCACCATATAAGTAGATTGAGAATCCCATTGTAGGGACCAGGCTTGTATATTTTCGTTTGATCTGCTATTTCTCTTATGGAGATGACAAGAGGAAGATGCAAATGAGGCCATGCAAGACATTGCATAACATTCTTAATCTATATTTATATATATCAATTTGATGGCAGTTTTGTATTACACTTATGTTCATTGCCTCATTGCAAAATATTCATGCTAAGAAATTATCAGTAATCCATTGTTTGCACATTGTAGTTGTTTTCTGCAAAATTTGAAGTCTTTAAGTCCAATACCTTATTACAAGTGAATCCAGACCAAGCAAGCCATCCTCAATTTGGTCTAATGCCTTGATGTTTGGCAGAATTTTTTATTAAGGCACAAGATGACTTTGTTGATGTACTTTGTATTGCAGATTTAAAAGAGACATGGAATTGCAACTAGTGTATGCTTGATTGCATATTCGAGTTTTTTATGCTATAAATATGTTCTATTCCAATGGTGCTTGAATTCAGGACAAGCATTGAATACATACTTTATGTTGCTGCTTTCCCCAGAATATATTTACTTTATTTCATTACAAAAAATCAAACTACCTTGATTTCTGTTACATGCCATGTGTAAATTAAATAACATACTGTTCATCTCAAATATTCCATATTTTTGTTAGTAAGTAGAAATAAATTATCTGGTGGACAAGGATCATCAGCTTGAGTAGGAACTTATTCATAACATCATGTGCAACAGAAATAAATAATTTGGTGGACAAGGATCATCAGCTTCAGTAGGAACTTATTCATAGCATCATGTACAACACAAGTTTTTCTTTGAAGTCTTCCTCTACTTATATTTTTCATTACACCTGTGTTATCTTTTGAATTTTGATACAGCAACGCATTTTATCTTGTCCAGTTTTTACTGGTGTTTACAAATTAGCCTTTTCATGTAATTATTTTTTTGTTGACTATGGAATATTTATCTTTCTCAGTTGTTATTAGTTTTGTTATGAACCTATATAAATAGTAGAAATAAACTCCAGTATACTCAGAAATAGCTTAAACCCTTGAGGTAGGGCAACACCATACAATGCTTCTTGTTGGAAGAAGCCACAACATATTATCTTCATATTAAATTCAAACACGTACAATACTCTGCATATTCTGACATTACTCTTTTGCATATAATATATAACACTCAGCTACCTCCCATTACCACTTCCCTACACATGCTATAAATACTTTTATTCTAATTAATTAGTGGGATGATTTACAAAGCATATTCACCCATACTTTTATTTATTACTACTTAATATATTATAACATTTTTTGTATTTGAAGCACCAGAATAATCCAGATGGGAAAAATGCTATGTGTCAATACAAATATGATGCCATGCCCTATCACCCAACTATTCATATGCGATCTTTGTGGAGGGTTGTGCTTGATGGTTCCTACATTCCAACCATGTTCCATATCCACTTTGATTTCATTTGCCACCATAATAATTTCGTCTTTAACACATTAATAACCAATACTTATTTGATGCAACTGATTCTTGTAATTGTTCCTTTGACATGGAGATCCATAGAATGAATGAATCAATGGAGAATGATTGTATGGTCATTGCTAGAGATATGGACATCATTGATCTAAGTCATATAAGGAGTCCGTTGGAATTGTTGAATGGCAGGAGCCAACAAAAGAAAAATATAATTCCCTCTTGAAGAATGGAACTTGGGAACCAGTGCCTTGATTTGTTGGGAGAAATATTTTAAGGTATAAGTGGGTTTGCACGGTCAAGTATATTTTCAATGGTATGATTAGGAGACAACTTGTTGCTATGGGTCATAAGCACAAGGAAGGTATTGGCTATGAGGAGACCTTTGCCCTTGTTGCAAAGATGAATGATGCTAAAATTGTTGTTAGAATTGGTTGGGATGTGCATCAGATGGATGTGAAAGTACATTTTTTAAAGCTGATCTGTGCATGGAGATCTATATAGAGCATTTTGTAGGTTTTGTTGCACTTGGAAAGAAGAAATTTAGATGCTGACTGAAGAGGTGTCTCAGTGGGCTCAAACAAGGCTCGTGTTTGGTAATGATGAAGCATTTAGGTCACCCACCATCTCATGTCATCCAAAAATGGTAGCTGTTTGATTTTGGTTTATTGTTTTTGCTGGATTTTTTGGCTTTTGTTGCTGTCACCCACACCCTTATTTGCAGTGGTTATTTGTTGGCTGGGATCATTATTGTCATATGTTGGATCCGCATCCTGGACACAACCTTTGCTTTATCTTGAGGTCTGTGTAATGTAACTCTAATCAGTCTAAGCTAGTATACATATGGCTACATCCTCCCATGTAGCATTTTAGACTTTTTTGACCTGTCTGTTGGGGCCCGAATGATTGGCCCCCATCCATTTATGCTAGATACTTAGATGAAGTCACGGATAGTCATTCACTTGCAATATTTGATTGACAATTACCATTTTGCTATATCTTCTTATTCTTGATCATGATATTACCAGTTGTTGCAGTATTCCAACAAACGTTTTACTTCATTCATTCACTATTTTTCTAGTGGATTGTGCCTTTTATGTTTGGTAGTAGCTTTTGTATTTTGGGTGGAAGTTTTGAATAAAAATTAAACTCATGGATGTGGATTGTTTTTGTGCAAGCCTGTGTGATTGTGATGACTGGATAGGGGCTTTGGAAAATAATTCTGAGTTATTTGTAATGTCTTGTGGTTGCTACATGGGCTGCAGTCTTGTAGGCAATGGTAATTTGATTTTGAATTTGTAATTTCTGAGTTATTTTCTACTCCATACTACATTTATAGATTGGTTCTATGTGTGGGCCTATTAGGATCAACTACCTTTCATTGGGCTCTTGTGTCTTGTTTGCATTATGTGGTATTAGAGCTGATTGGCTCATTGGGTTGCTGAAGTGTTTGGAGGAGTCAGTCTTGGAAAGCTTTGAGATATTTGTTACAAGTGTGAGGATTTTGTGATTGGAGAGGTGAAGTGTGTAATGTCCGCAAATTTTGGTGAAATAAATAAATAAAATTAATTATTCTAATGTTGTCCAAATAAATAAAATATTAAAATGATGATTATATTTTAATTAATATAATTAAAAGTGACTTAAATAAAATAAATATTATTAAAAAGTCACTTTCTCTAGCTTATTCCATAAGCTACTTTATAAGGGAAAATTCTCAAAGGCTCATCAGTTGTTATATCAGGAGGGGTTTTGAATGTATTTGACATGTTCAGATGTTTATGGATTTGATGAATTTGTCTGATGCTTTGCATTAGCTGAATCTCTGAGGATGCAAACCTCAGCAGATTGATCGAAGGGCTGGACAAAACCCTAGTTCTTCTTCTTGGGAGTGGATTTCCGACGGAGCCTACATCTGTGCCAAATTTGTTAAGTCTTCTTTGAAGACAAATTTGTAAGGGCTTTATTGTATTCTTCAGTAATAAATGTTATATTGATGCTGCAATTTGGTTAATATCATAAGGTGTGGCTTGATTGATAATTACAGACTGTTCAAAGGTCCGGCTCAAAGGAAAGGTCATATAAGTAAAATATTAGTTTGGTCAAAGTTTATTTTGGTTAATATTATAAGGTGTGGCTTGATTGATAATTATGGACTGTTCAAAGGTCCGACTCAAAGGAAAGGTCATATAAGTAAAATATTTGTTTGGTCAAAGTTTATTGTTGCTGTGGCTGTGAGATTTGCGCAGAATATTATATTAGCTGCTTGGAAGAAATATTTGCTCTTAAGTTTGGCTTTGATAAAGTCTTGCAAATATATTTATCAGACTTTATAATATATTGGAGGCACATATTATCAGGCAAATATTTTTGAATATCAATAATTCTGAATTAAAGATTATTGATATTAATAAGGATTGATGAGTTTTAAGCCATAAACATTCATTTGAGCTGATACCTGAGATATTAATACATTTGGCAAAGTCTTAAGTCACATATTGGAAATATTGAAATGGCATATTATAGTTCCTGAAAAATATTTGATAGTGGAGATTTCTTATTGGACGAAACCGTTTGGCATGGTCTCATGGAGAAAGATTGCTGTAAGGAGTATTTTCTGAGACTCTAGGGATGGAGCCGGGAATATTTCCACGAGGGTCAGGATGAGAGATGATGCTTATCCGTTCGTGGGACGTATTGAGATGGCATGACCAGATTTCCTTGTCCCATGAAAGGATTATCTGGTTCCACATAAGTTCTCACTTGGGGGCCGGGGTCCAGAGACCATCTAGGGTAACCCAAAAGACTTGGGGGCCGGGGTCCAGTGACTGTCCAGGGTAACCCAAGAGACTTGGGGGCCGGGGTCCAGTGACCATCTGGGGTAACCCAAGGGGAAGGGCTATGTGATGACACTTCCTTGTATGTGTTCTAGGTTTCATCCGTAGATGTTGTGGTTGCCTCTGGCATCTTCTTCTATATTATGGTATCATCCATTATATTGTGGCATCTTCTTGTATATTTTCGTATATAGTGGTATCTCGTGGTATTCCCTTTTGTACTTTTTAGTGTTTCTTGTCGTATCCATTTGATATCTTTTTATGTTATTCCGAGTGGTATCCTTGTTGGTTCCCTTGTGATCCTTTATGATATATTTTGGATTTCTTTGTGATGTTCTTGTTTTGTGTATGCCTATTTGGTGTTGGGCCTTGTGTCATCTCCTAGCTTAGAGGGAGTGGGCCTTAGGGTTCCACGTGATTGGGTGGTAAATATTTTTCCATTGAGGTTTGTGGTCATGTTCGTGCGCTTGCTGGATGGATTTTGCATATTTATTGTACCTTCCTAGCTTCATGATGGATTTTCATTATTGTAACTTATATCATGTGATGTTTTATGTAATTTGGCACTGTAATTATCTACTCTTGTAAAATGATTGTAAATATGCTGTATTCACATACTGTTGAATTATTAAGATGTAATATTAAAAAATGGTAGGAACAAATTTTGTACTTGTATATTATCATGTAATGGAATAGTCCCATATGGATTTGTGGATTAATGAATTAGTTCATGTTGTATTTAATAATATGTTCATCAGTTGAATTCATGTTCTATGCAGTATATTTGTAATGTTAGTTGTTTTCTCTGTGTTTTAAAAAAAAAAGTTACCTACCTTTTTCTTAGTTAGTTGAGTTGTTCTCTTGGGTTTCCCTGAGGGGGCATTACAGGACTTAATATAGTCGGGGACTTTCTTTGACTTTGGCAAAGTAAAAGGAAAGTACAGACGCTTGGGTATCTAACTAACGAGGTACTCAGAAGTGTTGAAATGACCTACTACACTAGATGATACATAGCGAGAATAACAAAAGCATTCAAGCTAAGCTTTATATCATATCAAGACTTTGAATATCCCAGATGGGACAATCCGAAAAGAAAATTTGGGGGTACCACAATGACAGTTCCAGGGCTCAGAAATGCACAGAGAATGGTATTATTATGACCTGAAATTCCAAACAGAAAGTGATATCTCCAAGATAGCTTGAAATTACAAACTCTTCAGTTATCTGATGTGCTATTCTCAGCTAAGCAGTGATAAATGAGAACACTAATTTAGTTATAGAGAATTCCACGCACAACAAGAAAAGTCTTCACAAAAATGTCCATGCACCAACAACACAACATCCTTAATTCCAAAGCTTCAGCAAAGGCCCTCACAAGGCTAGCATATTAATGAAGACCCCACATCGGGCAGATTTTAACAACATCAGTATTACCAGCAGCGGCTAGATAATGCACAGGAATAGCCAGTTGAGCAGATGTGAGTCTATGATAGAAAATCTTCAAACTTCCGTCTTGCACCCTGAATCCTGTCCAAAGATGTCATGGTTTGAATGGACACAGGCACTCACTTTTAGCATAAAACAAAGGGCCAAGAGTCCCTACGCCAAACAAGGAGATAAGTGGCCATTCTTACTAAACTTCACATACTGAAGCAAGGAAATTAGGCGGCTAAATTGGTGGTTACAATAAACATTGATTCCTTTATCCTGACCTTCATGATTTTCATCTAAGAAGCTTGTGTCTGAAATTGAGAGTAGATGCTGTTGACTAATCAACTAAAGACTTAATAATTTCCTTCCCTATATAATATTTATGCCTCAAGCAATATTTAATTAGATTCTCCCTAACCATGAGATACTAAAATTGCCCAAGGTAATATTTTAATCGCCTATCATGATAATAGTCGACCCTTAGCCAATAATCTTTTATTTAAGAGACTCTTGTTAAGATAGAAGGCAATGACACACCTTGGAGATAAAGGGATTCATATAAAATCAATCTTGAATAGAGAAAATTTCCTTTGCTTTTCTATTAATTGAAGCTATGTGACACTTACTAACAAATAGAAACAAACATTTTTCCTTGTTATTTCCATAACATTGCAATCAACCGTCATATGAGGAAATCTTTAATGCACATACAAATTTGTCTTTGAAAGAGCTTCAGAAATTGTTAAAATTTCTGTGAGATTCTTGGATAAAACTTTCAACTTGAATTGTGTTTTCATCCAATTCCTAAGATATGTCGAGGGATTCCCTCTAATTTCTTGAATTGAAAGCCACAAGCTCTCTAGCCCTCCAAGAAAAAATAATAAAACCAAGCATGATCCAACTAAGGCCAGAAATGCCTTTTTATAGACTTCTCAAGAAGGTTTAAGAAGCCCTATCAAATTTCCCTCACTTTTTAATATTTAGCTTTGCAAGTGGGAAATAATAAAGCGACCCTTTTAATTCTTCATTGACGTAAAAGTCACTTTAATGACCTTATCAAATAATTAAAATAAGTGGTCATTAAATTTACTTATTTTTTGATACCTTAAATTTTAATTATCTAATTAAATTCTAAGGTCCAAATAAAGGGGACATTGTAGGCAACATCATCAGTGACACAACATAATCATCACAATATGGGATGAGCCCCTATATATTTTGATTTATTATTGTTAGCATAGTTTATCATTAATATAATCTACTTTCACAAAAAGGGACATTACAACACATCCTTCCCAAGATTGCTTGTCCTCAAGTAATTGCAAACTAAGATGCTTCAAAATATTCTTCACTTGACTAAGTCTTTCTTGGAGATACTAGGGTCCCAAATCTATTTCGGAAATATTATGAATATCTCTAATGTAGCGTATTTCATTAACTGCTCATTTGTGGTTAAGTCTTGTTGACCAACTTTGTCGTTCTTGTTCTCAAACAATTTTGCTCGACGATTCATATCGTCTTGTGAATCTTCCTAAGTAATACCCAACTTTACTAATTGCTTTGTTCCTACAACTTCTAACTTTCATGGGGGCCTTTCTTTATGAAGAAACATTATGCCATTTGTCTTTTGTTGCACTACATTGATATCATCACAAGTTGTGGAACTTGAACCAAGATTTCTTTGCCTTTATTTCAAAAAATGGCTTTTCCCAATCGACAAACCTCTCTGCATCCATTTCAAAAAGTGGATCATCTGTAATTGTAAAATTCCTAATGTCTCTATTCAAAGTTGAACACAAAATTCTAGATTATTTATAACAGTTAAAGATATCCTTGTTCCAAACTCAATTGTATTGCCCAGAAATCAAATTCTATTCCTTAATGACCAATTTCAAATTCGTCTTACATGTAGACGTTTAGATACATATAAATAATTTTCCAATAATCCTAAACAGAGGTATATACGTGCACCTGGAGTAGTACTTCTTCAAGGCAATGATAGTGCATGGAAGGGTGAACAACTGTGTCTGGAGCGAACTGGTTGCGCTATTCAGAAAACCTCTGGTGGATTCTGCGGGGCTTCCACTGAATTATGTTCAACACTCGCTATCAATTGTCACTATTTGTATTGGCCCTTCGGTTTGTCTCATTCGGTTTGACTCATTCCCATGTTATTTATGCTCGGACTCTGGTGAATTCCGAGCTGCTATGCTCCACGTTTCTCATTCAATGTGATGACTTCTTATTCCGCTGTATATTCTCCATGACATCCAAACTCCAAACATCCACCACCGTGGATGTAAGATGCAGAGTGTCGCTTGCAAAACCCGTCCGTGTTCATCCTTGACAGTGCCGTATAGTCCAAGTCGTAGCAGCACTTCTCCCATCACTAAGTCAGATCTTTCACTGATGAAAGGAAGGTTATTTCTTCTCTGACTGAAGTCGGCAAAGACTCATAACATTTTTTTTTTCCCCCAATACCATCCGTCGATAACTTATTTAAATTCCACCATTCTGGTAAATCCCGTAAACCAAAACTGAATCCCCAACTAATTATTATTACGCAGACTAATAGATATATCAACTTTTAATTATATTATATTAGCTAATAAAGTTACTAATATAATATGATAAATATTGTATATCAGATTTTTTTTAATATACAAAATATATTTATTCTAATAGAGGCACTGCACTTTACTTGCACTAATTAATTTCGGTGTATTTCAAATGCAGCCCAATACTGAATATAAATATCAATAATGAGATATGTCTCATGTAGAGACATGCCTCTACGTACGTAGAGACATGTCTCTAAATGAGACATGCTCTTTTAATATTATAACAAAGCACAGAACCGATTCATAACTATCGGTAAGTAAATTTATATTACATGTTAAACATCGCACATAATATAAGTGTCATTTACTTATTGCACATCACACATAGTATATTATGTGCTACGCGCATAATACTATTATGTGTGCAACACCTATCATATTTAGACCTATACAAATCAGTATAAATCTTAACCGATATAAATTGGAATCATTAGGCATTTAATCAATCAATCATAATATTATTATTATGGAAAATAACAAATATTATTAAATATGATTATATGTATTTGTATCAATATATATAATAATAATATCTATTATTATTATATATATGTTGATATGTATGCATAATTTGATCTTTTCTGATAATAATAGTATGACATCTATTTTATCTGATCGAAGCTACAAACATTAACACTCCCTCTTAGCTAGGGAAGATAAAAATGCACATCACAATAAGTTCATAAATTGTGAATGGTCTGACCAGAAATATCAATTCTCATGATTTAATCAATAGAAACATATTCCAATATGTGGATTGCCTCCATTGGCGATTTTATCCACAAGTTCTCAGGTGGATTGCCTCCATCGGCGATTCTATCCACAAGCTCTCGTGTGGATTGCCTCCATCGGCGATTCTATCCACAAGCTCACAAGCTTTAGTGTGGATTGCCTCCATCGGCGATTCTATCGACAAGCTCTCATGTGTGTTGCCTCCATCGACGATTCTATCCACAATTTCCCGTGTTGATTGCCTCAATCGGCGATTCTATCCACAAGTTATGGACTGTTTAAATCATCATAAGATGTCTATCACTATAGAAGATCAAATTATTGTAAGATCGTCACCTTCCAATAACTTTAACAAATACTAGTGATAATCATTTGGAAGTCGTCACTTCCTTATGATTTACACAGGGCCCATATAGTTATAAAATAACATTAGTATAATAATCAATAATCATGTCAAGTTTACCTCAAAAATGTTCTATCTTTATCAATGAACTCCCTCTCAATGACAAGGTATCTTGAGTTTCTTTTAGAATACATATTTCTCTGAATACACATTTGAATTACAGACTTCAGCAAGAGAAGCTTGCAGTTTAAGTCTGCCAGGACACTTTCTTGCAGTGTGACCATATTTGTCGCATCTAAAACATTGTATTGTAGAGAGGTCTCTTGGTTTCTTGAACAACTGATTATCATATGACTTCTTGCCCTTTTTCCTTTTCAAACTAGTGGCGAGGACCTGAACATCTTCATCTGTGGGTTCCACGATTCCTCTAGATATTAGGTTACAATCTTCTTGAATGCAGTCAACTTTTAGTTGATCAAATTTGGGGAGTTTGGTGCGAGCACTTACTACTTGTCTAAAGTTTTCCCATGAGATAGGGAGCCCATTTAGAGTTATCATAGTTAACTGATTATCATAAATGTGACCAATTGAAGAGAGTTGATTTCTTAATTCTGTTATCCTCATAAAATATGAGGTGATAGTCTCTCCTTTATTCATTTTAATATTTTGAGAGTTGATTTTTAAGGGTAAGGATTCTGCTGGTGGTGTTGATCTCAAACATGTTTTCCAGGGCTTTGAACATGTCATATGCAGAGTCTAACTTTGTGATGATAGGTAGTAGATGATCTTTTACTCTATCTACTAATAATTCCATTGCTCTAGTATTGTCCTTTTCCCATTGACTTTGCTCGTCATTTCCATTAGGTTTAAGAGGATTTTCTACAATTGTTTTCAGCTCATTCTTTCTTAGTATCAACATCATATGTAGTTTCCATGATTCAAAATTTGAAGTACCTTCAAGTTTGATTCCATTTGCCATTTTGTAGGTACAAGATTTTCAAAGGAATATATAAATTTTAAAATTTGATCTTAATCTTTCTTCAATCCAATCTGATCTTCCCTCAAGCGGTTAGGCTTTATAGAAAGAACCTGGCTTTGATACCATGATAAATATTATATATCAGATTTTTTTTATATACAAAATATATTTATTCTAATAGAGGCACTGCAATTTACTTGCACTAATAGATTTCAGTGTATTTCAAATGCAGCCCAATACTGAATATAAATATCAACAGTGAGACACGTCTCATGTAGAGACACGCTTCTATGTATAGAGACATGTCTCTAAATGAGACATGCTCTTTTAATATTATAACAAAGCACATAACCAATTCATAACTATCGGTAAGTAAATTTATATTACATATTAAACATCACACATATAAGTGCTGTTTACTTATTGCACATCGCACATAGTATATTACGTGCTACTCACAAAATAGTATTATGTGCTTGGCACATAATATTATTATCTGTGCAGCACATAATACTATTATGTGTGTGGCACCTATCATATTAAGACTGAATATAAATATCAACAATGAGACATGTCTCATGTAGAGACATGCTTCTACGTATGTAGAGACATGTCTCTAAATGAGACATGCTCTTTTAATATTATAACAAAGCACATAACCAATTCATAACTATCGGTAAGTAAATTTATATTACATATTAAACATCACGCATATATAAGTGCTGTTTACTTATTGCACATCGCACATGGTATATTATGTGCTACTCACAGAATAGTATTATGTGCTTCGCACATAATATTATTATGTGTGCAGCACATAATACTATTATGTGTGTGGCACCTATCATATTAAGACCGATGCAAATCGGTATAAATCTTAACCGATATAAATCGGAATCATTAGGCATTTAATCATATATATTTAATCGATCAATCATAATATTATTATTATGAAAATATCAAATATTATTAAATATGATTATATGTATTTGTATCAATATATATATATATAATAATAATAATATCTATTATTATTATATATATGTTATTATGTATATGTTGATATGTATGCATAATTTGATCTTTTCTCATAATAATAGTATGACATTATTTTATCTGATCGAAGCTACAAACATTGACATAATATAATTATTTGGTCATTATTAATGACATTTTTATTAAGGGACATTACAAATTTCCCCCTCCCAATGTTGCTTGCCCACAAGCAACTTAACTTTAAGTATGGATGTTGAAGAATCTGCTTATTTTCCCATGTAGCATCATCCGTCGGTAAGTCCTTCCATCGAATGAGGTATTCCTGAATAGTCCTGCTTCTGAGCTTCCTTTTGCGTGTATCCAAAACTTCCTCGGGAATCAATTCTAATTTGCCGTCATTGTTTAGTGGAGGTAAAATGATTTGATATTGTTATTTGTTGACCCAAGGCTTTTTTGAGACAAGAGACATGAAAGACATTGTGTATCATGCTTCCTTCAGGTAAGTCTAATTCATAAGCCACTGCACCCACTTTGCGAACAATATGGTAAGGTCCATAAAATCGAGGTTTTAATTGTTCGACTCCACTGCACTTGAGAGAAGATTGTCGGTAAGGATGGAGTCTGAGATACACCAATTCTCCAACATCAAAACTCCGTTCTACACGCTTCTTATCTACATAAACCTTTTGTTGATTTTGTGCAGCAAGTAAATTGCCCTTAGTGCTTTCAAAATATCCTTACATTCTTGCAGCCAATTCTGTGACTTGGGCACATTACTGTGATCGAAGGCAAGGTCAACAAAAGATAAAGCATCATATCCATACAAAGCCTTAAATGGAGTCATACCGATAGACATATGATATGTCGTATTGTAACAATATTCCCCCAAATGTAACCATCGAATCCAGTCTTTTTGATGCCCAGCAACGTAATTGTGGAGGTACCGTTCAACCCATTTGTTTACAATTTCTGTCTGCCGATCTGTTTGTGGATGATAGCTGGTACTGTGGTTCAACTCTCTACCTTTTAATCTGAACAATTCCTCCCAAAAGATGCTCAAAAACCTACTGTCTCTATCACTAATTATATTCTTTGGTAAACCATGTAAGTGGAAAACCTCCTTAAAAAACAGTTCTGCAACCTGAACAGTTGTAAACTCTGTAGTGATAGCAAAGAAATGCACAAATTTTGTTAATCTATCAACCACTACGGAAATAAAATCTTTACCTTGTGCCCGGGGTAATCCAATAATGAAATCCATGGATATACTTTCCCACTTCTGTTCTGGAATGGGTAAAGGTTGTAGTAACCTTGCCGGATATGAATACTCGGTTTTTTCTGCTGACATGTAATGCATTCTTTGACATATCACAACACATCATCCTTGAGCCCTTTCCATGTGAATCGTTCACGGATTTGCCTGTAAGTTTAAAAATAACCTGGATGGCCTGCCAAAGGTAAATCATGAACTGCCTACATGATTCACAATTTTAATTTAGAACCAGGTACTACGAAAATTCTGTCTTTAGGGTAAATAACATCATTCACAATCTCGTATCTATCATCCTAAACATTCCCATCCAATAAATCACAGGCAAATGAATTCTTAGAATATTCCACTAATAAAAGTGATTTCCAATCAGTTGTTACCCTTGATAAAGCATTTATTTCGGGTTTCCTGGATAATGTGTCAACAACAACATTATTCTTACCCTTCACATATTCAATTTCAAAATCATAAGCTTGAATCTTACTGACCCACTTTTGCTGCCTATCATTCAAATCCTTCTAACCCAAGAAATATTTCAAACTGTTATGATCAGTTCTAACCACAAATTTACCACCAACTAAATATTGTCTAAATTTAGCCAGACCATGCATTATTGGCAACATTTCTTTATCATATATTGAATACAACCTTTCAACACTATTGAGTTTCTTGCTTTCATAAGCTATAGGATGTTTATTTTGCATTAGAACTTCTCCTATCCCCTCACTTGATGCATCACATTCTAACACAAAAGACTGTAAAAATCTGGAAGTGCAAGCACTGGGCAAGAACTCATTACCTCCTTGAGTTTATCAAATACTTGTTGTGCTTCCCCAGTCCACCTGAACGCCCCCTTTTTAGTAAGATTTGTCAATGGTGCTCCAAGCAGTGAAAACCCTCTAACAAATCTCTTGTAATAAATGCATAAACCAAAGAAACCCCTTAGATCTGAAAGATTTCGTAGGGGTGGCCAATCCAAAATGGATTCAATCTTTTCCTGATGTACCTGCACACCTTTAGCACTGATCATATGTCCCAAGTATAGAATTTCTGTCATACCAAATTCACATTTAGAGGCTTTTGCATAAAGAGACTGAGACTCCATTATACCCAAAATTTCATCAATATGTTTCAAGTGTTCCTCCCAAGTTTTTCTGTAAATCAGTATATCATCAAAGAAAACTAACAAAAATTTCCTCAACTGTTTATTAAAGATATGATTCATGCAAGATTGAAATGTCGCTGGAGCATTTGTTAACCCAAAGGGCATAACAAGAAATTCAAAATGGCCATAATGACAATGGAATGCAATTTTATGAATATCCTGTTCCCTTGACTTAATCTGATGATACCCTGATCTCAAATCACTTACAACACCATGTAATTCATCTAACAATTCATCGAGTCGGGGAATCAGATACTTGTTTTTTATTGTCTTTTTATTGAGGGCACGGTAATCTATACACATGCGAAGAGTTTCATCTTTCTTTTTGACTAACACCACAAATGAGGCAAAGGGACTCGAACTAGGCCTGTTGTGAGCCATAACCAACAACTCTTTTATGACCTTTTCTATTTCATCTCTGAATGTCTTGGGATGTCTGTACGGAGTAGTGATGATGGGTTTGGCACCTTCTAATTCAATGGTATGTTCAAAGCCTCTATCCGGGGGTACTCCTAGAGGTATATCACGGAAAACCAAACTATGTGAGTAATATTTGCAACAAATCATCTGAATATTGCTTAGATTCAAAACCTGTTACCTTTGTGGAAATCAAACATTGTGCTGACCAAGCAACATCACCATGACGGAAAATTGCATCCATTCTTTTAGTAGTAACGATCTTGGGGCCACCATTCGACATTCCCCTAAGGATCACCTTTTGCCCATCAACCTTGAAAGAAAATTCCATGCGTTTGAAACTCTGTGAATATTTATCCAAGGTTTCCATCCATTGAATTCCTAAAATAACATTAGTATCCGCCAAGTCAATCACATAAAAATCATCTGTTACTGTATAGTTACCAAGAGGAATACTTAATTGCGGATGTGTGCTTACTAAATTAGTACCACCTGCAACCTTAACATCAAATCCTTCATGTTTTACCATATTTAAGCCTCGTTTTTTGACAAGAGCAACATCAATGAAATTAAGAGTAGATCCACTATCTAGCATAACAATAACCCGCTTACCTTGTAATACTCCTCGTACTCTTAAATATTGTAATGTGGAGTTCCTGTCATGGATGCTATTATACCACCTTCCTCTTTATTTTCCTGGTTAGGTACTAGACCCTTTTGGGAATATTCCTGATTTGGGTCTATATTTTCCTCTTCTTCACTATCAGATTTCACCTCAATATAGTGTACCTTCCCTTTTCCCATACATCTATGACCGGGTACCCAAGGTTCTTTACAATTGAAGCATAACTTTTTCCTTCTAAGCTCATCTCGCTCCTCTTTATCCAATCTATTTCTAGAAAGTGTGTCTTTATTAAAAGGTTGTTTGCCTTTATCAGGTTTTAGAGGTGGTCCTTTATTGAAAGTTTTCCCTTTTGATGAAGGTTCCAATTCCCTTGCCCTTTTGATAGTTGTCTGCAAAGGAGGAGGATCTAAGGACTTGACCCATCCTTTGAGCGCATCAGATAACCCATCTATAAATATGACGGTTTTATGTCTTTCCGAAATCTGAGTTACTAAAACTGCTAGTTTTTCAAATTCAGAAATATATTGTTCCAAAAATCTGGTTTGTTTAAGCTGAGTTAAATCAATTAAATCGATCAGATTTCCACAATCCATAAGAATTTTCAATTTGATTTCTGGATTTGATTGTGTGTAGTTTTTAGCATCTTTTAGATGAAGTTCAGGATCTTTAGAATCAAATCTGTCTTCGAGTTTCTCAGTAAATTCAGCATATGACAATCTGATTGTGTCCCAAGGTTATTTGCCCATGGTGCCACCATTCATGTGCTATTCCATCTAAATGTAAGGCCGCATACTTAATGGCTTCATCTTCCATCATAGGATTTAACTGGAGGTATGTATCAAGTTTTTGCACTAATGCTCTGGCTGTTGTTTTCCTTGACCCATCAAAATATGGAATAGACATTTTACCAGTTTTCCTTTGTAATTCACGGTTGTGTCCCCGCTGTCCTTTGGGCCTATGCTTCATTCTAACATCCAAATATTCCCTAAATGTCATTGTTGATCTAAAATCATCCCCTGATAATAACCAATCCCGGTGTATTTCATCCTGTGACTCTCTAATAGTCGGTTCCATTTCCGGTTGTGGATTTATAGGTGTGAAGGTTGGCATGAAAGGCGTTGTTGATGAGGATCCCTCTGGATGGTTGTTTACTGAATGGTCCTCCCGACCACTGTTTCCCCATGTGTTATTCTGGTTTTGGTTTACATTGTGGGCCATAAATTGAGTCATTAAATCAGTCATACGGTTTACATTATCCTACATATCTTGTTGACTTCTGATTAATGCTGCTATGAGATCCCTGTTATTGTCTGGTTCCCCCATGCTCTGTTAAAAAAAAACCTCTTCGTCTGTCTCGGTATGACTATCCTCAATGTCAACTTGAATTGATGAACTAGATTGTTCTACTGGGTTGTTTTGGTTTCTGTGTTGTCTCACCCGAGTATTCCGGAAGTTGTAAAGCTTTTGTTGCATACTCAACTATTCATTTTCTACTCTATTGATTTTTCCCTCAAAAAAATTTCCCTATAGGCTGGTAGGATGCACAACTTTGATACCACAGTAAAATTCCTGATGTCTATTCAAAGTTGAACACAAAATTCCAGATTATTTATAATAGTTAAAGATATCCTTGTTCCAAACTCAATTGTATTGCCCAGAAATCAAATTCTATTGCTTAATGACCAATTTCAAATTCGGCTTACGTGTAGAGGTTTAGATACATATAAATAATTTTCCAATAATCCTAAACAGATGTATATACGTGCACCTGGAGTAGTACTTCTTCAAGGCAACAATAGCGCATGGAAGGATGAACTACTATGTCTGGAGCAAACCGGTAACGTTGTTCAGAAAACCTCTGATGGATTCCGTGTGGCTTCCATTGAATTATGTTTAACACTCGCCAACAATTGTCATTATTTGTATTGGCCCGTCGGTTTGTCTCATCCGGTCTGACTCATTCCGGTGTTATTTATGCTCGGACTCTTGTGAATTCCGAACTGTTATGCTCCACATTTCTCATTCAACGTGATGACTTCTTATTCCGCTGTATATTCTCCACGACATCCAAACTCCAAACATCCGCCACCGTGGATGTAAGATGCAGAGTGTCACTTGCAAAATCCGTCCATGTTCATCCTTGACAATGCCGTATAGTCCAAGTTGTAGCGACACTTCTCCCACCACTAAGTCAGATCTTTCACTGACAAAAGGAAGGATATTTCTTCTCCGACTGAAGTCGGCAAAGACTCATAGCATTTCTTTTTTTCCCCCAATACCATCCGTTGATAACTTATTTAAATTCCACCATTCTGGTAAATCTCGTAATAGTTGTACTTCCTGCTTTTGTTAACCATTTACCTTTCCAGTTTTCTATTTTGTTATCTATCTTTTCTATTATGGGGTTCCTAGATTTGGTTTCTTTCATGTTTTTTTCCACCTGTATTCCTAAGTATTTGCATGGGAATAAGCCTTTTTTATATCCCACTAAGTTACCGATCCTTCTTTCCATATCTGGTTTTGTGTTTAGAAAGAAAATCTCAGTTTTTTCAGCGTTTACCATTTGTCCTGAGGCTTTCGTGTATGTTTTAATTATTTGTTTGAAGTTTTGGGCTTCTGCCATGGATCTTTCTCTAGGGAGAATAGTGTCATCTGCAAATTGCTAGTGTGTGATGTTTGGAATTCCTTCTGTAATTGTGACTCCCTTTATATCTCGTTCCACTTGAGCCTTTTTAATTGCTCTGCTAAAGGCTTCTGCCATAATGATGAGATAACTGGTCATATTGGGTCGCCTTGCCTAATTCCTCTGGATACATTGAAGAATCCGTCTGGGGAACCGTTGATTAGGATTGAGATTTTTGGGGCAGCTATGCAATTGAAAATTAGGTTGATCCATTGGCGGGAGAAGCCAAATGCTTCTAGTGTTTTGCATAAGAATCTCCAATCTACTTTGTCATAGGCTTTCTGAATGCCTAGTTTCATCAACATACAGACTTCCTTGTTAATTTGTGCTGAGTGAATTATCTCTTGTAAGATTACAATTCCGTCAATGATAGATCTCCCTAGAACGAATCCTGTTTGTTTTTTTGATATTAATTTTGGCAAAACCGTTTTTAACCTATTAGCTAATGCGTTAGATAATATTTTATAAATTGTGTTACATAGAGTGATTGGTCTGAAGTCCCCAGGTTCATCATGATTAGCTTTTTTGGGAATTAGAGCTAGAAATGTATTATTAATTTCAGTCAATAGGGAACCTGAGTTCCTAGTTGCTTCAATGGCTTTCCAAAGGTCGGTGCCTAAGATATCCCAGCATTTTTGAAAGAAGAATTCTTGAAAGCCATCTGGGCCCGGGGACTTGTCTGGGTTCATGCTGAAGAGAGTTGTTTTAATTTCTCCTAGCAAGAATGGTTTGTTTAACTGTTTGTTGTCCTCTTTAGTAATTAGTTTCGGGATGGTTCTTCCCATAATTTGGGCTGAGAGACTAGAGCTTTCGTAATTATCAA
Source organism: Thuja plicata (assembly GCA_018584345.1). Taxonomy (NCBI): domain Eukaryota; kingdom Viridiplantae; phylum Streptophyta; class Pinopsida; order Cupressales; family Cupressaceae; genus Thuja; species Thuja plicata. The sequence goes on from MU226299.1 coordinate 735,636, forward strand.
ATATGTTTGTGTAATAATTGACAAAAGTGTCTGCTATTTGTCTTAGATCTTCTATCGTGTCTCCTGCGTCGTTTTTAATTTTTGATATTCTATTTATGTTCCTATTGTTTATGGTGCTGTTATGGAAAAATTTAGTGTTACGGTCTCCTTTTGTTAGCCAGTTCTCCCGAGATTTTTGTTTCCAATATATTTCTTCTTTTGCTAGTAAGTTTTCTTGTTTCACTAGAAGCCCTTTTTCTTTATTGAATCTTTCATTGTCCATTCCGTATTTAATTACTTCTTCATTGAGTTTCTTCAATTCTTCCTCGTTATCTATTTTTTCTTTGAATATGTTATTGAAGTGATTTTTATTCCATCTTAATATTTTCTCTTTTAAGTATTTGAGTTTGGATACAAAACAAAACATCTTAGATCCTTCATAGTTGCCTTCTGTTCAACATTGTCCAATATTTTCCATTAAGTCATCTAAGAACCACATTTTTTCACATTTCTTGAGGGTTTTATTTGTTCTTCTATTTCTAGCCTTACTGGGAAGTGATCTGATCCGGCATTGGGGAGGATTGAAGAGTGAATTGCATAATTGAAATTACTTAGATCTCCCTTGAATATGAATCTGTCCAGCCTCACTGCTATGTTGCTGAATCCTAATCTTCTGTTATTCCAAGTGTATAACCCATTATTCAAAGGTATATCAATTAAATTATCCTTTGTGAACCATTCTCTGAAATCAGTCATTGTTTGTGATATTATTTGTGATCCTCCATATTTTTCTTCTAAGTTTAATAGGGCATTAAAGTCCCCTCCTATACATATGTTGGCTGCCTGATACTTCCCCATAAATGTGCTGATTTCATTCCATACTGCCTTCTTGTCTGCTGTAGGTATCGGTCCATAAACATTAATGAGAATAGGATGGATGTCGTTTCTGAAGTTTTGGATTCTTCCTCCCATCCAATTATTTGTTGCTATCATCCTGCTGTAGTCTATCTTCCTAGGGTCCCAAATTATCCCGATACCCCCTGAAGCTCCTACTGATTCAATCATATCTGATTTCCGAAGTCCATGTTTTTTGCTGAACCTTTCACCTTCTTTATTTAGTTTAGTTTCCTGTATTAGAATTAGCTCTGAATCAAAAAGTGTTAGGTTGCGCTTGAACAAGCGCTTCTTGTTAGGGGCATTTAATCCCCTAACGTTCCACGTAGTTATCTTCATTGTGCTGTGCGAAGGAACTTCCCCTTCCCTACATTTAGAATATCTTTAATTTTCATTTGGTTCCCTTCTTTTCGTGTTGCAGCTCTAAGTTCTGCGAGAGATTTCCTTCTTCGCTTTTTTGTCTGTTTACCACATTTTGTTGCAGCTCTAAGTGAACAAGAAATAGACTAAGTATATATATATTACTTATTTATCAATATACTTGAGTTATTTCATTTTTAATTATATAATTTTACTTCATAATTTATTATCTCAATGTTTATTTCATATACATGATTTCATAACCTATTATTCCCAAGTTTATTTCATATTATTATTAATATCTAATTCATGCAAGTCTTATTAATGAATTAACTTAAACAAAGATATACTTACCTTCTTTTCACTTGGGATGTTTTTTCTTTGGCTTATTCAATGTATCTTTTCTTTTAATAATCTCCTACATTTCTTCCTTGATTTTCTCCTACATTTGCTACTTGATTTTCTCATATATTTCTTTTCTTCTTTTCATTCCTCAGTTGTTTCCTTTCACTTTTTACAAACCCTCTTTTATACATAATTACGTAACCCTTTAAGGAAAAGTTGCCTTGTTTCATTATCCTCAAATTCCATCGGTTTTGTCTTTGTTAATATCATATTATTATTGTTTGTTTTAATTATATTTTTATTAGTATGAATAATTTATTATTGATTACTATTATTAATATTATTGATTAGATATGAATATTTAAAGTATTATTTGGTTTTATTAATATATTTGTTAATATAAATATTCTATATATAATTAATATTTGCATATCATTATTAATATAATATATATAATATATAATTAGTATATTCTCAATATTATAATCAATATATTCTCAATAATATAATCAATATGTATATATATATAATCAATATTAATTTACCAATAATATTATTTACAAATTATAATTTGGTTATTGTGTATTAATATTGATTAATATCTTTTACTCATTAAATAGAGAATTAATTATTGTTTAAGGAATTTAAATAAATAGTTAATTATATATTTATGTTTAAAGCAATTATATATGCATTAAATATATATGTTTATATTATTCATATGTCAATGTCGGGTCATGACATATTTGCTGGCCATACATGTTGATGTGAGTTTTGTTCCACTACATGCAGAATCAAACTCCTAGTACCCATATGAAATACCAAGTTTTCGACTCTCTCTTGAATAAGGATGCTCATATGCTAAACAATGTATACAGATTGTGTGATCAAATGAGACATTCTCAAGGTTCCTTCTTTATTGTGGACTTTCACTCAGTTATAATGATGTGATATGCTGGTTATCACAAAGGGACTTACGCTGTTTATTCAATGGATATCAACTTGACTTTAACTTTTTCAATCACTTCAACCAAATAAATTGCAAAGGGGAAAGGGTTTAGGAATTCTAACTGAAGGAATGTCAGACAATGTTGATGATCGAAGGAGCCTCTAACTAGTCCTTGCTTCGTCATGTCAATTAGGCATAGGAGGGTGCTATCTTCTACAGATGCGGGAATGATTTTCGCATTGTCAATATTCATTCAAATACCATATGAAGGCGGAGTCTAAATGAACATCTCCAATAGAAGTTAAACACTTGCAATTTAGGCCCAGACTAACCTTGCACTGTTACTTACAATCAACAAGTACCAAAAGGTATGGGCACTAGCTTCACCACTAATCATTATTTAACAATATTTTCCATCCAATCTACTTTTACTTCTACTTAACATGAAATGAAATCCTAATCTAAGTGAGAGATGTAAAGAACCATGCAATACTTCAAAGTGATCATATATATCCACCATGAAGACCAACAATGAATAAAGAATAATTTTGGTAGTACTTTGGCAACAATTCTCCAACATAACTCCGTTACAAATGAAGAGAGCAAGCCTTTATATAGGGGCTCAATTACAATGAATGACCAAGATTGATTTGAAATTAGTGGCCCAAATTAATCCACAGAAGACCCAATTAGGGTTTCCATAACCATAGCTACAAATATCAAATGCCCGCCCAATTACAATAAGGCACCATGGGCCAATAAGAAAATAGATTAGGCATAACCACTTGATGAGATGTACCAACAAATGGGCCAATGAAATAATTACAATATTTTGTGGGCCAATGAGAAGGGAAGTTAGTGTAATGTCTTGACGACCCTATTGAGCCGTATGACAACCAATTGCGCCCGAGTAACTGTCTTTCCCCACATGGTCACCTTCCCTCTCATGTCCATACGGTGATGATGATTGCAACTGTACGACACAATCACTTCCCCATCGCACGACACAAATTACTGTATGACCACCATGAGCGAACAAAGCCTCGGCCCACCTGTACGCTAATACCCTCCACCTTAAGGTCAACCTATTTTGCTGTACACGCACAGTTCACGTCGTACGACATGCACAACTACCGTACAATAGTCTTCTTGATGTTGTCGATTACAATTTGATGTCACAGAGGGATGCGTTAATTGGTACAATTGAACGCACAGTTTATTATTTGAAGGCACAATAAGGAAACTCTGGAATATAGAAGAATCATATTCAAATTATGAAGATGTTACTCAAAATACAACAGTTGTGCTTTCAATTGGAAGCATCACACATTCAGACGAACAAACATCAGAATAGGGTGAGGAGTTACTCTCACCGAAACTCCAACAAGCCAGGATAGGGAGGATCTCTCACCTCCGAAACGGTGATAATGCAGAAATCCAACTGGATTCACAAAGACAAGAAAAATATCCAAATCGCTACCTACAACAATAACTAACACGGCCTTATATATGGCTCTGAGAAACTTCCCGAAGGATTACAAATGTGCCGACACAACCAAAACAGTACCAACCAATAAATTAAAAAGGGCTCAAGAGATAATATTATTAAATTTTGGGGCCATACACAATTAATATTAAATTGAATTATTTAATTATATCGGGGACATTACAGTCCTCCCGGCCCAAGAAATGCTTGCCCTTAGGCATTTGCAGACTTGGATGCTCCAGAATCTGTTCGCCTTCCCAGGTGGCATCTTCAATCGGTAGGTCCTTCCAACGCACTAGGAATTCCTTGATGGTGTGCGACCTCAGCTTCTCTCTGGCGTCGATGATCTCCACGGTTTCTAGAATTAGTTTCTCTTCTTCGTCAATGGGTGGAAGTTCCTTCGACACTGTGATGCGCTGATTGATGACCTTGAGGCATGACACATGAAAAAAATTGTGAATCCGACTCTCCTCAGGAAGTTCCAATTCATAGACAACTTCGCCCACCCTTTGAACCATTCTGTAGGGTCCATAGAAGTGTGGCTTCAACTTCTCCGTACCACATTTCTTTAGGGAGGATTGTCTGTACGGTTGAAGCCGGTTGTATACTAGATCCCATACCTCAAAACTCCGCTCAACCATGTGTCGGTCGGCATACATCTACTGTTGGTTCTGAGCCCTCTGTAGGTTGTCCTTGAGAGATCTTAGGATATCCAAACTTTTTTGCAGCTAGTCCTTGGCCCTTGTTGTGCAGCTGTCACCCAATGCCAGATCCACAAATTACCAAGGCTCATACCCATAGAGCGCTTTGAAGGGTGTCATACCTATTGACATGTGATAGGTAGTGTTGTAATAGTGCTCCTAAATGCAGCCAACTTACCCACGCCTTCATTTGTGTTGAAACGTAGTTCCTGAGGTAATCCTCCAACCACTTATTCACGATCTTCGTCTGACCATCTGTCTGTGGGTGGTAGCTCGACATGGCGACAACTCCGTTCCTGCCAACTGATATAACTCAATCCAAAAAGTGCTCAGGAAACTACTGTCCTTGTCACTGATTATGTTCCGCGGAAGGCCATGCAGGCGGAACACCTCCCGGAAAAACAATGCGGCCACTTGAGTTGCCAGACATCCTGTGGAAATAGCAAAGAAATGTGCATATTTGGTTAAACAATCCACCACGACAAAGATGCAAACTCTCCCTTGCACTTTGGGAAGTCCCGTAATGAAGTCCATCAAGATGCTTTCCCACTTCTGGTCGGGTACGGGCAACAACTGAAGTAGTCCTACTAGTAAGGTGTGCTGGATTTGTTCTGTTGGCAAGTGGAGCATTCCCACACATACTATAATACATCATTTTTAAGGCCCTTCCAAGAGAACCTTTCCCAGATTTGTCTGTAGGTCTTCAGGTATTCTGGTTGTCCGCCCAAAGGTGAGTCGTGAATTTCTTTTAGAATTCTTACCTTCATTTTGGATTTGGGTACCAAGTAGATTCTACCCTTGTAGTAAATGATGTCATCGACCACCTTGTACCTATCATCCTGCACTTGACCATCCATCAGGTGACTTGCGAATGTATTCTTGGAGTACTCAACCAACAAGTGTGCCTTCCAATCGGTTGAAATCTGTGATAGAGAACATAGGGCAGGTCTTCTTGACAGGGCATCGACTACCACATTATTCTTGCCCTTCACGTACTCAATATCAAAATCATATGCTTGGATTTTGCTCACCCATTTCTGTTGTCGCTCATTCAAATCCTTCTGCTCCAAGAAGTATCTCAGACTGTTGTGGTCTGTTCGCACAACAAATTTTGCTCCAACGAGGTACTGCTGAAACTTTGCTAGTGCATGCTTGATGGCGATCATCTCCTTGTCATAAATGGAGTACACTCGTTCTGCTCCCGAGAGCTTCTGACCCTCCATCGCGATGGGGTGACGGTCTTGCATTAACACTGCTCCAATGCCTTCTCCCGATGCGTCGCATTCCAGAACAAAGGGGCGAGTGAAGTTTGGCAGTGCTAGAACCAGACATGTACTTATGATTTCCTTCAACTTATCGAAGGTTTGTTGCATTTGCTCATCCCAATGGAAAGATCCCTTCTTCGTTGGATCTGTTAGTGGTGCACCAAGCAGTGAAAATCCCTTCACAAACCTTCTGTAATAACTGCACAATCCAAAGAATCCACGCAGCTCCGAGAGAGTCTTGGGAGGTGGTAGTCCAGAATTGCTTGAATCTTCTCCTGGTGAACCTGTACCCCTCGGGCATTAATGATGTGACCCAAATACAATATTTCGGTCATCCCACTCACATTTGGATCTCTTGGCAAACAATGATTGAGACTCCATGATCCCCAATACTTTGTCCAAATGTCTCAGATGTTCCTCCCATGTCTTGCTGTAGATGAGTATGTCATCGAAGAACACCAACAAAAACTTGCACAATTGCTTGTTGAAGATGTGGTTCATGTAGGACTGGAATGTGGTCGGAGCATTGGTCAACCCAAATATCATGACCAAGAACTCAAAGTGTCTGTAATGGCAATGAAAGGCTGTCTTCTCCACGTCTTGCTCCCTCATGCGGATTTGATGGTAGTTGGAGCGAGATCTATTTTGGAGAAATATACTGCACCATGCAACTCGTCCAACAACTCATCGATCCTCGGAATGGGATATCTATTCTTGATAGTCTTTTTGTTTAGTGTACGATAGTCGACACACATCGTGAGAGTCCCGTCCTTCACTAATACCACCAAGAATGCAAAGGGACTAGAGCTGGGCCTGATCCATCCTTTATCGAGGAGTTGTTGGATTGGTTTCTCTATCTCTTCCTTGAATTTCTTCGGGTGGCGGTAGGGTGTGGTGATAACAGGTTTGGTTCCTTCCTTCAGCTCGATGGTGTGCTCAAAACCTTGGTGTGGGGGTATACCAGGTGGAATATCTACGAAGACCAAATTGTGCTTATCTAACACAACCCGAAGCCCCTCATCCTGGTAGTAAGTTTTTTGTTCCTTCACAGGTTCTGTTGACACCAAGCAGTGTGTTGCCTAGACAACATCATCACATCTGAAAATTGCTTCCATTCGTTTGGCTGAAATCTCCCTCGGACCGCCATTCAACATTCCTCTCAGAACCACCTTCTTGCCATCCACCTCAAATGAGAACTCCATCCTTTTGAAATTCTGTGTGTACTGGTCAAGGGTCTCCATCCATTGAATGCCCAATATGACATCCGTGTCATCGAGATCTACCACAAAGAAATCATTTGTCACCGTGTAGTTTCCCATGGTGATGCTCAGTTGTGGAACCAAGTGAGTGGATGATAAGAGATTTCCTCCTGCCACCTTGACTTCAAACCCTTCATGTTCTTTTGTATGCAAACCTCTTCGGGTGACGAGTGATGAGTTGATGAAGTTGAGTGTGGCCCCACTGTTGAGCATGACTAGAACTCGTTGCCCCTAGAGCGTACCACACACCCATAACACACTACACCTGTGCCAGCTAGTGCTGCAATGACACCTCCCCTCCATACTAGTGTGAAAATTCTCTCCGCACGACTTATTTCTTCTGTCGCCTCCTCTTTTAGTCACACAATCCTCATTCTCTTCCTCGTCGTTAGACATCACCTCAATGTAATGGATCTTCCCCTTGCCTAAGCATCGGTGCCCCGGTTCCCATTGTTCCTTGCAAGTGTAGCAGAGTTTCCTCCTCTTGAGCTCCTGTTTTGTGGCCTCATCCAATGATGGCTTCTTCGGATAGGGTTTGTTGTCTTTCTCCTTTGGGGTGAGGGGTGGTTTGGCATGTGAATAATTTCTGGAAGAAGAAGAAGATGCAGCCATGTCATGCGCCTTCTTAATTGCTTCTATGAATGTGTTGGGGTTGAACCCTTTCACCCAACCCTTCAGGGGTTCCATCAGTCCATCCATGAATAGCACAGTCAGTCTCCTCTCCGAGATGTTTGTTACCAACACGAACAACCTCTGGAATTCTGTAATGTAACTGTCCACTAGTCCGGATTGCTTTAGTTGAGCCAACTCCTTGAAGTTGAGCTCCAGATTCTTCTTGTCAAAATGATTTATAAGCCTCTCCGTGAATTCAGTGTATGAAGTTACTTGATCATGGCCGAGGATGACCATTCCATGATGCCACCATTTGTGAGTGACTCCTTCTAGGTGAAGTGCTGCAAATTTGATGGCCTCATCTTCAGGCATCGGGTTAAGCTGGAAGTAGGTATCTTCTTTCTGTACCCACACACAGGCCGATGTTGTCCTAGTCCCATCAAAGGATGACAAATTGATCTTCCAAACCTTCTGTTTGATATCATCGTTGCAGTAGCCACAACTTCTGCTGCCCGAGTGTCTCATTCGAAGATCTACATAATCCCTCAAGGACATATCTTCCTCAAGATTCACATCCTTCCAATCTTGTTTGAACTGCTCTTGCAACTCCTGGAAAGTGGGTTCTTGCTCTTCGTGAGGTGCTTTTGTTCTCTGGAGAAATGTCGGCATCAACGGTTGGGAATGTGAGCGCAGTGGATTCGCCCTTCCAGTGACCGAATTATCGCCATGTCCATTATGATCTCCATCTGTTCTACCCAAGGCCAATTGTCGCAATGTATCCTCCATGAGTTTCTTTTGTCGTTCCCCTTTGACCATTATTTCGTTGAGCTGAGCTTGACTTCTAGTTAGTTCCCTCAACAGTGCCATGACTTCAGCGGCAGGGTCATGTGGTTCCCCCATTTTGTTCGCAAAATGATCTCCTTCTGGTGTATACTCTGAGTTTCTTCCGCATCCACTACCCGACAGGGTGGTAGAATCACCAACTTTGATACCACTGTAATGTCTTGACGACCCTATCGAGCCGTACGACAGCCAAATGCACTGTGGCTTACTCGGGAGGTTTGCCCCCAAACTATCTTTCCCTGCATGGTCACCTTCCCTCTCCTGTCCGTACGATGATGATGATTCCAACCGTACGACACACTCACTTTCCCATCGTATGGCATAAATTACCGTATGACCATCATGACTGAACAAAGCCTCAACCCACCTGTACGCCAATACCCTCCACCTTATGGTCAAATGAGTTGACCACGTACAACTCCTCTGTACTGTCAACCTATGTTGTACACGCACAGTTCATGTCGTACGACATGCACAACTACCATACGATAGTCTTCTTGATGCTATCGATTACAATTTGATGTCATAGAGGGATGCGCCAATTGGTACAATTGAATGCGCAGTTTATTAGTTGAAGGCACAATAAGGAAACTCTGGAATATAGAAGGATCGTATTCAAATTATGAAGATGTTACTCAAAATACATCAGGCGTGCCTTCAACTGAAAGCATCACACATTTAGATCAACAGACAGCAGAATAGGGTGAAGAGTTACTCCCACCGAAACTGCAACAAGTCAGGATAGAGAGGATCTCTCACCTCCGAAATGGCGACAATGAAAAGATCTAATTGGATTCTCAAATACAAGAAAAATATCCAAATCGTATACCTACTGCAATAACTAACTTGGCCTTATATATGGCTCCGAGAAACTCCCCGAAGGATTACAAATATGCCGACACGGCCAAAACATTAGCAACTAATAAATTAAAAAGGGCCCGAGAGATAATATTATTAAATTTTGGGTCCATACATAATTAACAAGGTTACTCGGAGACGGGGAGACTTTGAGGTCTCCGGTACCGGTACCGGTACCGGTTCGCCTTTTTCAAAAATAGGAGACCGGGGTACTTGGAGACGGCAATTTTTTTTTTATATAATTTAATAATTTTTAAGAAATGCCATAGATTCATAACATAGTGCTTTGAAAACAAGATAAATGGAAAATTATAAGTATGAAGTTATGAACATTGGACATTAAAAGTTTAAAGAGTCAAAGACTAATACTAAATAGTAATGTCATATTAATATAGAGTCAAACAGTTCAAAAGTTCAAAACTCTTATTGCATATCTCATAGTCATATTTGATTTCTGAATATCGCATATGATCATCATCATATCAATAAACAGATTAATAATTGCTGAGATTATCATTACATATTGAAATTTGAAATTCAAAAATATATAGTTTGATGCTAAATCGCTGATATGC
>MU226299.1:752696-763400 GCA_018584345.1 Thuja plicata
CCCTTCACTACATTTTGACATGATTTTGTACTTGTTTTGATATCTGAATATCATGCTACTCATTGTAATCATCTTTATGATATTTTTGATATAATATAAATCAGAATCTTCTATTTGCCGATAATTTCAATTTTTAATAGTAATTGGTAATTTGATATTCAATGTTGAATGTTGAATGTTGAATAATGTTCAAGTACACTGTATTCTGTATTGTTTATGTTGCAATTTTGCTATTCTCACTATTTGGTATAATTAGTTCTTATACTGTTATAAATCATTTCGTAACTAGCATTTCAAGTACTATATGTATAGTATATTACAGCCCCCCCCCAGTTGCCGTCCCCAAATTGAAGCCCTTTTTTCTCCGTCCTGTCCCAACGTCCCCCAGTACCCATGTTACACTGGAAATTTGATAGGAACAAATAGAATTATTGTCCTTTGACTGGAACTTTAACATATTTTTATTACTGACTTGTATTTTGGATAACTGTAAATTTTATGACGCTCTTCTATGTTTTTTACATTTGGCATGTATGTTGACAGGGTTCAAGACAACTATATGTGAGATATTTACGCCCATTTCTCTCAAAGCATCAAACAAGACTTGATCAAATTGCAGGTGGAACGTGCTCTGAAATAGTAAGTAGAATAGCGAAATAAGTAATCTGTTGTTTCTTCATTTTGTTATTTTCTGAGATTACATCTATGTTCTATATTCACAGAATGGTTGAAAATTGAAATTTACAATATGATAAAAGCGTATAACTGATTTAGAAATGCTTGCCATTGTAATATGTTCCCCTTTCAATTTACTGTTATCATGTTTCTGTCCAGAAGACTTTTGCATTGTGTGGATTCTATAGTAGTTGATACATAATATAAAATGTGTACCATCCTTATACAGTTGCAGCAGAAAGTTGAGGCCATTGCTTCTTTCAATCTACATCTTTTTGTCCTTTCAGATGGTATAGATTTTTTGCAGATAGATATAGTTTAACATGATATAATAAAACTTTACAAAATAAGCTCTAATGACAATATGTGGAGGAAATTTCCTAGCTTTCATGGGGTACTTAAGCATCTATTCTTAGAGAAAAAGGAAAACAAGTCTGCTTTTATGATGTTATATATTGGATTTATTATTTTTAATTTTGATTGAAAGAGCAAGGATGCATTATAGTTGGATTATTCAGAGTATATAAAATATAGTATTATGTAAAATTTGAAATGTGTTCTATTGAATTGTGTTCCAATGCTTTGGCTAGAAAAGGAGCATAAGCAAAATCAACCTTTTTAAATTTTTTTAATCCCTACTCTTACTAATATTTTCAGTTGCATTTTACACAAACTGATTCATATGGATCGAGTATTATGAGTTGCTTTTCAGTGGTTTTAAGAGTGTGAAAGACTCCAAAGCTTGGAGATAATAGATGTAAGATATGCAAATTGGTAGGCCCCTAGTAGTCAAATAGAAGATCACTACTTGGTTAATCATATAACATTTCCCAAGATTATGGGTTTTGTTATCCTCAATTTTAGCTCACTCAAATCGTGGGATAACCCCTACAAAACTTGTCCGTTTTGTAGCCCACATCTTCTAAGCACACATATCGAGACAATTCCTAATTGCTTTTTGCGTAGTCCAAGCCCTTGAAAAATTATTTCGATTGGATCTCTCATTCGTCTTTTTTGTTTTCGACAAAAGTTTGTTTTTGGATTTTGTCATTTTCTCCCTCATGTAGTGTTGGGGAATTTCAGCACACTTACACTTATAATGTAGTAGCGGAGAATTTCTCCGTCACTACACTTGTCCCTCTTCTTTAAGTGTAGTTTGGGTTTTATTCTCCCAATTACACCGTTTTCATGTAGTTCGGAGAATTTTCTCCGAACTGCAAGTTTTGAGTTACCCAGTGCAAGGATGGAAAATTTCTTTGCCTTTGCACTATAAAATGAAATTTTCATGTAAATTGGTGAATTTTCTCCAATTTGCACCACACCAACTTTGGATGTAGAAACTCAGAATTTTTCCACAATTACATGGAATTTGCAAAAGTTTTCTATCAATGGAAAATTCTCAAATTCAGTTTTGTAGCCTCATTGCAGATGTCAGATCCTTCTCCAAGAATGAAGGCCATGAAGTGCAAGTACCAAAATGTGTTCTCACACATTATCAGACAAGGCAATAGAAAATCCTCTGGGCAAAGTAGATCAGTGATCAACTTTCAAAGGCGTCAACTACCTTGAAATTCTACATGACCTCATACTTAGTGTATTTTGCCACATTAATGAGACATTTCTAGGTCTAAGTTTAGAGGGTGACAGAAGGCAAGTGCCAGTGTATGAGTATTATTCTCAGTTAACTTTGAAGCAAAGTATCAAACCTAGAAAGGAGGTTCTTAAGGAACTACTAAAAGATTTGCAAGATGCTCAGGAAATGAGTATTAACAAAGGGCTGGACATCACTGTCAAAGTTGGAGAGCTTCCATGCAAATTGCTTGATGGGAATCAAGGTATGCTTCCTATGGATACAATTATTGAAGAGTTCATAGGAAAAATCAAAAGATTTTTCAATATCTTCTATTGATAAGCTAGTGGATTTTTAAGTGATTTTGGATATCTTGAAAATTTGAAATTCATTTTGGGTAAACACAAGAAGGCCTTCGTTAGTATAGAGGAATCCACTCGAGTTCGAGCCATCTCCAGCTACACAATGGAACTGGATAACTTTGTAGTACAAGTTGCTTTTAGAGATATGAAGATTTCCTAGGAAAGAATGTTGATGATGACAATGTGTCTCTGAACACATTGTTAATTTTTCAATGTTTCCAGATTATGAATTTTGTAGTTTTCTTTTTGACATTTTACATGTAGTTTATAATATTGTAATTACACGGAGGAACAACAAAAGGCCGAAGTCAAATAGGACTTTGTTGAATAAGTCAAGTTAGTTGCAACTTTTCCTCTTTTTGCTCATAAGCTCTCCTCTCAAGGGAGCTCTTTTGTAAATATGATCTTTTAGCATATGCAACAAAACTCTGCCATTTTGAAGAGCATTTTGGAACTTTTGTTTTTTAAGTGCAAATCTAAATTCAATCAATTAAAGAAGCAAGCTTGCATCCAATCTTTGTCTCGGATCGAATTGTTATGTGGTGGGAATGTTCTTATGTCTTTCCTGTTTCAGTTACCTTGAGCTGATTGATAGTAGTGTGGTGTTGATCATTTGATTAAAAGATATCCTAAATCTGATTTTGTAGTCTTTGAGTTGCATGATTGTATTTGGAACTAGTGTTATATGTACAAACTAGAAGTAACTTGGAGACTTTGAGCTGCTATTATTTCCCATGTTAATGTGATTGAGTTGTAGTGTATGTTGAAGACTTTGAGCTGCTTATATGCTTCATCTTTGTTCCAAAATCTGCATAAGTAATGGAGGTCTTTGTGCTTTTGTATGTTTCTTGATTACTAAAATCTGTTGGTATCTTCATAGTTATTCTTTCGTCTGACTATATTGTATATCGAATTTATTATTGTATATCGAATTTATTGCTCCAATTGGTACTTAGTGGTAGATTACATTGTTATCACGAGATTGTATTTGAAATTTGTGTAAGGAAAAAACATCTATTCTAAAAGAAGAAAATATGATAAATGTAACACCACATTGCTAGTTTAGTGTACGTAAGCTTAGTTAAGAGCTCTGTGTTTAGTAGCAATAAGAAGGGACTCTCCCCTTTTTGAGAGGAGAGATTTAATCTCATTATATTGTGACTGATATAATCATTTTGTAATCAATTGATTTAGTTGATTGGAAAATATTCACCTAATAGGTTCAAGGATTTCAAGTCCAACTTGAGTGCTGAATGTTATCCTGGTTACCTTCCTTTGATGCCAAACTCATTGGTTCAAGGCATGCACTCCAAATTTTGTCTGCATTTGGCTGCCAAGATCATATCATCCCATCTCACGCTTGGCTTGCTTAATAATATCTTGACATGGTTGACAAATGAATTTTGAATGTGCCACATTGTGTAGTCTACACCAACAAGAGAGCAACATACCTTCCCATTGATGTGTGTTTTATGAATGCACCAACAACATAATAAAATACCAAGGTATTGTCCTCTCTTGAGAAAAATCCCGTGTATGCTAAGATTGCAAAAGATCATACAGGTGACTCCAAGGTTCTTTTCTGTCAGGTCTTGCCTTGTGGATAAGCTCAATGCTTGACGTGATATGCTGGTATCACAAAGAGACTTACGTTTGAATCATTCTTCACTTCTGCCGCAATGCTGACTGAAACTTCTTCATCAGATATTGCAATCTCGTGATTCTTCTTTGAACAAACACAACTGAAATGAACTGAAATTAAAAGGGAGAGGGTTAGAAGGATCTAAATCTACTCCTAAGGACAATGATATTAATGGACAGTGCTCTAGTGGACAAATTCCAAAATAACCAAGTTCTGCTTCGTCAAGATTAACTACAACTGCACAAGAACCGATGCAATCTTCTAAGGGTTATGGAAAGGATTTTTATATCACAATGAACACCATAATAATGAACAATGCACATTTAACGATAGAAGTTAAGCATCCATAAAAAGGGGCACAGGCTAACTTTACATGACAACTTACAATCAACAAACAACCAAAAGTATGATCCATAGAAATTCATTAAACACTATTACATTCTCCACTAAAATCAAAGCACTTTATCTAAAAAATCTATTCTAAGTGAGGGAACAATGAAACCATGCAAGCACCAAAATACATCAAGTAATCACCGTGAAACCAACAATGAAAACTTTATTATCTTGGTAGCTCTTAGCAACAATCTCAAAATTTACTCTTTTACAAATGAGAAGTGAGCCCTTTATATAGGTCTTAGATTACAATGGGTGGCCCGGATCGAAACAGAACCAATGACCCATATTTTGCCACCTCAACCCTAATTAGGGCTAGGGCAAGAAGAGAGAATCTACAATTAATGAGTGGGTCCACATGAACCAATAGAAATACACATGTCCAACAAGGTGGGGTAATAAGTGCCCATTATTTAAGTCCACTAAGCAGGAGGGGTGAAATGAATGCCCACTATGCATTAAATGTAATCTTCCTTGAATAGATTATAAAATGCCCACTAGTGAATTTCGACTAGGAGATCTCTAATTAGTTGGTGGAGATGACTAGGCACCACGTTAGCCTGGTAGGTGCCATGTAGGTTCGGGTCTTTTCTAACCGCATCATTTTGCAACCTAGATCCAACTTTGATTACTTCTTTTGAATTTATCTCCCTTTGATCATTTCCTTCCTTCCATGTACCTGTACCTGCTTGGGAATTCATCTTCTTGAGATAGATTGGACCTTTTGACTTTTGATCTTGGGTTTTCATTGGACATTCAAGATGTACTTGAACTTGATCTTTGAAGTCCTCAACCTTGAATGCCTTAAAATGGATCACTTGAAAATTGGAACTGGAATTTTGGGACTTGAATGTCTTCCTTGAACATCTAGAATGGGAATTGTTCCTCCTCTTTCTTCTTTAAAGCTCAAGCCTTCGCTCTCCAGAAACTCTCTCTCTTTTCAAATTTCACAACTTGCCCTTCTCATGCTTTAAATTCACTTTTTCATGCTTTTCTTTTTTTTCCCCAAGAACCCCCTTTTTGGCATTTATCTTCATCAACATTTCTCAACCCATGGGTGCACACTTGAAGAGGGCGAAATTTGAGATCTGGAGAGGAAATTTCCATACTTCGCCAAATTTCATCTATTCCTTGCAATTTCTTCCTTGAGCGTACATGAGCTAGGAGGAGAAATTTTCCAACACTTGGCCATTTTTTCAACTTTCCTTGTTCTCTTCAACTTGGGCGCATTGTAGACAGAGAGGAGAAATTTTCTAACACTTAGCCATTTTTTCATCTTTCCTTTTTCTCTTGAGCGCATTTTGGCAACTTGTGGAGGATTTCTTCAATTCAAGGAATTCCTTGACTTAGTAGTATATGCCTTCTTGGGCGCATTTGGAGCTTGGTCGAGGAATTTCTTCAACTCAAGGAAATTCCTGGACTTGGTGGAATTTCATCTCCTTTCCTTTTCTAGATGTTTTTCAAAGATGTTCTTCAAACTTAACCCATTTTCTGATATTTTTAATGCCTTTCCACTTTTGAATATTTCAAAGATGTTTCTAGACAACACCATTTTTTGATTGACTACCTCGCTTACTCATTCTTTCCGATATAGAATTGGATATCCTTTTGTCTCTTTATCAGTCGAAGCTCACCTGTTGTAAAAATAGACCTGCCAAAAGTAGACTTTCTAAAAATAGTAAGTTGTATGAAAGTCAAAATAAGGTCAATTCGGGATGTTGTGAAATTTGCTAAAAATAGACTTACTAAAAATAGACACTACTAAAAATAGTAAGTTGTTCCAAAGTCAAAATAAGGACAATTTAGGATGCAGTGAAATTTTACTAAGAATAGAAACTTCCAAAAATACTAAGTTCATCAAAACACTCAAAATTTCATTGGCATGCCCTTTTGAAAGATTTTTCCTTTCCATACTTAGCCAAATTTTATTTTTATGCCATTTGAATGCCTGGGCGCATTTTTGGGGTGGAGGATTTTTCCTTTGAAGAAGAATTCCTTGCACATGGAGAATTTTGTCACTTGGGCGCAATTCCTTGGCAGTGGAGGATTTTGATACTTAGCCGTTTTCAAACCTTTTCTTTGTCTCCTTGACATGGGCACATATCAAGCACTGTAAAGGAATTTGCTTGGACTTTACCATTTTCTTCTTGCCATCCCTCCAAGTTGGGTGCATTTGGACATTGGTTGAGGAATTTCTTCAACTCAATGGAATTACTTGACTTCGTGGAATTTTATAATATTCCCTGTACTAAAATTTGTTCACGGCTATCTGAATATTTCTTCACTTTGACTGCGAGTTTGAAATTGGATCTAATTCTCTAGTGGAGATGTGCAATATTCTTATTTTTGTGTAAAAATCAGTCTTCTCACATAAGAGAATAAATATGAACTTCAGACAATAACGTTTCTACACCTGACTAGATTGCAGGAGACTTGAACAATTAAAAAATACTTGCAGATAAAACACTCAACTAATCTGGTATAGATTTTGGCATTAAGAAGTCGAGACAACAATAATCACACAGTCACCAAACTATGCCGCATTCATACAATCCCATTCATTTCATTACATATATGGTAAAAGGGAGATAACGAACTAGTGCACCTGTCAAAGGGGATGCTGCGACCTGTAACTGTAGAAACGCCACTGATTGATGTGGCTGCGCAGTCTGTGAAGGTGGCGGCTACGGTGGACTGCTACAGATGACCCCGCGGGGTCTACTTCCTCAGCCCGCGGTCTATTTCCTGTCAGCTAGCGTCGGCCTCTAAGGAAAGTCAGGCCCGATGAAGATGAACCACGCTGTCACTGGCTGAAGGTAATGCGAGGATGCCCAGATTTCCACGCTAATAGCTGAGACTGTCCAGGCTGCGTGTGTAATATCAAAACGTCCCAAACTCCTCACGTCACCTGAGTATGATGTCTGGAGTTCTCACGCCCAGCCTCCCACTAGTCTGCAAACCGTAAACTTCAGTGGTAGTATCGTACCCTGGTGTATGAAATAGAGAATACTTGTGACTGAATACTGCTACGGTTTGGCTAGGTATCGATTTACTGATGCTATACTGGTAATGGTTTTAAAATCTGAACTAAATGAACTGTTCTTGACTGCAGAACTTGACGTCAACTGGAATACTTGCTTGCTAAGCTGGAAAATTAAGTATCATCACTAAGCTGTTTCCTGTGCAATTAATTCAAATATGAAATCTGTATGATTTCACCCAAACTGAGAATGCTGGGGCTACGTCCAGTTTCTCACAAATCCTCAAAGGGCTACGTCCTCAAGAAAAATCAGTCACATTTAAGCAACCAAATATAAAAGCTTTTATTTTATATTTTCTTCATTGTACTTTCCCAAGGAAGATTTCCTTTCTTTTATCACCTTGAAGTGAGAGCCATTACATCCGAATAGGCAATGTGGGATAAAAAAGCACTTTCGTCTTTTAGTCACTTAAGTCACTTTATAAAATAAAGTAACTTAAAATTATAATATTAAAGTGACTTTATAACAATACTTTATAAAATAACGCATCCCAACCATATAGTCTGACTCAGATATAAAATAAATGTCCAAGTAGCACCTGTGACTGACTGGCATCCTCTGAGAAGCGGCCATTAGACTATCCGGATGGCTAGATAGACTAATCAGGCATAAAATTGCATTACTGCAGAGAAGGGGACATTACAAATTTGCCCTCTTTGGCGCATTTGGAGCCTGTTGGAGGATTGTCCTTCATTTGAAAGATTTTCTTTACACTTAGTCATTCTTTTGCATTTCATCCTCCTTTGGTCAACACTTAGCCATTTTTTTGACTTCTCTCCTTCCAACTTGGGCGCATTTGGACACTAGTGGAGGAATTTCTTCATTTGTGATGAATTCCTTGACCTCATGGAATTAGCGCTCATGGGGGCATTTTGGCCCATGTGAAGGATTTTTTGAACTTTGGAAGAATTCCTTGACCTCCTCAAATTAGCGCTCTAGGGCGCATTTTGGCTTATGCGAAGGATTTTTCCACTTGCGATAAATTCCTTGACCTCTTGGAATTAGTGCTCACGGCACATTTTGGCCTATTTGAGGGATTTTTCCATTTATGGGCGCATTTTGGCCTATGTGAAGGTTTTTGTTCATGACTTCATCATTTTGTCAACTCACTGCATCTACATCCCCTAACAGATGCTCAACTGCTATCTCCTGACTCTGCACATATGAATCAATGTCAGGATGTGAATAAATAACTCCCGAACATGAATCGACATCTGCCGACTCAACTGTAACATCCTGATCATCAATACCACAACAAGGTAGCTCCATGCTCTCGCCTATCCCACCTGAGAGAGGTTCTGCCTCTCGCTCCGAAGCTACACTACGACCGATGACTTATAAGTCTCCAATAACAATCCCCTCCTTGAGAGAATCTGGACCATTAGAGGCAACTACTGTATCAACTGTCTCTGCACCAACTGCAGCAACAACTCGGGAAGACTCAACCTGTTGAAGCTCAGTATTGCAGTCTACCACTGGTACTGACACGTCCACATGTATATGTGTGGAGTGCCTATCATCAGATCCATGAGTAGGTGCCATACATATTGGTACATCTCCATCTCGGACACCTATCGGGGAAAACTCAAGCCTCCTACCCTGCGATCTCGATGCCGACCTACTGAAGGTAGAAACCATATATCTTGCTGCCCTATCTACTGTCTCTGGATCCGACAGTCTTTCTGCCATCCTCTGTTGATGAAGCCTAAGTCTCTCCATACTCTCCATTAATGTATTTATTTTCTTACTATTTCCCGTACTGCTGTGCCGGCTCTCGGTGCTAAGCCGCCTGTATCTATCCATAGCTCAAAATATGTGAGAGCGCTGATCACTCTTAAATATAATAGCAGATCTGCATAAATAATAAATTTCCTACACCACAGGGTGGTAGGAAACTGCTCTGATACCACTGTAATGAACCCAACTTGGTCCAAACTGTAATGTTATTACCAAATCGCCAATCTTTGATGAATTTGTAAATGTTTGTCTTTATTCACGTTATTTGCTTCAATAATAATGTTTTTCATACCATGTTTGTAGGGAAGAAATAACAAAATCAACTATTTCCAAATGTTCGAAATCAGATTTCTTAATTTCACATAAGAACATTTATGTTTGATGAATTCTGGAAATGCACATTCAATGCATTTATTCAAACACTAAAGACTTTGCAAGACTTAAACCGAATACTAAATTAATTGCATTTGAAAATACCATTTTTTCCATTCCATGCGTATTGGAATTGTAATGATCCAATTTCTAATTAATACGCCGCCTCCAAATGTCTTCTTTGCTGGCCAACGCTAATTGCCAACACTGTTATCGGCACTGCATGCTGGCCGTGTGCTGTAGCTTTCCATCCGCAATATACAACCTTGGACGCAGCTCCAACACTTAATGTTTACGCAGCTTACAAATCTGGAAAAAACTCTGCAGTTTGCAATTGATATTTGCAACGTGTCTGTATGCTGTTTGTAGACCTACGGCTAGTAAAAGGAACAGTCCAGCACCCCACGATAATCTTCATATTGGAAACAACTTAGCAGCCGCCTTCTTTTATTCAGATACGATCAGCAAATCGAGCCCTTTCTAGAATGTGCAGAAAGTATGGATAAAGCTATCCAACAGGTCGCAGCAAATTGAAGTTAAATAATGTCCAACCTCCAATGTTCAAACCCTCAGAATTATACTTTCATATTTCTATGATATCAACCACAAAAATGAGTCTTCTCTTTAGCCACAGTAAAGTACAATAGAGAAACAAGTGCACAATACTATACTTCAGCAGTATTTGCAAGCAAATCTTCAGAATAGAATCTACAATACTTCAGTTGTAGATATCAAACCCTTATACCTCAGTTAGGGATTTGATTTACAAATCAGAACTTCTCCTAAGAGAAAACAAACAAAATATAATATAATCAATCGATGATGAATGAATGCCTTGCCTATTGCTTTTATAATTAAAAAGTGTCTTCTCTCACACACTTTCACTTGAAGCACTTTTATACTTAGGCACAT
>MU226299.1:775223-790087 GCA_018584345.1 Thuja plicata
ATAAACAATATTAAATCGACCACGTATAATATAAACATGGCTTAACATATTATTAGTCACGATACCTATCGTGATTGACATACATGACAGTCACGATAATATCGTGACTGTTCATGTAT
This sequence comes from Thuja plicata, assembly GCA_018584345.1. Lineage (NCBI taxonomy): Eukaryota > Viridiplantae > Streptophyta > Pinopsida > Cupressales > Cupressaceae > Thuja > Thuja plicata. The sequence continues at coordinate 775,343 of MU226299.1, forward strand.
GACAGTCATGATAAGTATCGTGACTGTTCATACTTCCTTTGTTAATTGCCGACTGTTATACTAAACAGCGAACATGTTAATTAGATCGCATGTTATCAACAGTCACCATTTATAATAAGATATGACTGTTGATAGTTGATACCCATTCGGTTTAATATATATAGTTGATATTCGTTGTACAATCAATCAATCACAACGGCAATTGTATTCTACAGCGAATATCAACTATCTATAATATATTAGTTTTATAATATCATCTGATCCAATTTCCTTAACAATTATAGGCAGTTATTCTTGAAAAAGACTTGCATGAATTAACTTTGGGAATGTATTATTGTCATGCTCATTTGGCAATGCGTTGAGTGGTGCAATGTTTTCTTTCTGGGTCTTCTTGGTAAAGGGTTTTGTAGGTTATATCTACTGCCATCTTGTGTATGCTTTGTTTTTGTTTTGCATTGTTGAATTTTGAAACCTACTTAGTGTAGTTTCACTCAAAATATTAATGGTTAATTATGAGTGTTTAATTTTCTATCATTTGGTATACTGTATCAGGCCTTGTGAGTACTTATTCTTTCCGAGATACTTGCATTATAAAAATGGAATGTGTGTAGCTCTATTTTTTAGTTATGCTTTTACATATATTCTTTCAGGCATATACAGGTATATGCATTCTTACAATGGTTGTGTGCATTCACACTTATAGTCATATATGCATTTTGATGTTATTCATTCAAGAGATATTTGTGATGTATAAAACTCTGATGCTATTTTGTTATTGTGTGTAAACCCATTCTCCTTTTCTTTTGCAGAATAAGTTGTTGTCAGCACACCAACATGAAATACAGTTTATGAAAGTTGCACTTAAAAAATCTTGTAGGGCAGGTAAGGAAAAAAAATGCACCAGAAAGCTTATAGGGTCTTTTCAAAATCCCTGATTTTATTAATCAGAACGAGTGCACTACAAATTATTACTGAATTATTTTGATTTTTGGTTCTATCAATAGTTCTGTTGACTTTTTTTTTCTATTTACAATAGCTTATCAGGTTATACAAGATTTTCTTCGACCATCAGTGCCATCATCAGGTCGTGAACCAGATGTTATTGGAAGGGATACCATGGAGGACTCGGCATCAGATTTTGACTGACACTACATGCACTTTAGAGTTGTTCTCAACAACTTTATGTACACGTTGTGTCAGATTACTTGAACACTTTTTTGTTTGTTTGAGATGCTTATAGTTTTTTTTGGATTGAAGCAATGTTGCTAGGTTACAAACAATGGGAAATTTTACCTTTACAAGTTTTAGAAAGGTGAGATTAGAAAACTGATCCCCAGTAGATACCAAGTTCCATATAGCATTTTTTTTAATAATAGATAGTTGTTTCTCTTGTAATTTTGGATTCAGAAATTAGAGATTGTTGTATGTGACTTTGAAAAACTACTTCATGCAAATATTTATTTCAGCTCTTTTACTAAAATTATCAAAATTTCAATACCTTAAAGAGACATGCTATGGTGGTAATGTAGCTCCACTATCATGCAGCAGTTATCTTTATAAAGTTGCAGCGTATGTTTGTCTGTTGTTACTTGAGCTATCTGGTTTGACTACAATGTTTTTCTTCTCTGATGTGATTTCATTAAACATGGACACTGACAACTAAAATTAAAGTCCATCATTTATTGGTATGCCCTGAATGACTTGGCAGCTAGTTTGAAAATTCTGTAAATATGATCTTAATTTTGGGAGTTGAGTGGGTTTATAAGTTGAACTCTATAATTATTGTCTACAATGAGAAAACTTGATGTTATTGTTGGGAATATCATCATGACTACAATAATAATTGGTCACACTGTTTAACATTTAAAATATGCAGTTATATTATATACTCTTCTATTTGGACAAGTACTGTAAATATATTCGCTGGTCCAATTGCAGGGTAATGGCTAGCTGCCATATCTCTCTCGAGGGCATATAAAGGACCTGTAACTTGCAAAAGCACCTATTTAAGGAACTGAATTGGCAATCCTATGCATCTCCTATCTTGATGATCAATGTATTAATCTGAAAAAATTGCAATACAGTTATCTGGAGATCTTGTTGAGTGCAGAGTACATTTTGTCCACATGCTCATAGGTTATTTAATATATTTTTACCAACAAAATTTTCATTCATGCAACCCAGGATGGAGAGATATGAATACCAGCAAAGGGCAAAAGGGAGCATGAATCTTAAAGAAGTGACAAATGATTTCCAGTGATATTTGTTCCTAAAAGCTGTTAATCTTATTCTGCTAAGGTCTATGGGAAATCTTTCTTTTGCCTTTATCTCGTAAAAATATATTTCGCAAAAATTAGTAAAATTTATTTTCATGTGATCTTGAATAACTTTTGATGGTATGCCTCTCCTAGTCACTGCGCATGGGGAAAAGCTAGTAGGATATCCTACATTGCATGATTCGATCAAGAAAAGTACATAGCGTAGTATGGTGGAATTATAAAGGTTATATGACGCTAGTTCAAGTTTGTAGACATCTGAGTTTCGCAGTAATTTTTGCCTTGTTTTTCAATATTGCATGTATCTAAATGGCTAGTAGAGGTAATGGTGTGTGATTTCTAATTACAATAGATATTCCATTATTTTTTAAAAATCATAATTTGGAACTCAACTCATAACTCATAAATCTAATGTGTACTATTGTTCCTTACGTCCTTTGACCTAAACTCAGTTTTAAACAATAGATGTTTGACGCAATGTAAATTTTAGAATTTATGACAACAATTGTATAAAGATGAAATTGAGTAAATAAATAAACGAGGATGATGGGAAAAATGGGTTGAAGTTACCCTAGAGAAATACTTTTTTGAAAAACTTAGATGACGTAGGACTATGCTTCCTTATGTCAATTTTACGGGTCAATTGCTCCCATGATATCTTGGGATCGATACAGCACTTGGTACAAGTTTTTGCAAGAACTCTATGATTCTGTATGTCCACAATGAGGAGGCATGCCATCTCTTAACAATTGGAATGGTGAGACCCTCTTGTAAAATTTTGGTCAGGTGAACTCTTTTTGTAAATCGGTGCATACTTTGGAAATGCTGATTGAGTGGTACAAGATGGTGCCATATTGATGAGTTTTAATTTGAAATGAGCGGGTTGATCCTAGCTGATCACGGCAATAACTGGCCAATATAATTTTCTTGTTCCTGTTATCTTAAGAAATGTTGAAGGACCATACCATCCACAAAACTTCCTTTCTGCTATCCCAACTTTGTATAAACTTGCAATTGTTGATTCTCCATTTACTAATTCATTATAATTGATGCATGCATTTTGTAGTTGATTAGAATTATATTATTCATAGAGAAGATATTTCCACAATCCATGATAATAACTATTGAGAGTTTTTGGATTTGATTGTGATGAAATTTTTTTCCTTGTGCTCTCTTATTGCTAATCTTGATGATGGATCATGGAGTGTGATTCAAAACGTCGATGCAAAAAATTTACAACACAATCAAATCTAGAAACTCTTAATAATAATTATATTATTGTTGATTAGAGAAAGCAGATCGCTCTAGGAACTCACTCCCCGGTCTTTCATTTTGGCAAAAGTATTTAATGTAATGGTTTGTAAGCCTTTCATGTATTATGAGGGATGATAACAACCCCATTTTATTTCTCGTTCATTACATGAAGTTGTGAAGTAGAAAGGCCAACATCAACAAACTTGCAAAATGTGAAGATATTAAACTCATTTCTAAGCCCAAAAAATCATCTGTCAATATTTGTCATTACAGATCTCTGTCGAGTAGTCACATCCGAAAAAAATTAATGAAAATTTGATGCTTTCACCGTTGACACTCTTATGCAATTGTAAATTACGTCTAATTTAGAGAAAACTAAGGTTATCAAAATAAAGTTCATAAAAATCGTAATCTTCTAATATAAAGCATAATTTTTGAGGACATCTAATCTTATTGGTTATGTATTGATTTAATTTCCATTTAAATTAAAACCATGACATAGATTATGTGTGTGTGCGCGTGCATGTGCCATGGTATAAATTTAAAAAATCAAGTATAACCAAAATATACAGCTGTTAATATCATAGAGATATCACCGAGTTACAAAGACCATCTGAAGTGGCAAAATGTTAGCTGTCAACAAATGCTGATAATGACTTTTTAACAGCTTACCTCTTAGACGTATAATAGACAGAATATTAGTAGTATAAGCGTATGCAAACACACTCAAATTTTTTGGTAAGGGCAACTTCTTAGAGGTTCTTGCTTTGACTTGAATTTCTCCACTCCACTTAGGTACCTGGGCTGATTGCCCATTGTTAGGTCCACATTTTATCTTACTTACTCGAACACTACATTACTGCCTTTGTTGGTATGATATATAGTCTAGCTTCGTTTTTTAGGCTTTATGTGCTGCTCTTCTCTTGGATCTCTCTCATTGTACCTCTTGAAAAATTCTAGGACTAGCAAAAAAAGGGCCGGTTCTCTTTCTTGTTGTTCGTCCACTTAGAAGCTTTTCAAACTGCCTCTTTGAGATTTGCATGGTGATAGTTACTTGCGAATAAACATTCAATAATATGAGTTTCTTAGTAAACTCAGTCAACACCCTCTCCTTCCCTTGGAATTTCTCATTCCTATAAACCCAAATTTTCCAAAGATTTTAGTAAACAACAAAAGCTAGAACAGATTAACTTCTTTAGAAAGTCTTTTTATTTTGCCAAATAAAATCTCATACCAATTAATATCAACATTCCAACCATTCAAATCAAAACAAAAAATATTCCAAATTTCTTTATCTACAAAGCAATCAAAGAAAATGTGTTTAATAGTGTCAAGAAATCTGCAAACACAACATAGCTCGATATCATTATTCAATAGTTTAAAGGGAAGTCTTTGTAGAAGGAGAAGCCACTTGACACAAGCTTTCTTTGGGTTTAGGATGTTGTTCCGAGAGCCACATAGAATATCATGACAATCTTTATTTGAGAGATTCATATTCTAGTAGGTGTTAAGATGAGTAATGAGAGAATAATTATTGCTCAAAGATATGTAGATAAGTTTAGGTTTGATCTCATTCAACTCAGTACCATCTAACTAAGAGACATCATTATACCATGCAACATTATCAAGAACATTCTTATGGGGGATGAACATGCCTCCTCGAGCATTGAGTAGGTTCTCCACAAAGTGCTAGGAAGATTGAACTCCCCGCTTAAGGAAGCCCAAAGTTTTAAGCTTCTTGTTAATAATAATATCTTTAAAACATTTTATACCTTTATTGTTCCACTTCCTAGCAGAGTAGCCAAAGGCTTCTGTTTGTATTGACGGTTCCACCATATAGATATATTGATATAGATATTATCTTTTGTGATAATGCTATTATTAGTGAACAAGTTTCTCGCAATCTCCCAAGCCTTCCATATGCTCTTAAAAATATTGAATCTCGTGAGAGAAATCGGGAATGGTCCTACTAGGATATCACCCAAAGGAAGCCCCTTCTAAGACTTGGCTTGTTTGAGCACTGATTAGCTAATGTTATGATGAACCAAAATTTTCCACGGTTGTTGTCCTTCAGTAGCTTTAAAGATCCAATTGACACTAAAGCTATGCCATGAATTCTAAGGTCTTTCAGACCCAACCCTCCCCCCTTCTTTTCCATAGTGTACCAACACCATTTAAATGAATGTTGTTTGGTTTTACCTTTACTATAAGAGTAGAGGAATTTCCTTATTTTCTTTTGGATATCATTGATTTGGTAACTGCTAAACAACGAAATAGAGGAGTAATAAAGATTATAAGATGAGAGTATCTTTTGATAAACTTGGACTCTTCCTATCAAGGAAAGGTATTGTTTGTTCCACTTTCTAATTTTACCTTCAATTTTACCTTTAATCCATATCGACATGTCTTTCAGGCAAAGGTTGATGTCAAATGGGATGCCAAGATGTCAGACTTGTTTAGTGGGGTCTCCCCAACTAAATCCATACTTGGGAAACCAAGGAGGAGGCTCATTGTTCCAACTTAGCATAATGGAGATGGATAAAGGCAATTTAGCCCCCAAGGCCAAACAAAAGGTATTGAGCTTAGTCATTAGTGAGTCCATATTAGCCTCATCCATGTTGACAAAGAGGGCAGTGTCATCTACAAATTGTAGATTAATTAGATTTTCCTATTTGGAAGAAGAATGCCTCTAATCTTAGGAGAGAATGGAATATCTCAGGAGATAGTGAAGAGCATTCAAGACAATAACAAATAGTGAAGATGCCAGTGGACAACTTTTCCTGGTAGACCTCTCCAAGTTGAAACTTTTTGATTTGGAACCATTTACTTCACTCTGTGCTTCAACATCATTCAACAGAGTTTTAACCCAATGATAGAAACTTCTAGGGAATCCAAAGGCCCGGAGAGTCATGATTAGGAGAGACCACTACACCCTATTATAGTCTTTCTCAAAGTCTAAACGAAGCATTCCTAAGTTCTGGTGCTCATCTTTATCCCCATTCATAGATTCCCAACTAGTTAAGAAGTTTTCAAGAATGTATCTACCTTTTATGAAAAATAATAAATTTTATTAAAAATTTAAATGAAATTGGTGGAAAATTTGTGTTTAATTTGCATCATAAACTATGATTTGAGTTATATTAAAAAGGCAATTATGGTATTCAAAATGCAAGTAAAGTATTATGCAATATAAGTAAATCTATCAATGGTGACTACGAAGGTCACTGTGCCCTTGAAAATATATGTAAAATAGTTACATTATGGGAGTGAGATTTAAAAATAAATAAAATTATTTTCACAATTTAATCATATTTTAGTTATTGCTATGCATTCCGAGATATGATATTATAGTGTATTACCATGGATGAAGATATTGACATGTGACTATTAGGTAATGTCATTCTTTGGGATTACCTCTCCATTATGTTGTTACAAGTATAACTACACAAAGGAGATGTTTATCATTGTAAGGATATGCATTGAGTATGACATTGTATTTGGGATCTCTTGAATATATAATGTGGAGTCTTCTTTGACAATGAGTATTGTATGGTCTTACCCTATCTCAAGATTTTATTCTATTTCTATATATTTTGAATATTAAGGCATCCCAACACACAAACATCTTTTGTGTTGTGAGAGATAGCTATCTTATACATTGTCTTATTATTATTATATACGTTGATCTTATTAGTTATTCTATATGGTCGCCAATATAAGGTCACAAAATCTTTCATGATAGTTGAAACAAAATTGAGAAGATTTAGTAGTGTTATATTTCTTACCACTTCAAAATAAAATGTAACCCCCAATATCATATTATTTTGAACATGTCAAATTGTATTTTGATAGTCTAAATTATAATTAAATACACAAAGTATAAATATAAATTAACTTAACTAAATATCAATATATTGAAGGAAGCAAAAAGAGTTTATTTCATTTGATTCAATGCGACAACTATTAAATAGGTGATATAGTTGTAGAAATAGAATAATAGAATCAAAGTTAATATTGAAAGCCCTTGGACCTGATGGATTTCCTCCGACCTTCTTCCAGGAGTTCTGGGATATAATAGGGGAAGGCATTTTTAATGTTGTGAGAGATTTTTTTTAGAACTGAGAAGGTGGTCAAAAAACTAAACTCAACTTACATTGCGCTCATTCCCAAGGTGGCTGATCTTTAGACTATGTCAGACTATAGACCTATTAGCCTTTGCAATACTTTATATAAAATTCTTTCTAAGGTGGTGGTCAATAGACCTAAGTAGGTATTGGACAAACTTATCTCTCATAACCCAAAAGGCTTTGTTGGTGGGAGAAATATTCTGGATGTTGTCATAACGACCCATGAGATAGTGCACTCAATGGAAGCAAATAAAAAACATGGTGTGATACTCAAACTGGACATATCTAAGGCCCATGACAAAGTAGATTGGCAATTTCTTACTGCCGTACTGAAGAAGTTTGGGTTTAAGGGCAAAAGTTTTAACATGATCCTGAAGTGTGTTACCACCACCAAGTATTTTTTTCATGGTCAATGACTCCCCTAGAGGGTTCTTTTTCTACAAGGAGATATTTTCTCGTCTTACCTTTTTATAATGGAGGCTGAAGTGTTGGGGTAAAATACTAAGAAAAGTAGAGATTCCAATGCTTTAAACGGAGTGCGAGATGCTTCCCAACTTCAACCCTTCTCCCACCAATAGTTTGTCGACTATGCTATCCTTTTTGGAGAGGCTTACACCTTTGAAGCTAAAAAATGGAAGGAGATCCTGGACAATTATGTTAAGCTTTCGTGCCAACATATAAACTATACTAAAAGTAAGATCTATTTTTTTAATGTTGTAAATTCTCTCCAAACTAAGATCCCAAGGATTTTGGGCTGTAATGATGCTCCTTTGCCTGACTCTTATTTGGAACTTCCCCTTACAGCTAAATTTCCTTCTCCTTTATATTGGAATAATCTTATTGAGAGATTCCAAAAGAAACTCACGTGTTGGAAAGGGAAACTGCTTAGTCAAGCTAGTAAAATTCAATTGCTTAAATATTTTTTGCAAAACATTCCTGTGTTCTTTCTTTCCCTTATCAAAATCCCAGGGCCGATTGCTAATACTATAGAAAGAATTCAAAAGAAGTTCCTTTGGATGGGCATAAAGGACAAGGCCCAAATGGCTTTGGTCAAATGGGACAAGTTGTGTACTTGTAAGAACAATGGAGGGCTGTGAGTGAGAAGACTTAGGGAGTTTAATAAAGCTCTTATTGCTAAGATTGGATGGATTCTTATGGAGAGTAAGGAGTGGGCTATTATCATGAAAGTGAAGTATCTTGGCAAAGGGAATTTTGATTCCTTCTTATATGAACCAACTTCCTCTATGGGTTCTTCTCTTTGGAGATGTATAATAAATATTAAGAATGTTCTTAAGAAAGGTAGCAGATTGGTTATAGGAAATGGTAAAAAAAAAAGATTCTGGGAGGATATATGGAATCAAGATAAACCTCAGGTTGAAGTTAACTCCTTATCTAAAGTTAAAAGATGACTTACTAATCAATGACACCTATGTGGATAACTATATTTATTGGAGAGAAGGTAAAGCTTATTGGAAATATTTCATAGGACATCTACAACAAAGTAATGATCTTCCTCCATATATCATCAACCAACTTTTGGAAAATCTAAGATCTCTATCTCTATTCTTGCCGGATTGTGCTCTCTTTTTCCCAATCTTGTGATGACAGATGGATCTGGAGGTACAACTCAGTTTTCTTCTTTGTTAGTTTGACTTACTAGGTTATGGAGAGGATGCAAGATAATGAAGAATTATGGAGGTATATCTGGATTCCCAATCTTATCCCTAAAATCCATTATTTTTAATGGGTTGTTGCTCATGGGAGGATTCTCACTATGGACAATCTTAATAGGTGTGGTTTTCATTTTGTTAATAGGTGTATTCTTTGTCAAAGTGATAGTGAATCCATTGATCATATTTTTATTCACTGCTCCTTTGCTATGGAAGTCTGACACCTTGTCCTCTCATCCCTCAACGTGGTTTGGATAATGCCTAGCACTACGAGTCTATTGATTGATCATTGGATTTTTAGTCCTTTCAATAACCCCATTCTCAAGAATTTATGGGCCCAAATTCTCCCTGTCATGACTTGGAATGTTTAGAAGGAGATAAACAATATGAATTTTAGGGACCAAGCTAGAACCACGTTTACTTTGTTTCACATCATAAAGAAGAAAGTAATTGAAAACCTTAATGCTGATTCTTTTAGAAAAGGGAAAGTGCTACCTACTTTGCATGAATTGAGAAATAAACAAAATTGGAATATTCACCAAGACCATCTTAATATTGATTGTACTAGTATTGGAAAAGAAGGTTAACCAGTTGGATTCCTCCAGAGGTTGGCTGGGTGAAATGTAATGTTGATGGATGTGCTAAAGGCAATCTGGGGATCTTTGCTGTCACATGATTTATAAGGGATTGGAATGGGGCTTTCATTGAAGGATTTGGTAAAAACCTTGGGGTTGGGACTAATAACCACGCTGAAAATGGTTGCATGGCAAGGAATAAAATATCTGAAAGACCTATGTTATGACAAATTTATCTTAGAAGGAGATTCTAAAATGATTATCGATCACTTGCAGGGTAAAGTGGGTTTCCCTTGGTATATTTCAAGTCTAATGGATGACTGTAAACGAATGCTCTTTTCTTTCAGTCAATTTAGGCTCCTCCATACTCTTAGGGAGGGTAACAATGTTGTGGATTTTATGGCGAACTGGGCTTAATGCTCATGATTGGGGCTATATTACCTTTGAAAAATGTCCTCAAAGGTTGACAAAGATTCTTGCCAATGAAAGAAACAAGTATTAATTGTTTGATGCTCCAAATTTGGTGAAAGGCATGTATTTGTATTGGATGGTTAATGATCATACAATGAGTTTTACATTTGAATAACAATGTTAAGTTGCAGACCATGGGGGAGAAGTTTATTTTCCCGTCAATTTTTGCTGAGAAAGAACAAGGTTTTAAATGTTTCCATAGAAACGGTCATGTTCAAAACAATTATGTTAGAGGTGGGAATAAGGTTGTCATTATTTTAATGAATAAAGGATATCTAAATGATATTACTAATATGGTTATTAAAAATCAAAGGTGGATTGTGAGGCATTCGATAAAGGGAAGATGACAAATGTTGAGATGGACTTTTCTTGCAAGGGTCATCAATGGTATTGCAATAGGGCCAGGTTGAGATGGCATAAAAATGGTCTTATTTAAGGAACTTTGATACTTGTATTAATTATGTGGACACCTCTTTTATTGATAAAGCTTATGACATGGGTAATCATAATGTTTACATCCCCTTCACAAAGGGAAAATGCCACTTCAAATCTCAGAAAGATTATTTCTTTTGTAGTCCGGACACTTGCATCACTATTAATGGTGGTGCCAAAAATCACATTGGTTTAATTTGAAGTGGACATATTTCATTCGTCAAGAAGCTTCTGCATTTGTATAGAAAGAGACACAAAAAGGATTTCCTATTTTATTGCATTTTTAGTAATAGGGGGCCTACTGGAATGACAGAGAAAGAGACCCAAATCAGCTTCAAAGAAGTCATAATCATGGGTGGGCCTTTGAAGAAGGTGGAGCCAAGAGACTGTAAGGAGTCAATGTAGAATGGTGAACTATGAGATGAGTTTCGTAAAGCTAGACTGACCAGTTACATTCAAGCTATGAAGGGTTTTAATAGACCCTCCATGAAATTTTTTAATTCATGGCACAAGGGAAAAATGGTTATGGGAAGCGTCAAATTCTATGTTTCATCGGAGCTAATTGGTGAGGCCACGAGGCTCAAGTGTGAAGGGGAAAAGGTTGAGAGGAAGAACACTAGAGATTACAAGAGCTATATGAAAAAATTATTTGAGAAGGGTATGAAATCTTTGATTGTGGCGAATGGTAATGGGCATGACCAATCTACCCTTCCCCCTCCTTATGGTTTGGTTTGTCTTTATGTGATGAAAAATTTATGTTAGAGGGTCGTTTCACTACTTTCAATAGTTACCATTTTCCCATTTTGAATCATATAATACATGGAGTTAAAATTAATGTTCCTTATTTTCTTTTCTCTTCATTGAGTAATAGCATTGCTAAGGGCGAGTCCCTCCCCTGTACTAGGGATTGATCTATGTGTTGTATCAATTTTTGTTTAGTAATTCTCTTCTAAGTAGTCAGTTCATTACCTATCCCCAACTAGAAAGCCAACAAATTGAGGAACCCCCCGGAGTACTGTCAAAATTGAACTTTTAGGTAGTAGCCCTCTCCTTGAAAGTTTGAACCCTCAGCCAAAGAGAAAGAAAATTAGAAAAACCCCTCATTCATCCATTCGTGAAGTCTCTTTTGAAGAATCCCTCCTTGATACTATCCCAGACAAAAGAAAAACCCCAAACAACAAGTCTAACCCTCCTAAGATCAAGAAAACTAAATTTGGAGCTAAAATGAACATTATTGATGTAGATAAAGAGGATAAGGAAGAGGGTACTAATTCTCAAGAAGGTCAGAAGATGAATAGATCTGGGGAAAAGAAGCATGACATGATTTCTAGAGAATGTAGGTTGGCTCAGTTGAGAAATATAAAAGATATTAAGGGGGAAAGGCCTGAAGAGGAGGTGGTTCTTGAAATGAGCCTTGAGTACAAACCTGATGAAAGTGAATCCACAGACAAATCAAAGGATGAGGATTATGATAAGGAGACTGAAGAGTTGGAAGATAATGAAGAAGAGAAATCCCTAGAGATCACTGTGAACCTTGATGACTTAGAGAAAATGGTGAATACAAAGTCTACTTCCCCTGTTCTTCCTGAAGAGGACTGCATGATGAACATGTCCCCTTCCCCTAACTTAGATCATGAAGAGGATAATGATATGATGGAGAATATTAAAGAACTCCATAAAAGAATGACTGCTATGGAAAATTACATTACCCCTACTATTTCTAAAGAGCATTTCAATGTTTCCATCTCTACTCTCTGTAGGTTGATGAACAAAGTAATGAAGAAGATTTCCTTTGCAGTGGCCATGAGAAAATGAAGGATGATGAAGAGTGAAAAGAAGATGAAGGATGAAAAGGGTGATGAGGAACCTAAGGGAGCTGATACCAAAGACTAGGAGAAGGATCTTAATTGTCTCTCAAAGGACTGGGAGAATATCTCTAATTCCAAATGATTATTAATTTACCTTTCTCTAGTTTTCGTTGTGATGCTGATATGATTTGGGCTGACTTTGTTAAAATTTACTCTATAGTTATTTTTTGTTGTGTTGTTATTAGTATGAATTGGAACTGTGTCATTCCCACCATTAGGAAAAGAAGTTATTTTTCTTTACTCAGAATAAGATAAACAATAGCATGGATATTAGTGATAATTGTGTCAGATTAGGAATAGTTGATAGTGTTGAATAATTTTTTCTGATTAATTTTTCTCATTGATGGTTTTTGGTGGCTTTTGGCTGTAATGGCCCGAAGTCTGAGTTGTAATGTGGGTGTTGTTATCTGGGTTCAGGGCCCTTTCCCTTCCATCTTAATAAAAAACATTTAAATTGTAGTAAAAAAGCATAAGTTTATTAATAATGTGATAGAAACTATGCTAATATCCCCCCATTTATTGCATCAATTTGAACAAAAGTTGGAACATTGCAAGAGTTGATCACAATAATCCTTTTGGAGAATTTGATGAAGCACCTTCAATTATCTTCACTCATCTAGAAAACATTATACTAACTCCATTAGTGAATCTTGTAACTATAAAATCTATAAATCTCTACACAACATGAGAGAACATAAACTGTTCCCATCCTCCTTTCAAAATAGTTTCAATTTTAAAAAAAATGTTGCAGCAAAAGATTTTACTAAATATATTTGTGAGTTGCATGGGAAAGTGAACTTGAACGTAGAGAAGACTTCCATCAAATGAAGGGGGGGTGTTGATATACACAAAAATAGAACATTATTTCTATGTAGGTAATATGGTAATGGTATATTTGAGGAAGTAGAGGTTCCAATAGGGAATGCAAAATAAATTAAAATAGAAGAAGATATGCCCCTGTAGGGTCACTATAGTTTTAATTAATATTTATGAAATTTAAATTTTGATAGGTATAAATGCATATTCTATTTTAATAATTTTGATTTGTACAAGTAATATGAAGGGGAGACACACACACACAAGGGGATACACAAATAGATTTATCAATTACCTGAAAAGAAAGTTGAAGAAATTTATAGAGTGATTGTTTCCTAACTAAATAAAATAACAAGAGTGTTGGCAAGTTGATTTCCTGAGGATGCATGACTCATTTTGTGTTGTCATCATGCCAACAAAGTCATGTTTAGTTTCTGTCATGAAAGACAAAATGACTAAGTATGGAAAACAGAGAAGACAGAGATATTCAGCGATCAGCACATCAGCGCATGTGCGAGAGATCAATTGAGCTTATGCGTGTTCATATATATATATATATATTTTATGACATGTGTACATGCTACATCCAGACACGCATAGTATGGAACAACAGTACGACGAAGTTACAGGCAGATCAGTAGGCCAGCAGTCTAGAAGATAGAGCATGGAAGCCGACTACTATTTTGATCAGCGTGAATTATTTTGTAATGTAATGGCTAAGTGCCTTTGGTTATATGTTTGTAATGATGTAATTAACATTGTAGCAAACACGCTTAAGCTGACTTGTTCAGAAGCGTTGTGTATTTTGTTTAGGGCCGACTAGAGTCTTGTTTTGGGTCGCGCCTATTCAAATATGAACATATAAGTATGTAATGCAAAGTTATGTTACAAGCGTCGATTATTATGTAAGAGGAAGATACAGAAGAGTAGCATAATGAAGTCGGTATATGATATATCTCTTTAAGAGAGTAAGAGCATTCACGCATACACGGAACTGATCAGACAACAGTGTCATCACATCAATTCACTTTTGATATAGTGTATATCAACTTTCAGAAGGTTGTAGCCTTCATCCTATTGGGCAGTGAGCCATATACCTTTAACAGGGTTTTGTAAAAGACTCCTAATTGGGTCAGACCTTTAACCAGGTCATTGTACTCATATTGTAAAGACTGCTTCTAACAGGGCAAAGGAACTTTAACAGGTTCATTATACCTAGTACAATATTTGTGGGTACTAATTCCCACCAGGGTTTT
>MU226299.1:795743-819365 GCA_018584345.1 Thuja plicata
CCTAGTACAATATTTGTGGGTACTAATTCCCACCGGGGTTTTCCTCTGATCAAGGTTTCCCCGTAATCATATAATGTGTTATGAGTTCTTATGTTAAGCTTCATTCTATGTATGTTTGATTTATGTTCAAGTTGCTAAAAATTAATTAATAGACAAACACTGATTCACCCCCCCCTCTCAGTGTTTCCAACAAAGAGAGTATGGAGCACTCGGTCCATTGGAAGTTTGAAAAATATAACTGCATATGAAGCATCTTGAATCAAAGCTGCAAAATCAACTAAATATGGCATTTTGATTCCAAACTTTCAATTTTTTCCATGAGTTACAAACTCATAGAATATTTCTTACTCACAATGTTTGATGGACAAGAATCTAGGTTCACGTGTAATCTTGTGTCACCCAAAAACATTTCTTATTTTCAGTTCTAGTTTTCCTTGATTCTATTGCTATTTTTAGTGAGTAATTCTAGGAGGAATTTTGATTGAAATGTGGGCAAGTAATGATTTCATCTTTTCAAATAGCCTAATGAGCCCATGCTATTCAAAATTTGGTGAAACTTTGAGTAAAATAAATGTTATGATCGAATGGGAATTAAGCATCTATTAGGAACATGTAAGAGGAAATGTTAGTTCTAGAAAGCCCTAGAACTATCATAAGTTTTAGTTACCACTATGAGGTTTGACAAGTATTTATGCTTAGTCCCTTGCAAAGTTAGAACTTAAAATAGTTTTGAGAATTCTTAGAATCCCTAATGAAGAGTTCTAAGTTACTTTGAAACCTGTGACAAGATTAAGGTTCATTTAGATCCTATTCCATGTGAAATCATTGTTAAAGACAACTTTCAAAAATTTCAAGTTAGAGCATAAAAAAATCCTAAAATATCAAACTCATAACAATTCTAGTGCAGGATGAAATAGTAAAAAACAAAGGAAATCTATATTCGTAAAGAGTATACAATAACTAATAAAGAGTTTTACACAATTGGAAGGACCTTGAAAACCCCAACAGAAGAAGCAGTTCCTAAGGATTTCCAAAATCTTGACAAATGAAGGAAGAAAGAGTTTAAAAGGACCTCTGAAATCTTGATGAGGAAGGAACTATGAAGTCCAAAGGACCTTCAAAACCATGACAAAGAAGAAAGTGGGAGTTCCTAATGAGCTCCAACCCCTAACAAAGAAGGAATTATGGAGTTTGAAGGAGTTTCAAACCTTGACAAGAAGCAAAGTCAGAGTTCCTTATGATAAAGGAAACCTTGACAATGACTCCTACGATCATCAAAGGGCCTTAAACATAATAGAGAATAGTTAGAATCTTTTGAAAAATTTGACAAATAGAAAAAGAGGAAGAAACACATGGAAGGTTGGTTACATAGTGACATGTGGTGTTGAAATGTTATGCTAATTGTTGAACTTTTTCTTGTGATAGTTGCACTTCCACACAAAAGTTATAAATATGAAAACCATGAAAATTTTGGAGTTTGGAAAATTAGAGAGAAGACTAAATAAAGAGAAGAAGGCCAAGATCATGTTTGGATGAAAATTGAAATGAACTCTTGAATGGTGAAAATAAATAAATAATTTTAATTATTTCTATTGTTAGTTGTGGTTGTGCAATTGGGCTACTTCTTAAGGGACCTTGATCCAATTTGCATCGACTCTTAATAATTTTTAGCCATTGATCCTTTACCCCACATCCAATCCCTTAAAAATCTATAAATTGGAGGTCATCCAATCCATTTTTATGAACTTGAATATAAATTATGTTACCAAAATTGAGCACAAACATTTTAAATCAATTGAGGAAAACTACTTTAATAATGCAACCAAGAGATTAATATAGGTTGCATTTGGATATTTTATATGGTTTTGATATTCTAATAGCCTAATATTGAGTGTTTGTATTTAATTGTGATGGATAAGTTTAGGTTGTTTTAGGTTGTTCATTTTTATCACTTTCAATCTCACACACTACCTACCTATATTAGATTATAAATGATTAAATAAACTAACTATGGGTGTTTACTTTCATAAGTTACCTACACATAGTCCCATATAGATTATAGGTTAAGGCATAACCAAAAATCCTACAACCATCTTTTATAGATTACTACCTTTGAACGTCAACTCCAAATCAGTTGCTTAATTTATCACTTTGAGATCAAAAGTTGATGACTCAACGTAGGGGAATGGATTGTACATATGAATCTTTATTAATTTTTTATTTATAATCATAAATAAATATGTCACCTACTTATAATATCACTATAAAGTATAGATCATACACCAAGCCTTCACTAAGTAGCTTACTTGTGCTTGCCACCTTTTCCTTGATCAATCAAGTGACAAACTACACAACAGACTTGGTGCTTTACTATGAGGAATTGATGTATCTTTTTCCTTCTTAAAGAAAATCTAATGAATATTAAGTCTTAGAGATTTTATTTCTCCATAACACAAATAGAAATCCTATGGATTGAAACATCACACCACATCATCCAAATCAATGCAAAATCTTCACATCAAAATAATTTTAAAGGAACTAGATAATATGATTATGTATACTACTTTGGTTGTATATTTTAACATAATAAAAGGAAATAATAAACCTTGTATGAATTAGCAATTACTTTTAGTTAATTATAGAATCTATTTTGTAGCCATATTGAATCAACCTTCGTTTCACTTCATAAAATTTCACAGTTATCTTATACATGAAAACAAGGAAAGGACACATCACCACATGAAGCTCCCGTGAAAAAATTGATTATTTTCTTGGTTGTGTCCCTACAACAAAGAATATGTTGATTGGATATGCTAACATCTCATTGTTTGATACAAAAATAAAACTTAAAACTATATCTACCAGTGGTAGCAAGTTTACTATTGAAAGAACAAATGCGTTAAAAAAAACTAAAATACATAAGCATTTTGAATAAGGCCACCATGATTGCAAACTTGAAGCTTTGTAAAGGAGAAAATATGGAAAACTCACATAGATGCCAATATATTAATAAAGAGGCCTACATGAAACATTATTGGCACAATTGAGTGGACCTATTTGGTCAATAAGTAATAAAAGGGGAATACCATAAAAGCTAAGAGTAAATCCAACCACCACATGTCTAAAAGGTCAGTATGGTACTACACACATGGTTAAGATTTCATATAGAACCTATGTGATAATTTACATGGAATCAAGGTCTCAAGAAGGTCATCATCAAGTAGGGAATATGTCAAACCAATAAAAAAAATTAAAATAATTATAATGTAGCAATGGAAATAACCTTATAGTTTTAATAGGTGTTCAAATGGTATGAGACATGTGCTAGTAGTACATACATACAATGTTCTATATATTTGATAAAACATAGCACACATGAACAAGTAAGAGTATGAGAGTGCCTCAAAAGTTTTCACTTCTAGAATTTCATATATTATGAGACTACAAGAATAATACAAGGCCTTTAGTAGAATTTATTAGGAAGGTTATAAACATAAAGAGAACCAAACAAATACATAAACTTAAAATAAGAAATTTCAAAATAGATAGTAGTAGATTTAATTCCTTTCTCTTCAAAAATAATTTATATGACAATTTGAATATTTATTTTATCTTATATATAAGAAACAAAAATTTATAGTGGCCAACCATATATTATAATTGTTGATGACAATTATTCAATTGTGTATTGTCATTGATGTTTACACAAGTACAGTGATGTTTACACAAATGTCTAATCCTATCCAAGCATAGTCAGTTCATGCCAAGTACTCTCGGGCATTGAAGAAGACCAAAGTGTTTTTCAGTTCTAACTAACTTCACTCAGTCATTATAGTGTTGGTCGGGCATTGAAGGATTTCATTGTTGACTGAGTAAAACAGTTAGTGTCAACCAACTAGCAGTAGTTTATATTTTATAATTGGTTATATGCAGCCGACATACATGAGTTTTATTATTTATTTGGAAGGATATTAAGGCCGACTTGACAATGCTTTTCATATATATATATATATAAGGTCAAGTTTGGATTGAATATTGTGAGACACTATGTATAAGTGATATTAAGAGTGAAGGCGAAATCAGATGTGATTCTGATTGAGGACAGAACACAAAGGACTGCAACAGAATATCCAATCAGTGAGGATCAAGTATTTAATCTAGAACAGAGATCTGAATTAGCAAAGACAATTTCTTATCAAAACAGGTCAATCCATTGTTACTTTCTAACAATTGTAGCAATGATCAAAATATCTTAACAGAGTAGACTTAACAGTCTTTTATAAATCCTCTCACAAGGTGACATTTCTACATTGAAGTGTTTAAAGACCTCTCACAAGGCCACTCCTTATAGGGTGATTACATCCTCTAACAGGGTCACACCTAATAGTGTGTTATTGTAACCTTTAACAGGGTTGGCTCCTAACAGGGCTCACTTCAGAAGAGTGAAAAATAGTGACTAGTTGCAATTGGTGGTTTTTCCCATATTGGTTTTCCACGTTAAATCTTGGTGTTATCTATGTACATCTCATTTGATTTATGGTTTATGTTTTTGCAATTAATTACTAAAGATAATCACAGTTAATATCTTAAGATTTGCTATGTTAACCGAGTGACAGTAGAATATTTGTGTTAACTGAGTAACATTGACTAATTTGTTTAAGACGTCTAAGGGACTTGGATTTGTTTTTGTGGTAACTGATTCACCCCTCACCTCTCAGTTTCTCAACTCATTTCCAACAATTGGTATCAAAGCATTTGGTTCTTTCAAGAAAGGTTTCAAGGCCTAAGCTAAAGATTAGAGATGTCTTACAGAAGGGAGATCCCGAAGCTTAACAAAGACAATTTTGCTGCATGGAAAGATTTAATGAGACTACATCTATCTACCATTGGAGATACTGGCTTGCAATTCTTGGACCATAGGTATGTGGAACCACTGAGACCTTTGACTGTGGATCAGATGATAGACATGAAGCATCATAACGTAATGATGATTGATATAGCTTCTGCACTCAGCTATTCTGGATTTGATGAAGTCAAGGACTGCCATACTACCTTTGATATGTGGAACAAACTACATGATATTCATGGAGGATATGCCAATGTAAAGAGCGTCAAAGTAGAAAGTCTCCGAGGTATTTTTGATCATATGAAAATGAAAGAAGGAGATGACATTACAAAATACAGTGAAATAATTAAGAAAAGTGTCAGTGCCATCAGAGCTACAGGTGGAGTAATTGAAGACACAATAGTGCTTAGCAAGGTATTGAGAACTTTACTTCCTATTTATGCAATTAGAGTATCAACTATTCAAGAGATGAGATGTAGTAATGGTATAACTCTAGATGGATTAATTGGAAGGTTATCAGCTTTTGAGTTAGATAACTTTGACAATTACTCTCCTAATCTTGGCAATCTTGAGTCTGCATTCAAAGCCAAATTAAACCTTGGAAAGATGAAAGGAAAATAGATTGACAGTGACAGTGATGATGAAGATCTGGAAATCATTGAAGCATTACTTGCAAGGAGATCTGCAAAAGGAAAAGGACAGTACAAGGGCAGAATACCATTAATTTTCTTTTCATGTGATGAGGTTGGTCACATTGCTGCTTGTTGCCCCACGTTTTGTCCACATACCTTTACACAAAAGTGGATGTTCGATGTGTAGTAGTGGTCCTGAAAGCTTCATGTGAGTCCTGAGTCTAAGTCTAGCTATCCCCTTAAGCTAGGAGATCTTTATCAGATTTTCCAAATTTGACTTCTCTTTTGTGAGCCGGAGGGAATCTGTATTTGAGATCATGTTTTCATTGGGTAGGTTAAGCTCCCAATCTGGTAAAGGCCATGGTTTGAAGATTTCTAACATCAATTTTACATGCAACTGAAGTATTTAGCCATGACTCTTCATTTTGCAGCATTGGCAGAAAATTGGGTTCGGGCTTCTCCACCAGTAGAAAAGCATCAGCAGGGTGCATTTTCTGTCGATGACTACTAAGTGATGTCTCAGTAGGAAGTGCAGTTCTAAAATGGATCCCTTAGGCTTAGAAGGACTGTTGTGTCAGAACTACACCTCTACAAGCCAAGATGAATGATTAAATAGAAAGAAATCTAAGAGATAAGTCTGCTGGCGGAAAAGCAGAAAATGGCTTCTCCACTACTCCAACAGGTGGGTTTCGACCCACAGAGTATGTTTTCCGCCAAGCCATTAAAATGAAGGGATTTTGAGGAGGAATCTATCTCATAAAGAATCAAAGATATAAAGAAGGCCGATGAAATCAACACATGTCATTTTGGCACCCCAACAGGCCAAATATCTCCTTTGGCAGATTTTTGAACAAAGAGCACTCCAAAAAGCATTTCTCCACCCAAAGGAGAAGTGGAAAAGTAATTTTCCGCTACCTCAGGAAAGTTACCCTTGCGGTTACTGAAGTGAAAATACATTTCTTAAACGACCCATAAGAGCAAAGTAATTAATTCAAATAAATCCATTTTACTTCATAATGGACTGTTTCATTAATGTTGAGGTCTTTTCATTCATGTGGCGCGAAAAGTTGGTTGTTAAACGGTAAGAATTCAAAAGTTATAAGATCAATTGGAGGTTTCCAACAGGAGCTGTCGTTTGTTTAACAAATTGTTTGAATTCGAAGCCTTTGATACTAGTTATTCTTTTCCTCTACATTCTTGAAAAGATATTCTTCACTCCCGAATCAGATCATTTGAAGTATGACTTCAAGATTTGTGGGATTTGACAGAATGAATGACATTACCTCTGAATGGCATAAGATATCAGATACATCTCTAAAGTTCTTTGATATGCAAAAAATTTAGAGCAGACTGAAAGCGGACCAGATGCATCCCATTACTGAGAAACTAAAGGAGAGTGGATTAGTTGAAGCCGCTGGTTTTTTGGTGGCTGTTCAAGCCCCAAAATTGATCCGGGAATGCATATCTCGATACAACCCAGATACCAAGAAAATCCTCTTGCCCAATGATACGGTGTTGCTATCTATCGATAGAGAATCGATCTAGAACTCACTTCACATCCTAGAGCAAGCTGAGTATTCAGAAATGACATACAGTCAGGCGGTGATTGAATATATCGCCAAAAATTCAATTTGGAAGGAGATAATGAAAGCATGGTTTCAAGAGCCTAGGAGCGCCAAAGGGAAGTTGCCAAAGACACTATATGGCACTAATCTGAAGCCAGAGATCATAGACATTCTGGTGCTACTCCACAGGATCAGAGGTGAGAGTGAAGCACTCAATTTTGTTGACCATCACTTCTTCCTGGTTCAGGTTATCTGTTCCCAACATCACTTCATTGATTGGGCCCTTATGGTAAGTGAGAACCTCTTGGAGGCCCTAGATAGAGCTAAGTGCCAGAATGAATTTTATATGTCTTAAGTCCTTTTATATATTCTGGCTACAATCCAAGTTTGTCCAGGGCTTCCTATATTAGAGGAATTTCCTGATGATGTTAAGAGTTACAATTTTTTCCCCTCTTTTCAATTGCACAATAGTTATGCTGAATATTTTTGGGTTAATGATGCGTTTACAATGAGATTGTGCAGGGAGCTACAAGGCTGTGCAGAAAGGAGATTCTCCCCTGAAGCCATGGCTTTTATCAACCAATTTGGATGCTATTTTATTCAATTCAGAGATTTCTCATACCTTCGTCTTACAGGTTTTGACGACTTCCCTTTGAAGCTGCCCATATATCCTATGAATATGATCGTACTGGTGGAGGTGATGAGGCAAGCGCTTCAAGTGAATTTGATCTGTGCTAATGCCAGGAAGAAAGGCTATGACTTCCCTATGACTATTGGAGCCTATAGTTGTGCGTCCCGGTCTGAGGCGAAGAATGTTCTAAAGACATTCTCCAAGAGGTTTTCATTGGAAACCTATGATGTTCTAAGGCCACAATATGATCCAATTAATTACGCTCATGATTACCTGCAAATGAGCCGAGCTATCCACCATGTAGATGACATTGAAGACTACTGGGCCAATTGTAGAGATGATCTGGAGAGAAGAGATAGATTTTATGCCAGATTAACCATTGAACAAATCAAAAAGTTCAAGGTCAATCTTGCAGTTGAAAAGCTAGTAGATGACGGCCAACACATGTATGATAATACGTATCTCGAGAAGATCAAACCCCTCTCCATCAGTTCTGAGCCCATGGTAGATCAAGCCATTGGTGACTTGCAGACTCTAATGAGTGGTATTTATAAGAGGAAAGAGAAGTGGGTTGAATGGATGGCAGGAAGAAGGAAGAGGTCAGAAAGGAAGCCTCCTACTCAAAGGACCCCGACAAAGGATACTTCCAACATTGCAACAAATTCTTCGGTGATACTCCCAAATATGAACAAGAGTTCATCTCAACCAGCTACTGGAGGCGATGAACCTCCTGAAAAAGAAGTTCAACCAAAGAAGACTTGTGGAGAAGGTCCGCTTCCAAATATTGGAACAACAGAGGAACCTACCAAAGATGCGGAACCAGAGCAGCCTGCTAAAGCAGTCACTATAGATGTACCGGTTGGCACTTCAACCCATGACTCTCCAAGGTGAGGGTCCCCTGTCATAGTAGAAGTGGGTGAAGATACTCCTTCAACCATAGAATCAGAAGAAGAGGCCAGGAAAAAGCAGAAGGTTGCTTCAGTAGCCAAATTGGTGTCCTCTTCTCCTACCTCGGTAAGTCCATTTGCTTCAAGGCCAAAGTCTACTCCTCCAGTCATTAGGAAACTGTTTATAGAGGAGTTGGTCTCTGCCACTAAGGTCACAAGCGCCGAATCATGGATAGAGAACACTCTGGAGTGCAAAAGAAAGAGATTGGAAGAGGGGGCTCCCAACAAAGATACTCTAGCTTGAGCCATGCAACTCGACGCCGCTACAGTAAAGACTAAGAAAGTAAAGACACTGTCCACATTGGGCAGAGACCCAGAGACTGGGAATTTCACTATGGAGGTAGAAAAGCCCACGAAGGAGGGTCGTTTTGAAGATTTAACCCCTTTGAATTTTGAATTACACTCATTTGATATGGGATTAGCCCGACATGATACCAAAGTGGATTGGTGGAAATCCACTAATGTAGTAATTGAAGAACAGTTGGAAGAACTTAAACTAGCAAAGGTACAACTTAAGGCCGAAGTCAGTGAGCTGACTAATTTCATCTGAAAATTGGTTACTCCAATTGCTAGTATCCCCAGTACTTAGACCACATTTGATCCCAATGCCACGAAGAATCAAGCGATAATAGCCAAGTTGTAGGAGGATAGGCACTTCATACAGATCGACAAGGGATGGGTTGAGAGACTCAAATCTGAGGGATTGGCAATTGTCGAGCAGTTGGGTAATGCTCTCTTGAGATTGGAGACGGAAAGGAACAACATTGAGAAGAATCTGCAGACTCTTGCATTTGAGAGAGTGAAGTGTCAAGAGTGTATAGTGATGCTCCATGTGGTAGTAAAAATGAAGACCAAAGAGGCATTGAAAGAAAAGATTTTGCAAAAGGGAGATGAACCTCTAATCGAGTGGCTTCAAAGCCTAGAGTTCAAAATCGAGATGATCATCCAGGCTAAGACGGGGTTGTAGCAAGTAGATGTTAAGGTCAAAGAAGAACAAAACAAAGAATTTAAGATTCTTCAAGGTTTGCACACAAAATCACAGATGAGTGGGCAAGGCAAAGAAATGATAGGATTGGCCAATATGCATAAATTATTTTCTGATTATGTGCACAAGCTGTCAGAGCAATCTTCCACCCATTTGGACAAAGTACCAGTTGTCCAGCAGTTGAGTGGATGTATTTATAAAGCCATGGAAGAATTGAAGGACCGGACAGATGCAATTAAGATCCTGGCTAAGGAGCATTCTAGGTGGCTCATCCTATATACCAATGTCCACGTCAACAGACATGAGGAGCTCATCAGAGTTATCACAGCTGTCACTGCCTATAGGGCTAAATTAGGCAAAGGGAATGAAACTAAAGCTTGAATAGATTCTCTCTTTGTACTAAATTTTGATTGATGTTGTAACGGATAAACCTTTGGTTATCATTTTTGGTTGGGGAAGTTGAACCATTTTGGTTACCCCCTTTTTGTAATGACCCAATCTGGGACTCTATATATATTATTTCCAAAATCAATAGAAGGGTTGGCTAAATTTTGGTGTGAAAGATAGCATTTTGCTGAGTCAATTGTGTGTGTCTGAATACCATTTCTTTAACTGTTCCATTGCATTTCATTTGTCTTTCTATTGAATTTGAATGTTTCTTTGAAGTCAGATTTGCAATCTGTATTTGAACCAAATTTCTGTGTTATGATTTGATATAGTTAATTTAGGGGAAGATTTGTTGTTATCCTAAGTTGGGAACATTTCTGTGATATAGATTGATTCATCAGCATTTCACCATTAATCTTTAGTCTTGCATCTGCATTTTGAGTAGAAGTTCATGTAATACCAGTTTTGGGAGTTAATCTGATTGATGAAATCTCAGAGTTGGCTAGATTTAAAGTTGAATCCACCCCACCTAAGCTTTTTCTCGTCTGGGTTTAGCTTGGTTTACCTCTTCTATTCTCGGGTCAAGAACATATCCCTGTTAGATTAGGAAAGATCAAAATTCATTGAAAATCATTCATATAAGGGAGTTGTACCTGTAAATTCAGAGGGAAATTTGTTTATGGTTACAATTTCCCAACTATTGTATTCGATTGCTTCTTCATATTTGGGCATTTTAGAGTTATAACAAAGAAGAACAATCTGTTTACCAACAGATCTTTGGTGACTCTGCTGGGGAGTTGAACAGTCATTATACCAGAAGCATATCAATGAGAAAGATGCTGCTTTCCCATGAAAACATAATTCCTGTGCTCTAACTGAACCTTGGGTTCCAAGACGATCAAGAGGATCTCATTTCCTCACTAAATACTTTTGTTTGGAGACACAGAAGAAGCATCGAGCATTATAGAAATTCCAGACAAGTGCTAGAATAAGAAGACGCTAGAGCAGAAGCACTTGAAGGAGCCATCCAGAGGAGAAATCTAAGAAGGGCACAATGCCGAGCAGAGTGTGAAGCTAGGCTGCATAATTAGTTGAAAACCTGGAGCCTAAAAGGTTTCTCAGGAGTACAAGGAAAGAAGGTAGCATAGACCCAGTCTTTGAGAGACTCACAGATATCAACTTTGCTCTTTTAGAAGCACCTCACCGAGGAAATAGAACCGCAAGGAGCCAGAGTAGAACTTCTTCACCTCCTAAACAAACTACTCAGTTGTCCACCACTTGCCAAGTATTAACTTTACATGGAGTAGTTGCCCCTCCTGTTATTAACCTAACACCCTATCTACCCCAAGTAGCTATGGCACTTCCTTGGGCTGCCACAGTTGGACCTCTGCAATTAGTAGCATATAATCCTCTTCCTTCAGGATCTAGAAAGAACTTTCACAGATTTTCTGGAGACGCGAAAGTATCCACAGACAAGCACATTGCCACATTCTTTGCTTCAGTCAATATCCTAGCAGTACAAGAGGAGGATGTGGCTATCAGATTATTTCTTGAGACCATTGTTGAGGGTGCTTCCGATTGGTTTCACCACTTACCTAATTCTTCTATCACAGATTGGGCTTCCATGAGGGTTGCCTTTGAAAGAAGGTTTAAAACTGCTGAAGATGAGCATGCCCTATTGACACAATTAACTTATATCAAGAAAGAACCTTCTATCAGTATGAGGGATTTTATATCTAAATTCAATAAGCTTGTAAATCGTATCCCAACGGCTGACAGGCCAACGGCAGGAAATTTGAAAACATTCTTCATAAGTGCTATGCCATCGGACATCAATTATGATCTAAGAAGGGCGAACCTTGTAGATTTGGATGCTACACAGAGAAATGTTGTAGAACTTGAAGACCATATGATCTCATCCGGGAAATGGAAAAGAGAGATACAATCTAGAGCCAGTAGTAGTAATACTACATCATCAAAGGAGATGATTCAAAAATTGTCTAATGAATTCATTGCCTTCAAGAGGCAGCTTCCTAGATTTAATAATCCTTACCAGTGAAACTTTCAGGAGAAGCCTAGGAGAAAAAATGAAGGGAGGAATGCTGATGGAAAGGTGTTACATTTGTTTGCTCTGCCATATAGGCTAGCTATAGAAGCTCCTCCTAAAAGAGGAAACATGTGTGCCTTTCACCTAACCACGAATCATGATGCAGAGAGCTGCCATGATGTAGCTCGTGCCTGGAAAAAGCATCAGACTGATGAGTGGAATGCTGGGGTTTCCGGAGCTGAACCAGATTCATACTCGCATGACGACTTTGAAAACTTATATTTAGAGTATGAATCAGATTCAGAGCAAGAAGCAACATGTTACGCTACCATAGACAGGACCTTTTATACAGTTTTGACTTAGAGTCAGAAAGATAGAAGCCCTACTTCAATGCCTCCACTTAAAAATAATGAGGCATCTACCTCCTATTCTAAGGAGACCAATCAAGGAGTTAGAATTATGCAACCAGGTAAGGAGAAAAGCTCTTTTGATATTATTCAATTATGTGGAGATTCTAGAATTCAAATTTCCCTTATAGATTATCTTAAGTCTAATACCATAGAACTGCAAAAGCTAGTAGATTACTGTAAAGAAGGGAACCCAGAGTTAAACCAAAATGTCATGAATACTATAGAAAATGAGTTTATATTTGAAGAACCAAATAAGCAAGGGTAACCTTCTATTTTGGCTACTTTCCCAAGCCAAAAGCCTGACCCGTTCTATGGGTCATTATATATCAACGGTTGCAAGTTAAGCAATTGCATAATAGATTTTGGAGCCTCAGACAATGTCATGCCATCAACCATAGCTAAAGATATAGGACTTACCCTCACTAAATCCCATGGTAGATGTTACTCTATCGATTCCAAGCAAGTACCCCTGGTTGGCCAGATTAAAGATGCTCAAGTGGCCCTGGCAGCACACCTCGAGTAGAAAATGTTGTTAACAATCCTTGTCGCTGATATACCTGCTAGTTATGGTTTACCATTGAGTAGGAGTTTTTGCAGAGACCTTGGGGGAGAGATAAAGCTGGATTGGTCTCAAGATTTAATCCCAGTGGGCAATAAAAATATTAAATTGGTCCTGGAGGAGAAAGCCAAGTTTACAGTGCTGAAATCTGATGACCCTAAAGCCCAAATTTGGTATCAAGAATTGGAATTTGGTAACTATATGCTATTTACTGATGACCACGAGGAGGAAACAAAACCTAGAGAACAGGAAAAACAATTTTCCGCCGAAGAAATGCCACCATAGACTTGGACTCTTGAATTTGATGGCAGTTGTGCATCATCAGGATCTGGTGCAGGTGTGGTCTTGATATCACCAGATGGAGTATGTGAGCCTATGGATTATAAATTGGAGTTTGGGAACACCAAAAATACTGCAAAGTATGAAGCCCTCCTATTAGGGATTATTTTTGCAAAGGAAAAGGGTGTGAAGATCTTGAGAGCTTGTGGTGATGCTGAGCTAATCATGCATCAAGTCAAGAATCAATACTCTGTAAAAAAATCACAGATTAAAAAACTACAGAAACAAAGTATGGGACAAAATAGAGGCACTGGATGCATTCTTTATTGAATATGTACCAAGAGAATTAAAATCCAAGGCAGACTCCTTGGCCGTGTCATCTTCGCTACTTCTCCCTCACCCAGAATTCAAAGATAAGAAATACCAAGTAGAGGTCATGTATCGACCATCCATACCTGACAATGTAGAAGACTGGCAAGTGTTCGAAGATGACCAGAACCTCCTTCTCTTTCTGGAGATCAGTGGTGACTTCCATAAAGACCTTCCCAACAGAACCAAAGGAGACCGTCAGGACAAGCAAAAGAAAGATAAGTCGGATATCATCTAGCTACAAGGAAATATCATCCCTCCCCACTTAGTTACACTTGAAAAACTCTTCAACAGGCATGACACCTTTGTTAAGAAGAAGAGAATTGAGAGAGGTCCTACCACTGGTAAATATGAGGGAATGAACATTGGAACTGAGAAGGATCCCAAGATGATCAACATTGGGAAATGTTGCACTGAAAAATAGAGGGAAGAGGCTAGGAAACTCTTCCTAGAATACCAAGATGTTTTTGCCTGGAGTTATGAAGTTTTGAAAAGTTTTATGAACGGGAAATTCAAACACCAGATTCCTTTGAAACTTGAGGCAACTCCATTCAGACAAAAACAAAGGAATTACAACTCCAAAGTTGCTGATGCCATATTTAGGGAAGTTGATAAAATGCTCAAAGAAAGGATCATATACCCTATCCACCATTCTACCTGGGTAGCAAATATAGTTCCTGTGAGGAAGAAGAACAGAGAAATAAGAATCTGTATTGACTTCAGAAACCTTAATCAATATTCCTTGAAGGACAATTATGCACTCCCCAACATGGATCATCTCTTGCAGATCGTGGCCGGAGCTGAAATGATGTCCATGTTAGACGACTTCTCAGGGTATAACCATATTGAAGTTGAGAAAGAAGACCAGCATAAAATGGCTTTCACTACTCCATGGGGCACCTTCGCATACCACAGGATGCCATTCGGGTCAATCAACACCGGGGCTACCTTTCAGAGAGGCATGAACCTTTCCTTCAGTGATATGAAGAACAAAATCATCGGTATGTATCTGGATGATCTTACTGTATTTTCTAGGAAGAGAATAGATCACATAAATGACTTAAGGAGAGTATTGCAAAGGTGCCAGGAAGATGAGATTTCATTGAATCCTAAGAAGTCAATTTTCTGTGTAACGAAGGGGAAATTGTTGGGTCACATTGTCTCCCAAGAATTCATAAGGATTGACCCAAAAAGGGTAAGAAAAATCCAGCAATTGAGTTTACCTGTAAACAAAACTAGAGTGAAATCATTTTTCGGCCAGGTAAACTTTCTCAGGAGATTCGTTCCAGATTTTTCTGAAATCACCAAATGCATAGTGGACATGATGAAAGGAAATGTGAGTTTCAAGTGGAATGATCTTGGTAAATAAGCTTTCAAAAGCATAAAGAATTCCATAGCCAACGCCCGGTGCTATGTCACCCAGATTATAAGAAAGATTTCATGATCTATTGTTACTCTTCTGAACATACTCTATCAACCATTCTCATCAAAGAGAATGAAGAGGGAATTCAAGCTCCCATTGCTTTTATGAACAAACCTCTTAAAAATCATGAGCTGAGATACTCTTAGACTGAAAAATATGCTTTCGCAGTTGTAAAGGCTTTAAAGAGTTTCAGATTCTACATTCTACACTCACACTCTCTTGTGTTTGTGCCTGATATTGCAGTGAAAAGCATCTTGATTCAACAAGATGTAGGATGTAACAAAAAAGGAGCATGGGTAGCTAAAACCCAAGAATATGACATAGAGATCAAACCCACCAAGCTGGTGAGGGGAAATGCACTGTGCAAGGCAATGGAAGAAAATCAAACAGATGAAGACCCATAACCTGTACACTTAGTTTTGGCAGTAAGTATGCAAGACCCTTGGTTGGAAAATATTATGTATTTCTTGATATATGGTGAATTTCCTGAAGGGTTAACTCCGAAGCAAAGAAGGGACCTGAAACTAAAAGCTTCTAAATATGTAATCTGGGAGGATAGATTGTATAAAAGATCTATAGATGGAACTTTCCTCCGGTGTGTCGACAGACAACAGAAGGAGAAGTTGTTAAAGGTGTTTCATGATGAAGCTTGTGGGGGACAGACAACAAAAGAGTAAGAGGAATTCCTATTCTGAAGAAACCTGAACTAGCCATATGCAAACAATGTCAATTTGGGAAGATGGGAAAAACTAGCTTCAAGAGAAAGAACTACAATACAAAAGAAGTTTTGGAATTGGTACATACTGACTTATGTGGACCAATTGGAACAAGTTACATAGGTGAGAAGTAATTCATTCTATTTGTTGATGATCATTCCAGAATGATGACTGTGATGTTTCTTTTTTCAAAGAAAAATCAAAAGCTTTTCAGAAGTTCAAATGGTACCTAGCCAGAGTTGCAAAAGAAACAAGAAAGAAACTTAAATGCTTAAGATTTGACAGAGGAGGAGAATTCATTTCTAATGAATTCAATGAATTCTGCAATGAAAGAGGAATCAAAAGACAAGTATCTGCTCCAGGTACTCCACAATAGAATGATATAGCAGAAAGAAGGAACATATCCATTATGGATTGTGCAAGAACCTCAATGATTGAAAATAATGTTGCTACCAAATACTGGAAGGAAGCCATCAACACTGCAATTCACACCTTGAACCGAGTTCAACTAAAGAAATGTACTGAGAAGACATTTTGAATTATGGTATGGCTGTAAACCTAATGTTCATTATTTCAAAGTATTTGGAAGTAAATGTTACATCTTGAAGGAAGTAATAAATGGAAAATTTGATGTAAAAGGTGATGAAGGTATATTCCTAGGCTACTCTTGCAAAAGAAAAGCATATAAATGTCTGAATCTTTCTACTCATAAAGTTATAGAAAGTGTGCATGTAAGGATTAATGAGTTTGCAGAAAGAGGTGAAGAACAGAGCAGTAAAGAACCTCAGGATTACATAAACTTTGTATATTATGAACCTGATACTATACCTAAGACACAAGCAATGGTGATTGGACAACATCCTTTTCAACCATTGAATTCATTTGCACAAACCCAAACAGTTTAACCTGAGTTGCAACCTGTGCAACCCGAGCTGCTAGTAGAGGAAACTAAGTCACAAACTGAAGAGACCGAGTCACAGACAGAGGGAATTGAGTTGCAGACAAAGGCACCCGAGTCTCAGATAGAGGTGCCCGAGTCTCAGACAGTGGAACATAAGTATCAAACAGAAGAACAAAAAAAAAAATTTGAGCATGGTGAACCCAATGGAACAAGCCTAGAATCAAGAAGGAAGGATCTTGTACTTGCAAAATATGTCAGAAGGCATCATGCACCTGAACAAATAATTGGAGATCAAACAGAAGGTGTAATGACAAGGAACAAAATTAAAGGTACATGTCTGTTTAGTGAGATTGAACTTAGAACTAGTAAATATGTATTGAATGATGAAAGATGGATCGAAGCAATGAATGAAGAGATTGAGCAGATAGAAAAGAACAAAAATTGGACTCTTGTACCTAGACCAAAAGATAAGAATGTGATTGGTACTGAGTGGGTTTTTAGAAACAAGATGAATGAAAAAGGAGAAGTTTCCAGAAACAAAGAAAGATTAGTATGTAAAGGATATGCTCAAGAAGAGGGTATTGATTATGGAGAAAGTTTTTATCCTATTGCAAGACTTGAAGGAGTCAGAACTCGTCTGGCATATGTTGCACACAAAGGATACAAGGTATATCAAATGGATGTAAAATCTGCATTCCTGAATGAAATTCTTGAAGACGAAGTCTACATTGAGCAACCTGAAGGTTTTGTAGATCCTAACAAAAGGAATATGGTTTGCAAATTACACAAAGCATTGTATGGACTAAAGCAAGCTCCTAGAGCCTGGTATGAAAGACTGCATGGTTACTTGATTAGCAGTGGATTTCAGAGAACTGATGACACTAGTAGCTTGTATATCAAAGAAGGACCTCAGAACAAGATACTATTAGCAGAAATATTTGTTGATGACATATTGTTTATTGGATATGATGACTTATGCAGAGAATTCTTAGAAGTTATGAGTAAGAAATTTGAGATGTCTATGTTTGGTGAAATCAAATTCTTTGTTGGTTTACAAGTTTATCAAATTAAGGATGGTATCTACATTACCTAGTCTAAATACATCAAAGAGATACTAAAGAAATTTGGGATGGAAGAATCCAGACTAGTTGGAACACCTATTCCTATTGGACATAAGTTTTCTAAGGATGATGATTCAAGGGAAGTAAACTAGACTACCTACAGATCCATGATTGGTAAACTTCAATATGTTGTTCACACCAGACCTGATATTGCATTAGCATTTGGTATTGTTGCAAGGTTTTCAGCTAATCTGAGAGAGAATCATTTCAGCTAATCTGAGAGAGAATTATTTGATTTCCAATAAGATTTTTATCTAAAAGATCAAGTGACTCCAATTGCACAAGATTTCCAAAAGAGCTAGGAATCTTTCTATTGAGATGATTTATCAATAAATCAAGAATCCTTAGATCAATGAGGAATCTAATGCCTTAATGAATATTACCTAATAAGTTGTTATTTGAGAGATCAACCCATTAAAACCGTTGCAAAGATCTCACATATTCTAGAAATAGCCCTTTGTTGTTTATTACCACTTTATCTAAATAAGGCACTCAGCTTGAATTTGTGTGTTGAAGGAAGAAATTTTCACTATCTTTATTATTTCCATTGCTCTCAAGTTTCTTAAGCTACTTGGAATAGCTCTAGATAGATTTTAATCCCAAAAAATCAGGACTTGATTATTTTGTAAAAATTTTCAACTCTAATGGTATTCCACGTTTGAATTTATTAGATCTCAACACCAAAATTCAAAGACCAATCAACTTCCTATTCAATTTAGAATGGTTCCTTACATGTTATTATATCCCTTATCTAGAATCTCCAAAGAAGTGTAATTTACAAGTGACATTGGAATTGGCCATTGTAGTCTATTACCTCTTAATTTCAATGTTTGAAGACAAACCATTTTCCTAATCTCTCCTTCTAGATTATTATTTTCTAGATTTAACACTTCTAGTGTTGACGAGCAATTCCTAGAACTTGCAAAACTATTAGATGTGATCTTTTTATTTGACAGATCTAGAACCTCCAAGTGATTTCCACATATAGAATGGAAAAAGAGACCACTCATATTATTTTTTGAAAGTGAAAAATAATTGAGTTTACTTTGGTCATATTTTCCATTTTTTAATGAAATGATGTTATCAAATTGATTCTTAGACATGTCCACGAATTGCATATCAGGATGAGGTGCAAATACTTTCTCTTGTGACTTGTTTCTATGTAAGTGAGCATATTGAGCATCAACCTTACTGAGATTAGATGAAAAATGGATTCCTCCAAATTGATTACAAGAGATATTGAGTTTATAGAAGGGTGTAAGATTCCACAACCAATCTAGAATATTTCTACTAAAAGAAATATTGTACAAGTCGAGCTCTTGTATGGTGTATTGAGTTAATATGAAAACTATAAATCACCATCTATATTGCAATGAATCAAGTACAAGTACTAAGATAAAATTTGGGGATCTCAAAATATTTAACATTTACTCTCAAGAAATCATTAGAAAGACTTAAGTAATGAGTATTTGACAAATTTTCAGGTTGGGAGAGTAAGAAAGTGTTTCTCAAAGAGTTATTTAAGAGATCAAATCACTGCAAAGATGAGAGATTACCAAAATAAGATTGCAAGCTTCCATTTAATTGGTTTGACTTGAATTGAAGATCTGTAAGCTTTGATATTCCACTTAAAGAGCCCCATGGAATGTTCCCTTCTTTATCTTCATGAGATCTTTTGTAGATCTGAATTTTTTTTTACCATGATGAGTAACTCATATGCAACTATATATAGTAATTAATTTCACTACTATGAGCTATTCTAAAGCAAAATAATCTGATCCGCCTACCTCTTTTCCTATTTTGTCGATGTTGTGGGCACCATGTTTCATCTATTACAACGAGGTAATCCATAGAAACATATGGTTATATTAACATGACACAATGTCTGTGTCCTTAGAATGACTTGTGTTCTCCTTTTGTGTAACACATTTTATTCTAACAAGGTCCAACATATATTCTTAATCATAAACTTTCATTTAAATCTTATTACATATGTTGCCTTTATGGCGACCAAACCACTATCATATTTTATCTCAAAAATCTCAATTTATCTCTTTCCTTTCCATGGCCACTCAACTATCCAAAGATCAATCATTCATCTATTTGGCCATCCCACAATATTATTTGTTATAGTCACATGCCCTATTGTATGTCTATCTAGTGTAACATAACTTGTTATCCATGCTAGTATAATTTCTAATCTCAGTGATCAATATCTCATGATTTGCATATGATTGCCCATTATTTAATCATTTTTGTATTGAAATTTTATATTTTTCATCTAACATGTTTTTCTATAGCTATCATGTTATGATGATGCAACTTAGCATTATCTCACCAATGTTCAGGTTTCTTCCTAGGGGGTAACTCTACAAGAATAGAATATTTTGTTTCCCCTTTTCCTATAAATATGATATTTCCTAACTCTTTTTGTTCTCTACTTTAGCTTGCATCTTGAACTTATGATATGCTCAATAAAATGGGGGAAAAAATTAACATCGTAAATTGCACCTTGTCTAATTCCATATCATATGGTGCCTTCACTTTTGTTAAATAAAAGTATCTACCTAAGCCTCCACCTCATCCACTTGCCTTGTTACCCCTCTTGCCTACATTCCTAACCATGTATATTATTTTGAATCAAGACACATGACATTGTGGAGAGGTATGTGCAACACGTGCTCATCCCATGAATCTATAGTTTGAATTTTTTTTTGTTGGAGCGTCATACTTTCTTTTTATAGTAGTGTAGCACCCCCCTATTGTAGTCCACTGACATAGGGGTACTTTTGGACTTCCTTTATCTTCCCAATTTTGCTCCATTTTTTAGTCTTCTTGGCTACTCTCATAAATTATTTCTTGCTTCTTGATCATCTATACAACCTCTTGCTATTAGTTTTCCTTTGTGTATTTTTCACCAACTTACCTATTATCTCCATCATTGAAGTTTCGTCTCTCTAAAGCAGTCACGCTTATCTTCTTTCTAATGAGCTCTAGCTTGTTAGCATTGAAGGGGATTTATTTCTACCTTGCATACATTTTTTAATTATATTTTACATAGCATGTCATTAGTATCACTTCTTTGGTCATTTCTCTACTATCATTTTATTGAATATCTATCTATCTTATTTGTCTATAGAGGTGGAAACACCAAAATAGGGGTCTAAATTTGGCAGACCTCTATACCACAAGCACAACATTTTCCTATTATTTTTTGTGTGCAAGTTTGGGAAAAATAATGGAGTAGCATGTTGGAGGCTTTCATCAATATTTTTTTGGGAGAACACTTCATCTTGCTTTGTCTTCATTAAATAGTATATTAGTTTATTTTACATTCCTTGTTATAGTCTTTATTTTATTTAGTATTATATATAAGTGCATAGTTGGCCTTGTACCTTTCTGGTATTGTCTTTGTACTTGATTCATACAGGACATGTGCACACTGTGTTGGAGTCCTAAACCCACGCTATGGTCCTATATTTGCACATGCGCCCTAGACATAGAATGTGAAGAGCTTACCAATTGGTCTTGGTGACCTACTCTTTTAGTTCCCATAATTAAATTTTTTAAATATTTTATCATCCACTTATTTATAATTTTTAGTTTATACACCTACAGTTTATTGTTCCTTTCATTTTCATCTTCCTAGCTCACTAGAACACTAATTAAGTGAGATAACATTGAGCAATTCACCCATTGAGATTATGTCATCTTGAGGGTGGAAAATCCTCTTCTCTACACTTATATCATGGTTTCTTTCATAGGACCTAGATGATGTCTTATGGAGTGATATGGTGTCTTGAGGGTCTCTCATTCTCCTATCAGTGTTGTTATGTGAATTCCAAGGAGTTCAAGTGAATCCAACTAGGATTCATGTGCATTGAGTTGATTTGGGTCTATTTGGACCATCTAGAAAGTGGTTCATAGTGTCCTAATGTGGTTTCTAACTATTGGGAAATGTATGAGAGTGTCAAAATCAAATTCAAGAGGTTTAGGGTTAATTGGGCATGTTTACAGACACACATAACTAGTGAACAAAGGTGCATCACTAGTGAATATGGGTGCATTATTGGTGAAAAAATATGCATCTCTTATGAATGGAGGTATAGATGTA
The DNA here is from genome assembly GCA_018584345.1 of Thuja plicata. NCBI lineage: Eukaryota > Viridiplantae > Streptophyta > Pinopsida > Cupressales > Cupressaceae > Thuja > Thuja plicata. The sequence goes on from MU226299.1 coordinate 817,676, forward strand.
ACCAAAAAAGGTGCAGGTCCTATTGACGGGTATTTTGACACACTCACCAAAAACAGGTAGAAAGTAAATGTACATGCCACCTCTCCTAAAAACAATCAATCTCAAGGGATCAATTACTCTAATGTCTTTGTAGTCGGGTCATGAAAGTGTTAGAGTATTATTACTCTTTTAGCTTATGCTTTCTCTTAGGTGCATCATTAATTAGTTATTAATTAATAATGCGTAACCTAGCTTTTAGTTTTTAGGGTTTGTTCACCTTTATAAGGTCAAACTTTGTATTTTCCTTCATTAATTCAGTTCATAATTTTTGCTCTCACATTTTGAGTAAACATCTGAGTTCTTCGTTTTCATCTTTCTGCTTCTACTTTGTATCAGGTTCTTGCATGCAGGTGTATTCGAGGTCTGTGGATTTGCATGTTAGCAATTCCTACATGGTATCAGAGCCGCCCTGCTGTTGTCTGGTTCGAAGATCTTTGAAGCCACGATTTGAAGGCGTCATCTGCAGCTTCTCTGGGGTTTTCTATCATTTCTAAGGAGGCGCCACTTTCTGGAGCAGATTGAGCCAAAACAGATGTCGCCATTGCGTTCAGAAGGCCCGGGAGAGTCGAAATCACATAAAGTTTGACCTATTTAGCCTCCGGGAGCACAGGGAAAATTTTTTGGCCTCCTAGGGCCGTACGGCTCGAAAATCGAGGTCATTTCTCGAAAATTTAAAAAAAAAACAAAAAAAAAAATCATTTTAAATGATTTTTATGCGTTTCAAATAACGCAGCCAGTGTTAAAACAAATCGCGCCACCGGTTAGCACAGCCGCGCCACCACTTAGCCCAGCGCGCCACCTGTTAGCACAGTCGCCACCGGCCCTCCGCTCGGGCTCCGCCGGCTGCGCCACCCCTGCGCCGCCAGGCCCCTGCCCCATCCACGGGCCACCCGGGAGCCGCCTGGCCACCACCACCGCCGGCGGCGCCGCTCGGACAGGCCTGTGACAGCCGACCGGCCGTCAAATTTAGGCCAGTGTCTGTCATTTTCCAGGGAGCATGCATTTTGAGGGGCAGTTGGTTTTTTGCTCATAACTTGAGCATACGAGCTCGTTTTTCAGAAAATGAAATATCGCCGGAAAGGTGTTTCCGAGACAAACGCAGTGGTACAGGTCTCATTTCCTGTTTTTGCCATTTGGTTGCTGTTTTTCTCAGTCAAAGTCTCACCTTCCTTTCTGCTCCTGTTCAGCTTCTGGAACTCAGGTTTTCTCCTAGTTTTTTTGTGTGCTTTCAGTAATTGATTATTCGTGGTGCTCAGGGGATAGAATATATACATTGTGGGGGGGGTGCAATCTACTTTCTATTATTTACTTTCAGAAATAGTCCCTTCTACTTCCGTCTTCTCTTCTCTCAATGTCGGACCCCTCTGTGGCCCGGCTGACACCCCATAACTATCACACATGGAAGCCACACATGACCAGACTGCTCATGTCACGAGGTTTATGGTCCTGCATGGATGCAGTTTAGCCAGTTCTTCAGAGGCCTTATGAGGCACTTATGCACAGAAACAGGATGGATGAGGCAATGGGCCTCATTGCCATGAATGTTTCAGATGGGTTATTGTTCCACCTGGATGGTCTGAATACACCCAGGGATATGTGGGACAAGTTCTCCACTTTGTTTGGCACCATGGATCAGTTCAGGATTCTCCAG
>MU226299.1:821168-845657 GCA_018584345.1 Thuja plicata
AACCTAGCTTTTAGTTTTTAGGGTTTGTTCACCTTTATAAGGTCAAACTTTGTATTTTCCTTCATTAATTCAGTTCATAATTTTTGCTCTCACATTTTGAGTAAACATCTGAGTTCTTCGTTTTCATCTTTCTGCTTCTACTTTGTATCAGGTTCTTGCATGCAGGTGTATTCGGGGTCTGTGGATTTGCATGTTAGCAATTCCTACAGAAAGTGTTGGGTAGCTTAGTGGTCGGTATAGTTGTACCTGTACCATCCTAAAAAGTTAGCACCCATTATTGGTGGCTTTAGGACCTATTAGACCCCTTTTTAGTGATTTCAAGATCCGAATGTCTTTATGCTTGATTTCCCGCATCTTTCATTTTCTCTCCCTGAAAATTTTCACACTTCCCAAGACCCAGATCTACTTCAAGATTAATAATGCCAGGAGTAGGTCAAACTAAGTCGGCCTTGTCCTTGGGCATTGAATTTAAGTGGGCTCTAGGCCTAATGCAATTTTTTTTCTTCTTGATCTTTATTTGTGGTCGGCCCAACAATATTGAATCCCAAAATGAGTATAAAAGGAAATCAAGGCCTCTCATTTTGACATCCATTTTTATCTATTATTATCCATTACAAGGTATACTTTAGTGGTGAATATTCACCAATGATGAATATTGCACGTCGACGACATGGAAAATGGTGAATATATTGTACCAATAGGGGGTGGCCACTTTGCCCGAACTTTAGAAATAGTCGGTCCAATGCACGACTAAATTTCCCATCGTTTTATGTAATTAATTGTATTTCTCTCAAGATTTCACCAATAGAATCTATGTTTTCTACACGGTAAATTTAATATTTTTGCCTACACTTCCCGAGGTCATCTTACAAGATGACCATAATTCGCCAAAATCCATATAAAGATTTATTGGCTAGGAGGACCCAATTGGCCTAGCATTTTGCAGAAGCATGTCTCAATTTACCACAATTTTCACCAAATCTATTATAATTACCAATTAATTGGACAACCCATAATCGCCTCAAAAATTACATAATACATGTTATAGTTAAGCAAGATTTGCCAAATATTTTATGCCATACAAAATTCCTGCTGAATTCACCAAATAAGGATTGGTATAAATACATCAACTGAGTTCAAATTTATCTGTACACAATTTGGTTGGTTATGAGTAGGGAGCTCTCAATTTGGATCAATAGCAAAGTTTCAGACCAGGAACAACCATTATTTTTTATTTCATTGGCAACATCTAGTAACCTAAAGGTAAGAAATCATATTATTGAAGTGTTATAATATTATTCTTAATTCATCGAGCTATCTGTTTGCACTGTTGAGTTCATTCTTATTCAATAGGGACCCGTTAGTGGTCACCCAGGAGACCTCATACATCTAGATTGTAGGTTGTAGGGCCAATGATATAGTCTATTATTACTTCTTCAACAAGTTGATATTTTTTGCAGCCTTTATTTTGTTGGAGATGTCAAACAGGAAGAAGGGTAGGAATCTTGAAGGTGGGGAAGGCCAAGAGAGGCCAAAAAAATGTAGAATGTTATCTTTGTTCTTTGGCGTTGGTAGAGATTGTGGTGAAAATTAGGAAGTTACATCATCACAAGTACAAGTACAAGATTCACAACCTACACCCCATATTGAAGAAGGCAGTGAGCCTGATATCTTAGATCATAATGAACTAGAAGATGATTTTTTGGTAGGTACCTAGGTTAGCTGGAATGATATAATCAACTTGGGTGATAATTCCATAGATGATAATGCATGAAAGGGAAAAATAAAAGATAAATACAAAAAAGGATCAACCCAAATCAAAAAAGGATTGGGAGTGGGATCTGTCAGTGAGGAATTTTCAAATTACTTGGGCATCAAAGTTTCTATTCATTGAACCAGTGCAGAATCCAATTGAATGCGAGCCTCCAATAGAATGCAGGTGTAATATTTTCACTTGGAAACATAACAAGGAAAAGAGGTTGCAGCTGAAAAATTGACACCATGAAAAGTATATGGGTAAATTTTATGAAAAACAAATGATATATGGAGTTGAAAAATTAGTGATAAGATGGAAAACAAAGGAGGAATGTAAGCATGTTAGGAATGATGAAGAATTTTATTTTTAGGAGAAATTACAGAAGAATCCTACTGAAGTTAAAGGCTCCATTGAAGCTTTTCCTGGAAAAGAAATACAAGTAGAACAACTGGGAAAAACTCTTAAGTGTTGTTTTTTATATTTTGAGCAGAGGGCGTGCTATGATAGATTGCCCATTACTGAGTGCTTTATTACACTTTTTCAAAGTTCCTAACTATCCTAACTTTCACTGGTCAGCAAACAGTGGTTGGGAATGGGCAAGTTATCTTACTGAGGTTGAAAAAGAAGATGTAAGGGTAAAATAAGAGAGTCTAACTTTATTGCTTTGCCATTAGATGAAGTTAAGACAATAGATAATACTTCATGGGTATACATGCATGTTTATACTATACAAAATCATGCCCACCAACCTCATCAACTATCTGTTGCTAAAATTAATGTTAGTGTGACAACGGAAAATTTATTTCAAGTAGTAAAGAGTTCTGTAATTGAATATGGAGGTATGGATGACATGATGATTCCCCAAAAGTTGGTGTGTGTTGGAGTGGATGAAGCTTCAATAATGCAAGTTCATAGGAATGGTCTTTGCACAAAGATGGAAACTTCTTGTGCACCCTACATTACTGGCATTCACTGCATGGACCAAAATGAATCTATCTTTTGGAATTGTGAGTAAGCATGCTCTAGTAAAAAAATTAAACATTTAATCAGAGAGCTCTAATCACACTTCTATCGAAGTCCCAAACGATTTATGGAATTTCAACACTTTACTGATGGAAATAACTGACGGGAAAAATCTTCTTAAGGATAATGATACTAGACGAATCTCTTTGGATGGACCAGCGCATTGCATTTTTTCACAATATCCATCCTTGATTGGACTATTTCACAGAAATCGCGATGAATCAGACCAACCAAAATTTTATGACCTTCTTTGGCAGTTAAGTAATATAGAGACCCTCTTAACTTTAGCACCTCTTATCCCCATGCTAGAGGAGTTGAGGAATATTATGAAAAAATCCCAGCAAAGAGCTATGTATATTGCAGAATATGCTAATCTACGTAAGATGACATGCATCTCCCTTGATAATCTCTATCAAAGTCAACCAACATTATTTGATGAAAAATTTGCTAAGTGGAAAACAATCACAGGTTTGAACAATCTTGATAAATTTTTACAGATCGGTGCAAATGGGGATTCATGTGCCAGTGTATGCGGAGTTGAGATACCAATGCACTACTTTTCCATGGTTGAGCCTGAGGAACTAGGAAAGCACCCCAAGAAGTGACTAGCAAGAGTTACAAGGGAAGATTTTAGTAAGATTGTTGAGTTTGTAACTGCTTCTGTGAAAAAAATTGCCTACGATATTTCCTCACATATTAGAACCAGATTGCCTCCTGAGAAACTTCTTGAAGCCATGTCTATTGTGTTTCCTCAATATTGGTCTCTCAATAATTCAACTGATTTTCAAACTAAGCTACCGACTTTGATTAAGAATAGAACAAGATACTAAATGCTAGATTCATAAAAGGTTAAATTGAAGTAGCCCTCAATCAGTTGCATCTTGATAAAGCCCTGGGCCCGGATGGATTTTCATCCCTATTCTATCATAAGTGTTGGGAATTCCTTGGGGATGAGGTGACCGAAGTAGTTGAAAGCATTAGAAACTCTGGGAAAATATTAAAAGAAATTAATAATACATTCATAGCCCCTATCCCAAAGAAGTTAGATTTCAAGAGCTATGAGGATTTCAGGCCAATTTCATTATGCAATATTATTTATAAAATTTTGACAAAAGCTCTAGCTAATTGGGTTAAGAAACTTTTGCCAACACTGATTGTAGATGAATAAACATGGTTTGTACCAAGCAGGTCAATCTTGGATGGGGTAATAATTGTGCAAGAAGAGATTTACCCGGTCCAAAAAAATCATGAACCTCATATGTTCATAAAATTAGACATAAAAAGGGCTTATGACAAAGTGGATTGGAGATTCCTATGTAAGTGTTTGGAATCCTTTGGCTTTTCTTGACAATGGATAAATCTGAATTTTGAATGCATATCCTGTCAGAGGATTTATATCTTAGTCAATGGGAATCCAAAAGGTTTCTTTGGCATGTCAAGGGGTCTATGACAAGGGCATCCACTCTCCCCTTTTCTCTTTATCCTTATGGCTGAACCTCTAGGAACGTCTCTTATAAAAAGCAAGATGTAATAGAGAATTGAATGAAATTAAAATAACAAGCGGATTGGAAGTCACTACTCATCAGCAATTTGTTGATGACACTATGTTATATGGGAAAGATGATATTAACGAGACAAGGAAGATCAAATCTATATTGGATTCTTATGCAGCAACCTCAGGCCAACTTATCAATACAGAGAAATCATAAATCTTCTTTTTTAACACAAGTGAGGAAATTGAGGAGGACATCTGTAGAATCCTTAACTTTAGGAAAGGTAAGCTACCATGCAAATATTTGGGATTTCCCTTAGACAAGGGTAGTAGAAATAATAAATTGTGGGATAATGTGTTAAAAAAGTAAACAAAAGGGTAGAATCCTGGAGAGGTAGATGATTATCTACTGTAGGTCGGGTAACAATGATTAAATAAGTTCTTTCAGCTATCCCTATATCTGCTGACTTGCTATAATATGCCTGCTGGGGTAGAAGCCAAAATTATTAAACCTATGAGGAGTTTTTTTTGGCAAGGAGCAACTGATAAGAAGAAAATGGAAATGATAGATTGGAATCAAATTTGCAAGTCTGAGGTAGAAGGTGGGATCAACTTGAGATGCATTAAGGAAAAAAATCTTGTGCTTGGGGCAATATTGGTCTGAAAGATGTATAAGGATCCAAATTGTAAATGGGTAAGGATTCTTAGACAAAAATATTTGGATGGTAATGATCCCTTGAGCATTTTTAGGCATGATTTCCCCCTTAATGGCTTCTAGGTATGGAACTTCATCTGTGAATATAGAAAAGTAATTTTAGATGGGGCTTCGTGGGATGTGGGGAAAGGGGACACAACTTTATTTTGGGATGATTCATGGGGAGGATACCGGGCTCTTAAAGCCCTATTAAATGATAGTTAGACTGTAGTCCTCCTTAAAAAGACCATAGGATTATATGTAAGAGATTATGTGGAGACTAATAAAGAATGTCCTGCATTAGGATGGAAATAAAAAAATCTAGATGAGGTAAGTTTACCCATGGATTTTAAAGGAAAGTTAAAAGAAGCTTTGGAGGGGAGAAAATTAATATTTAGAAATGAGGATGAGAGTAATTTTTGAGTCAATGCATAGAATGGGGAATACAATGTGAAGGATGGGTATTCATACGTTATAATGAAACATGGATACACAAAAAAGAGATCCCTACTGATCTCTGCTGGGATAAGAACTATCTACCAAAGACATGAATGTTTGCATGGGAAGCTCTCCAAAAAAAAATATTGATAAGAAAATAGGTTACCAGGGACCCTCGAGTTGTGCCCTATATGAGAAGGATGAGGAGAAAGTAGACCATCTTCTATTGAATTGTGAGCTCACCAATTAGTGCTGGAAATGGTTGAACAACATGTTGGGATGAATAAAAGCTCTCCTAGATAATATATTGGGTCTGTTCCAAAGCTGGTCCCAGAAACAAGGGAGAGACCTATGCAACAATTTATGGAAGAAAACATTGTCATTACTCATATGGGAGGTGTGGAGGGAAAGGAATAGGAGGATATTTAAGGAGAAAGGTATGAAGGTTGAACAACTTATAAATAAGATTGTGGAAGGGATTGTAGAGGTGTTTAATAGCAGGAACTTGAATGGTAGCAAAAATAAAGTATTTACTATTTGTGATGGCAAGATTAGGAATAAGTGGATGGGATTAAAATTACCTCCTTTTATTGGGAACAATATGGAAGAATCAAATAAGTTGCGTGAAGAATGTAAATGGGAAACACCACCTACATATGGGGTACCTTGAGGAAACCCAGGTATTACAGGGATTGGATGTTGCATTCGAGACTCAACAAGAAAGATGATAGCAAAATTGCAAAAACCAATTGGAAATGAAGCAAATAACTATGTAGCTCACTCATCGCTATATTGGAGGGATTTCTATTGTGTAAAAGGTTAAGTATGGATCGAATTTCTATTGAAGGGGATTCATCATTTGTCATTAATGCCATCAGGAAAGGGGACACTCCAAATTGGAAATTAAAGGGACTGCTTCAGAGTATCATGGAGATAATGCAATCATTTAGACAGATAACAATTAGCCATATCTATAGGGAAGGAAATGGGCAGGCTGATAAGATGGCTTCTCTAGGGGCATATGACGTTTGGATAAAGAAGTATCAGCCTGATGGAAGGTAGTAGAGAGGCTAGTTTATAGACTATTCATGTTTAGCCTCTGGCCCATTTACCTTGAGTCTTGGCCCACCTTGCTGGGAGTTAAATTCCTCCTATATACCTTTGGTTTTATATTGATTTAGGGTAAGTGCACAAAGATGGTGGACCAAAAAGGGGGTATAAGATGCCACTTTTTTTCTGAAATCAACAAACTCTCAACTTCAATGAGAAATTGAGGATAGTTAGACTCAAAATTTCAAAATATGATAAAAACAAGAGTTGTTCTACTCCGAATCTTGTTTATAAACCACTAATTTATTTTAGAAATAGTGGAGATTAAGGCCCTCAAAAAGGGGGAGCACAAAAAGTGGTTTTGTTTTTTGTGAAAAAACATAACATTGCGTCTGGTGTGCTCCACCTATAATGTAAAATTTTTTTTAATAAATTTAATCACTCCAGTGAGAAATTATCTAACACCACCTAGTTTATCCCATATTTTTGACTAATTTTTTGATGAAAGTATGATTTTTTGCGATTTTCCGAAGTGGACACATCCTGAAAATGTGAAATTTATGTGTGCTCCCCCTAGAAATCATTGAAAACTAAAAGAAAATCAGAATTTTTTTTTAAAGTGTTTAGAATGGAGTCTAGTTTCTGAAAAAGTTATTTGTATCAAAATTTGATGAACGAGCCAAAATATAAGCCCAAATGAATACATGTTGGTTTTCAACAAAAATCAGACATACTTACAAAAGAAATTTGAGATGAAAAGCTTAACATAATGAGAATTCAAAATAAAGTATATTCTTAGATATCTAACAGAGAGATCTACAATATCATGCCTTCTAATTTTATAGTTATTAAACCATGTGTAAACTTGACAGGGAGCACACAAGAAAAAATGTTATTTTTTTGAAGGTTTGCTAGAAAACACGTCTCGGACATGTTTGAATCCTCCAAGCCTTTGGGTTGGATCTCCAAGGCAAAACCAAGCTTTAGGATTGGTAAAATTTAATGTAGTTAAAAGCACGCATGTGCTATAGTGCGCTAGAGCTTTGTAAATTTATGGTTTACATAGAGGGGATGCGCTATGTAAACCATAGCAAAATCCTTAAGGGAGGGAGATACAAAGACTGAGAAGGTGGGGGAGGGCACCATAAAGAGAGAGAGAGAGAGAGAGAGAGAGAGAGAGAGAGAGAGAGAGAGGAGGAGAAGGNACCATAAAGAGAGAGAGAGAGAGAGAGAGAGAGAGAGAGAGAGAGAGAGAGAGGAGTAGAAGGTGAGAGGGAGACAGAGGGAGACAGAGAGATAGGTGAGAACAGGGAGAGAGATTAGACAATGTGTGTGTGTGTGTGAGAGAGAGAGAGAGAGGTCCTATGACACCTTATGACACCTTACAACCTATTAGGAAGCATAAGAGTACATCTTAGGGGCCATAAGGTGTCTTAAGGGTTCATAGGACCCATAATGATTCCTACGACCCTTTATCACACCTTACGACCCATTAGAAAGCCTAAGAGTACGTCTTAGGGGTTGTAAGGTGTCTTAAGGGGTCCTAGGACCCATTAATGGGTACTACGATCCCTTATGACATCTTATGACCCATTAGGAAGCCTAAGAGTACATCTTAGGGGTCGTAAGGTGTCTTAATGGGTCTCCTAAGACCCCTTATCACATCTTACGACCCATTAGGAAACCTAAGAGTACATCTTAGGGGTCTGAACATGTCTTAAAGGGTCCTAAGACCCATTAATATGTCCTACAACCCCTTATGACACCTTACGACCCATTAGCAAGCCTAAGAGTACATCTTAGGGGTCTGAACATGTCTTAAAGGGTCCTAAGACCCATTAATATGTCCTACAACCCCTTATGACACCTTACGACCCATTAGCAAGCCTAAGAGTACATATTAGGGGTTGTAAGGTGTCTCAAGGGGTCTTAGGATTCATTAATGGGTCCTACGACCCCTTATGATATGTTACGACCGATTAGGAAGCCTAAGAGTGCATTTTAGGGGTTGTAAGGTGTCTTGAGGGTTCCTAGGACCCATTAATGGGTCCTAAAACCCCTTAAGACACCCTACGACCCCTACGATTTACTCTTAGGCTTACTAATGGGTTGTAAGGTATCATAAGGGGTCGTTAAGAAACCTTACGACCCCTAAGATGTACTTTAAGGATTATCACACCTTACGACCCATTAAGAAGCCTAAGAGTACATCTTAGGGGTCATAAGGTGTGTTAGGGGGTCATAAGACCCTTTAATGGATCCTACAACCCCTTATGACACTTTACCACCCATTAGGAAGCTTAAGAGTACATCTTAGGGGTTGTAAGGTGTCTTAAGGGGTCTTAAGACCCGTTAATGAGTCATACGACCCCTTATGACACCTTACTTGCCCATTAGGAAGCCTAAGAGTACATCTTAGGGGTCATATGGTGTCTTAAGGAATCTTAGGATCTATTAATGTCCTTCGACCCCTTATTAACGTTACGATCTATTAGGAAGCCTAACAGTACATCTTAGGGGTCATAAGGTGTCTTAAGGGGTCCTAGGACCCATTAGTGGGTCGTACGACCCCTTATGACACCTTACGACCCATTAGGAAGCCTAAGAGTACATCTTAGGGTTTGTAAGGTGTCTTAAGGGGTCCTAGTATTTATTAATGGCTCCTACGAACCCTTATGACACATTACGACCCATTAGAAAGCCTAAGAGTACATCTTAGGGGTCGTAAAGGGTCTTATGGTGTCCTAAGACATAGTAATATGTCCTACGACTGCTTGAGAGCCATTAATGTGTACTAGGAGCACTAAGATGTATTCTTAGGGTCCTAAGAGGTCATGAGGTGTCTTAAGGGGTCCTATGATCCATTATTGGGTCCTACGACCCCTTATGACACCTTACGATCTATTAGGAAGCCTAAGAGTATATCTTAGGGCTTGTAAGGTGTCTTAAGGCATCGTAGGACCCTTTAATGACTCCTACGACTCCTTATGAACCCTTACAACCCCTTAGAAAGCCTAAGAGTACATCTTAGGGGTCGAAAGGTGTCTTAAGGGGTCCTAGGACCCTTTATGACCCATTCAAAAGCCTAAGAGTACATCTTAGAGGTCGTAAGGTGTCTTAAGGGGTCTTAGGGCCCATTAATGGGTCTAAGACCCCTTATCACACCTTACGACCCATTAGGAAGCCTAAGATTACATCTTAGGTGTCGTAAGGTGTCTTAAGGGGTCCTAAGACCCATTAATAGGTCCTACAACCCCTTATGACACCTTACAACCGATTAGGAAGCCTAAGATTACATCTTAGAGTTTGTAAGGTGTCTTAAGGGGTCTTAGGGCCCATTAATGGGTCCTACGACCCCTTATGACACCTTTCAACCCATTAGGAATCCTAAGAGTACATATTAGGAATCATAAGGTGTCTTAAGGGATCTTAGGACCCATTAATGGGTCCTACGACCCCTTATGACATGTTACGACCCATTAAGGAGCCTAAGAGTACATCTTAAGGGGTCATATGACCCATTAATGGGTCGTACAACCCCTTATGACACCTTACGACCCATTAGGAAGCCTAAGAGTACATCTTAGGGGTTGTAAGGTGTCTTAAGGGGTCCTAGCATCCATTAATGGTTCCTAGGAACCCTTATGACACCTTATGACCCATTAGGAAGCCTAAGAGTACATCTTAGGGGTCGTAAGGGGTCTTATGGTGTCCTAAGACATAGTAATATGTCCTCTGACCCCTTGAGACCCATTAATGTGTACTAGCAACCCTAAGATGTATTCTTACGGTTCCTAAGGGGTCATAAGGTGTCTTAAGGGGTCCTAGGACCCATTAATGGGTCCTACGACCCCTTATGACACCTTACAACCCATTAGGAAGCCTAAGAGTACATCTTAGGGGTTGGAAGGTGTCTTAAGGGACCCCTTATGACACCTTACACCCCATTAGGAAGCCTAAGAGTACATCTTATGGGTTGTAAGGTGTCTTAAGGGGTCCTAGGACCCATTAATGGGTCCTACAACCCCCTATGGCACCTTACGACATATTAGGAAGCCTAAGAGTACATCTTAGGGGTATTAAGGTGTCTTAAGGGGTGATAAGACCCATTAATGGGTCCAACGACCCCTTATGACACCTTACGATCAATTAGGAAGCCTAAGAGTATATTGTAGGTGTCATAAGGTGTCTTAAGGGATCTTAGGACCCATTAATGGGTTCTACGACACCTTATGACACGTTACGACCCATTAGGAAGCCTAAGAGTACATCTTAGGGGTTGAAAGGTGTCTTAAGGGGTCCCAAGACCCTTTAATGGCTCCTACGACCCCTTGTGACACCTTAAGACCCATTAGGAAGCCTAAGAGTACATCTTAGGGGCCATAAGGTGTCTTAAGGGGTCATAGGACCCATTAATGACTCCTACAACTCCTTATGAACCCTTACAACCCCTTAGGAAGCCTAAGAGTACATCTTAGGTGTCGTAAGGTGTCTTAAGGGTTGTAGGACCCATTAATGGGTCATACGACCCCTTATGACACCTTACGACCCATTAGGAAGCCTAAGAGTACATCTTAGGGGTCGTAAGGAGGGGTAGGGCAAGGGAAAGAAAGAGAGTAAGAGTGTGAGAAGAATAGGGGGAGAGAGGAAGAGAAGATGAGAGAGAGGGAGAGAGAGAGATAGGTGATTAGACGATGCGTGTGTGTATGAGAGAGAGAGAGAGACTCTAGGGTGACAAACATAGGTGAGAAGGGGGAAAGAGAGTTCCAAAGGTGTGTGTGTGAGAGAGACTCTCTCTCTCTCTACCCTTCTGATTATGCCACCCTCTATCTCTCCACTTCTCTCCCTCTATCTCTTCCTTTCCTATCATTTTTCATCTCTCTCTCACACCTTCTGAACTCTCTATCACTCTCTCTCTCCCTCCTTTTCACCCTCTCTCTATCTACCCTTCTCATGATGCCACCCTCTATCTCTCCACTTCTCTCCCTCTATCTCTTCCTTTCTTAGCCTTTCTCTCTCTCCTCCCTTCTCACCACCTCTCTCCCTTTATCATTTTGTGTTTCTAACATAGCGCGTACACCCTAAAGCGAGCACGCGCTATGTTTTGAATTGTCCAAGCCTAAGGCTTGGGAAATCCAAACTATAGCGTGTGTGCTATAGCGCTATAGTACGTGCATGGTTTAGTGTGTACACGCTATGCTCTTTTGGGGACCAAAAAGGAATTTGGCACCTTTTTGGTCCCCCATCTTCATGCATATACCCTTTATCGTTTATACACACACACACACACACACACATAAATATATCTTATATATTGATATATATTTATATAAATATATCTTATATATTGATATATATTTATATATGTATAAATATATACCATCAGATATTCAGATCTATATTTTTCCTTTCCTGTATGTTTCTTGTTTTTATAATTAGCCGATAGGCTATTATAGGTGGGGATTTCACCCCAAACTTGTCCGTTCAAACCAGAAACCAGGCAGGGTTTCCTCTCAAAACTGTTTTACGAGCAATAAATGGTGGCCCCTCTGCAATGTTATACATTTGCCACTGCATTAATTCATTTTGGGGATATTTGTGATTACATGGATAGATCTCTTCTAATCTTATTGACCACATTAATGAATTAATGGGGATATTTGTGATTACGTGGATAGTTCTCTTATAGTCTTACCGACCACATTAATTCATTTCCAGATATTTGCAATCTTTGTTATCTGTTTAGATTTCAAATAATCTTGTGGCGGTGGATAAAATCTTCGTTAGATTGTATTTTGGGCAGATATTTTCAGTAGATTCCATCGCCAGCTGTAGCATTATTTACACTTCCGACCACCTACACACACACTCTCTCCCCCTCTCTCTCTCTCTCTATATATATATATATATATATATATCCTGCTTGAACGACGTAAATACTGCTCATGCCACCTGTTGCCGTTTAGAAACTGTTTGTCTCCGTTTTCAAGAGTCGCTGGAATATTAAATACCGGCGCTGTCTCTGTTCTGTCGTTCTCAGCCAAGGTAAGTGTACACGGTTTTGTTTGGTTTAAATCCCTCAAAACTGATTTATAACTATACATACATATATTGTTCTGTCGTTTTCAAACTGGCCACGGTTTTCTTTGGTTTACATCCCTCAAAATTGATTTATAACTATAAATACATATATCTAACATTTGTATTGTCATCACATCTTTAATAATTTCTTCATTTGGTTATGAAATTCAATTTTGTATTTTGGTTGTATGCTTCTTATGCTTGGTGGATGATAAATGGTAGGTCATTAGAGTTTGTAAGACAACCCATTGCCAGCGTCTCCATGTTTGAAAAGTTTGATATTTTGCTTGTACTAAATGGTGAAGATTGAATCTTAACTCACAAATAGGTTTAACTTCCCAGCTTGCTTAAATTGAACCATATTCAATGCAACTCTATGTCAATTCTTAGGCTTAGGGATAAGATGATATATTTCGTCCATACTTTAGGTCCAAGGTTTATTCTACAAATGTGATGCCGTGCTTGGTATCAACACCCATAAGATAAAAGTATAAGCCCTTGATTTGAAAAACTATCTATGAATAGTTCTAAATTTTAAGATCTTTGTGTCCAAGTATATTCTTTTGTTTTGAGTATTCTGTATTAGAGTTAAGTTGTTCTCTTCATCTTGAATTTCTCCCTTGTTGATGGTTCTGCAATAAACCCTTGTCATTCGGTCTTGAGATTGCCTCTTAGAGATGCAAAGAATTGCTAATAGAGCTGAAATTAGATAGGCCCCTACAAAAAAAATTTCCAATTTATTACTACCTGCTGGAATTTGTTTGTCTATTACATAATAGTGGAAAAGATTTTGGACAAGCTTTTGGATGCTTTACTCTGTATTGTCTCATTCAGATTATTCAGTAGCCATCATGAGTTGATATGTCTTCAGCCCAACTGGCAAGTAGAAATGTAGTTTTCTCTTCTTTATAGACTGGGGTTTCATCAACTTAATGCCTAAACACCATGGTAGTTAAGCATGACATTGAAATCTTGCTTTAGAAATAAATTATCTAAATGACACCATAAACAGTTAGCTTTCTTAGATTGTGTTAAATATATCAAACTGGATGTGAATACTTGCAATGCATTGAAAGGATTTATTTCTCTTGACCAGCTTTCTATAGTGACAATGAAGCTGGAATCAGCCATTTTGCTCGACTTTCCACGCTCAACTAAAAATATAAAATTCTACAAATTGCTCTACTTTCATAGTATTATGATTTTTTCGTGCCCAAACTGAATAGAGTAACTTACAGGCCTGGGGCTTTTCTTTTTCTGGGGTTCTTTCTATTCCACTTTTGACCTAATTAAAAAAGCCAAAATTTTGCATTTCATTAACGAAAAGTTCATTTGACTTCATTGATCTTTAACAATAACAGGTATAAAATTGAAAATATCTGTAAACCTAATACAACAGACATGAATGACACTCAAATTGTTTTTAAAAAATGCATGCAAGAAACGTTGAATGAGTGGTTGCAAGATATGCATATAGTGCATCGTTGATTGTTTTAAAAAATCTTCAAACAAATGTGGTTCCATGGAATTTAATAATAGCAAGATATAAACAAAATGGGTATTTTTAAAAGGAATTGCAAAGCTTGTAGTAGATGTAGCTGATAGATGCAGAAAGGAGGCTATTATAAGTGGGGATATCACCCCAAACTTGTCCGACGCTGCAAAAAAATCTTGTTTTTGTCTAAGCAGTTTCTAATCCCTCTAAACAAGTCTTCCTGCCACGCCTACCTGCCACATATATGATTTTAAATAAAGATATTATTTTATTGTTTGATTTTTTTTGAGAGATATGATGTGATTTGTTTAATTTTTTTGCACAGATATGATCTAATTCGATACAAGATTATCGATGGATCTCTCTGTAAATCTAAACCCTCACCTCACACCAACACCGACACCAATGGCACTCCATGAACATGAAGGCTTGGGATCATTTGTATGGCCTCTTTTTTCTTTAATCAGGCAAAAGGAAAGGTTTACACCCTTCTTGACCCCTTTTCCTACAAATCATATAAGAGGCGCCCTTTGCCGACGAGTGAGATCAGTTCCAATCTTGGATTCGGGCACTCTGCCTTTGCGCCTGCTTTGCACTGAAGGCATTGAATCCTACAAACAAAATGTTGAATAAAAGACGGCAATGAGAACAACAAAATTCTCCAAATTGAGGATGAAAACAGAGAAGCAAATATGAAGACAGAGGAAAAAGAAAATGTGGATTTTGAATGCAATATCTATCTGGAGATGGTGTCTGAGCTTGTGAGCACCTGTTTTGTTGGCCCTGCCTTTAACAGTGGCTTCAGACAAATCTACTTCTACAGGTTATACAAGGTGGTGTGGGAAATTCCGGTGTGTGCCTGGACTCATGTGAGAAGATATAAGGAAGACAAGAAACATCTCTGCAACAATAGTATAAATGCTAAGAAGTATACAGATTCAAGGATTGGACATGGCCAGTACCACAATTTTGTCACCCAGCTACAACAGACATTTGTATTTGTCTTCATCTTGCTTACTAGTAGCATTCAGTGCATTTATAGATCAAATCATTCTGAATAATAATAACTACAGGTTCCATCAACACTTATTTCCAAACTGCAAGGTCAGATTTTATTTTAGTTTTATATGTATGTTCATATGTGAGTTCAACTCTCGGATAGGGTTAATATGTTTGTAGTTGAAAAGAAAAGAACAATATTGGTTCAAGGGAAATTGCAATAATAATTAGCATCAATTGTAAGCTTTATGTTTTGCCAAACACTTCACAAAATACACATAACTATTAAAATAATATAGCTATTGGCACTTGCTATTGTATCAATACTCGAGCGTGAATTTATACGAGCATGTTCTAATCATCATACATTATTTGTACACGCAATCCTCTAATTATGAATTTTAAAGGAGCCAATAAACAATACTTATTTTTTAGCTTTTTAGGCTCATAATTGGCTCATTTGTACACCACTATTAGGACATTTGTGCATGATTAGTGGGACATTTGTTCATAAGCACTGAAAATCTTTAGTACACGATCTTATTGTTTCATTCTGTACAATTAAATGGACGAAAATGAAAAAACTCTTTCTACATTCATTCCATATTTTAAATGTTAAGAAAATAATGTATGTAATTCAAATTCATATTAAAATATTATATAAACAATAAAGAATATATTTTCTTAGCATATTGATTTATATGCACTTTTCTATTGACGTAACCCTTGCACCCCTTTCTGATGCAAGTGCTAGTTGATATTTTCCTTTACTCTTTGGTCTGGTCTACCTTTTATTTTTTTCGATCATGGGTTTTTTCCTTGGTTTGCCCTCTATATTTATATATATTTATGATCATATATATAGATATTTTTTCCTAAGAACACACACAAAGGTGTTTACTGGCATGCTGTCGGGGTCTGTTTATATTCTCTCTTTCTCTTGTATTTTCGTCTCCATTCTTATTTCCACAGTCTCGTTAGCTATTTTTCAGTGGATAGCGGCTTATATGAGGATTTCTTTAATTAATCATCAGGTTTAGTAGGTCTAGTTTGTGCATCATTTGACATAGGCATATTGAAATATGTTTCTAAGGATGGTGAAGGGGTTCAAATTATAAGTTATTGTGACACACTGATGGGGGATTTGTATTGGGTCCATAACGGGATTGGGCATTTTTCTATAGAAGATTTAATGTTTCACTCCAGAATGTTGACTTAAGTGGTAACGATGTATGAAGGAAAGCTTGCTTTTTTTTTAACACTTATATTGAGGTGGTAGCACTTAAAGATGTCTGGCACTCACTTTCTTATTATTTTTAGCAAAAGAACATTTAAATGGCCACTTCCTTTCATATAAATTATATCCTATTACGTATTCTGGAGAACAAGAGTAACAGAGCTCCATCTCACTATATATATATATAACAAAATACATTTTCATAATGCCGATTTCATTCTTTAAACAACAAAGTAGTATTGATCAAACTTAGGCAAATTAATCAGGACTCTTATATTTACATTATGCATAATACCAACATCTTCAGATATTTTTCCTGAAGGTGGCTGCTGTTAATCACATGATTGTCTAAGGTGTTATTTGCTTTCACCTGTTTCTTCTTTTTCGATTTGCGTATTATTTAAATCTGGGTGAGTAGCTAAATCTTATCTCTTATCATTTCTCTGTTTGATCCCACCGCTAGTTCTCTGAAATTTTAAGACTTATTTTTAAAACTATAAACTATCATATATATGCGTGTGCGCACGTGCGTGCGCTGCAGTATGTCTTTCATTCTGTTAAATGATTATTTCTGGTCATTGCTGCTTTGATCATCAATAATATTTAATGTATATGCTAACTTGTAATGCTGGTAAAATATTTAAGTGGTGGCATATTGTGTGATGAGACTAATTGACAGTTTTCTGAGGTTTGGTTTTCGCTTAAAGTAATCTCTTCAGTTTATGAGGTTAGTAAGTATCTATGGTAGATAGCCATTGTTCTGATCTTTTGCTACTAACATTTGGGCAAAGTGGAACATTGCAGTCAGCCTATGGATGAAGCATAATCAGGGAGCAGGAATTGAACTCAATCAGACAAAGCAACACCAGTCAATATTTCTTCTATCTTTGTAATTCCTATTCTCTCACGCATAGCTGTGATAACTGATGAATAAAGAGGTCCAAAATCCGTTGAAGTATATTTATTATAACATTTTATATGAAATAGAATTCACATTATCAAATATATATAAATTATTATTTTTAGATAGCAAAAACTTATTATATCAAATTTGTATCACAAATATTTTGTAAGTACATATAACTCACACTACAAAGATAAAGCTAAAGGTAGTACTCAGTATAAATTCACTTTATAGAATTTAAGACTTCAATTGGATAATGATTGTTTTTTAATAATAAATTATACTAGCACTTGCACCCAAAGGAGGTGCAAGGGTTACGCTGATAGAAATTTATGAAAATTACATTATGTACATGTTTTCTCAATTAAGGGAACATTTGAATTACATGAATCAATGACGAAGATTGGAAGTCAATGAGATATAATGGGGTGACAAACAATAAAGATGACCATGGTTTGAGATTTGATGAGTTAGTATTAAAGAAACCAATCCTAGAAAATAATTGTACCCATGTGTAATTAACATTCAATTTCAAAGAAAAAGTTGAAACAAAAACTATATAAATGAATAATATTAAGGTTATAGATCCATAAACAAACTAGGAGATTTTCATGATAGAAAATAACAACAATACTAATGAGATATTATGCTATAAGAAGTGAAAGGTTGATACATGTCAAATATATAGAAGACTATAATATTGCCTATACAATGATTGTAAGCACGAAAGGTATTCCAGTGCTGTCAAAATTACAAGTTCAAGTCTATTCATGTAATTTAATGGTTAAGATGGGGTATCTGATATAAACTTTTCATGGTTAATATGAAACTAAAAGAATAGCCACATGATTGTTCAAAACTTGACAATGTTGCTTTGTACTCTAGGTATTCCTTTGACACGCATAGGGAAAAGGACCCAATATCTCAACATGTTCTAATGGTTATGATAGGAGTTGTTGATTTGATGTCTACAATTGTTAAATTAACATCCACATTTCCTGATTTGATGTACAATATTCTTGACAATATTGCACCAATAGCTGTGACTTCAATATTGTTATTATCGTGAGGACTACCTATAATTGAATGAAATGTATCCCTTATTCTAAAAAGAAACCAATCATGTCATGCCACATCAGCTGCATAAGTATGGGTATCCCTTTTGCACAAGCATTGGACTCACTTTTTGTGGTTGTTTTAGACACCTTGGAAGAAAGCATATGTTGATGTGGCCATGAAACCTTAATTGTAAGTAGTGACTTGCCAAGTAAGATGCTGTAAAAAATTGGGGGTGATTTGAAATTTTTATGTAAGATTTTAAGAAGCTCAAAGTTAGGGTGGTCAGCTACTAGATCCTCAATCTTAATTTGCAAACATACCAAAGAAAACCTCTCATGAAATTAGAATTCTTCTCCAGATTGAATGACCACATGGGAATTGAAAATAATTACTAGTAGGACAACTCTTAAGACACTCATAAATGATACTTAAAATGTTAAATAAAAATATGACATCAAACATTTTTTTTTTCGCTAATATACTTACGTGCCTTGTCTATGCTTCTACATCTTGCATATCCTGCAATCACAACATTGCATGAGAAGACATCTGTTTGAAAAATTAAGCCAAAAATTCACGTGCCTAATTGCCTAGGCTTGCAGATTTTGCATATATGTGTGTCGAGGTAGTTGATGGATGTCCACAAGCTCCCATTTTAGAACAGACAGGGAGGAAGCTAGCAAAGTTTGTAGATTCTAGCGCTAAACATGCCAATTGCATTTTATTGAAAGCTTTTAAATTCACATGCCTTATCAATGCTTCCACACTTTTTGATCATTGAAAAGATTAAGCCTCTCAAATTGTAAGATATTTAGTGTAGAATAGATATATCATGTGGGAGCCACTCAGAGCTTGTTGTACGTAGACATTTCAAGAAGTGAAGGAATCAGTCACCGATGGAAGGAAATGCAAAGGGAGAAGGAAAAATGGCATTGAGTTGTGGTAACTGATTCCTCCTCCAAGGTAAGAGTTTGGTGATTTTTTTTCTATTGAATTTTGAAAACTCTGAATGACATCTTCAAGTTTTTGGTAATTAGGACAAGTTGAGGGAGATGATGAAGGAGAAACAATTTGTCTTTATACACTGGAGGAACCAATTATACATAGGAGGAATCAATTATGTAGGCTTTATACATGTGGCAAATGTATAATGGAGATTATTGATTAGCATTGGTACAGTGTTGGCTTGCTGCTGCCTGGGTGGCCATGGTAACTGCTCATGTAAATTGTTAAATTCTACTTGATGAAATATTACAGTATTATCAATAACTATGTGACACATTATCAGACTCTGTTTTCAGTTTTACCTGTTTTGAGCAGTGAGAAATAAATAGACGGGTTACAAATTGTTGTTACTTTCATTTATGAAGATCCCAGACTCTATCTTGAGTTGAGAGCTCTTTTTTGATTGCCATTTGGAAATGATTTTCACTGATACCATCCCAAAGGAGAGAATCTTATTAGGTAGTTTTTAAAACTTTTCTTTGAGCATTGCCGCAAAAATTTTCTTTATTAACAACAATTTAGCTATATGGTGCTGCTGGTATTTGGATTTAGTTATTAACAACAAAAACATGGCTATTTAGTGCTTCCTTTATGCATTTGCAACAACCTTTGAAGAGATATCGTTGTCTTCTGCTGCTCTGCATACAAATGATTATATCAATACCCAAGTAAATTAAGTTGTTCCAATCAGAGATAAAATTGCAGTGTTGTTGCTCCCTAGTTATGCAATACATTTTATCAATAGAGCGGTGGGAGTATTTCTAAGTATGTTCAAACAATATTTGTGGGTGTATTTATCTCCGGTACTCTGATAAACTTACGAGCCTTGTAACCAGTGTTTCTTCTCCATCACACATCAAACAATCAGAAATAACTTGCCCATTGATTGAAATTGTTATAGTGGTTGTTTAGCTGTGTTTGTTTATAGTTACACTTTCCCTGGACCTTTGGCTAGGAAGGAGGTGTAAAGTCCCAAGCTAATATTTTCAATACTTTTTGTCGAATATTTGATACAATGGCAAGTGCCAAGAGCTATATTATTGTAATAGTTATGTCTGTTTTGCGAAGTGTTTGACAAAACATAAAGCTTACAATTGCAGCTAATTATTATTGTAATTTCCCTTGAACCAATTGATGGGGAGGTCACCTAACTCTCTCAGATTCCTACTCTCTTCTAGGAATCTCACTTGGAATCCTATTCAATTCAGGACTCTCTAGACTCACACTTGAGTCTCTTAGGGCTACTCTCAGACCCTAAGCTGAAGGACTTATCTATTCCCTCTCTCCTAGTTTCCCTACCCACCGAATGTCTTTCTCTTCACTGTATCTTACTCTTCATGACTGAATCACTACAGTCATGCACCTTCTTACTTATCTATCTTTTCTACAAGTTCTCTAGCCGGACCATTGGCTCGCCTAGGATTTGTCTGCAAACTTGACTAGCTTCTCATTCAACAAAAATACAGAAACCAACATAATGTACATGGAGGATGCTTCTTGACTGTCACAATCCATAGAACAGATTATCAGAGTCAAGAAGCACCCATATTACTTAACAGAAACAAAACAACACTTTACAGAAATCTACTCAGAACCAACAAAGTACAGACAAACTCCTTTTTATTAATAATACAGAAGATTACAATATGCTCTGCTAGTCTACTCTGTCTCTGTCAAGAACAGAAATTCTCTGTCACTAACTAACTATCAACAACAACAACCCCCTTTTTCCAGATTCTCCTTCTCTRTTTTATCTCTGGCTTCTCATTGATTCTGTAACCCTGGTGGTTACCTGTCGATCTCAGCCTTCCAGCTGTTCTCTGTTCTTCATCTTCGTCTGCAATCTGTCATCACCTYTCTCTGCATGGTCGACACTGTATATGGCTCTTTTCCTTCRTGTCATTCCCTTTTCTGTTTGACGGTTAAGGCTTTTCAATGTCTTCTCCAGTTGACACGTCAGCATGTACACTGCTCTTTTCTTCATCGCATGGTYGCGAGTGAAAATTACCTTTCATGTCTTGGTCTGCGACTGAGCGATCACATGCTCGTCGCGCTCTCGCTATGCATTTTCCTGACTTGACTTTTACCTCGCGACTGAGCAATGCCTCTTTATCGTGCACCCGCAATGCATTTACCCGAGTTGTGTTTTACGTTGCGACTGAGCGATGAGCTCAAGTCGCACACCCGCACTGCCTTTTCATGAATTGCTCCTTGCTCTGCGAGTTGGCGATATATGTTAGTCGCGTACTCGCTGCACTTCACTTCGAGCTGACGATTCATTCGCGACCTTGCGCTGCACTGTGGTCGCGTACTCGCCATTCATGAAATGAACTGCTCTTTTCATCTGCGACCAAGCGATTAGCACTTGTCGCGTTGTCGCACCGGGTTTTCACTGACTGCGAATTGACTCGCGAGCTTGCGATGAGCTGCTCGTCGCGTTGTCGCGCACTGCCTTTTCTACTAGCCGTCTGCTATCTGCTGGCCTCTGCGACTTTGCGACTAAATGAAACATGACTTGCTCGTTATGAGACCGTTATCAAAACTTGTTCAAAATTGCTGGGGCTAGGGTGCTCTGCACCATACTCCCCCCTCTTTGAGACGAAAAAATTCAGCTTGAATTAGTCGGCAGCAATGCCGAACTAATTCCATGTCTCCTACATTCTGTTTTATCCAACCATGTAGCTTCTGCCTCTGGTAACCCTGACCATTTTACGAGGTATTCTCTGTATACCCTGCGCCTGGTTGTCTTCTGAATCCTAGAATCCAGAATTTTCTCTGCCTGCAACTTGGATTTAGGCTTAGCCTGGATGTCTTGAACATCTTTTCCTATCTCCCTCTGCTGAATGCTTTCAGGTATCACTGGTCCCCTGTAAGGAATCAAATCCTGCACATTAAAAATAGGTGATATATCTAAATGGTTAGGTAAATCAATTTTATAGGCATTCTGCCCATATTTCTCCAATATCTTGTAGGGACCTATTCTCCTCATTTGCAACTTAGTAGGTATCCCCTTCTGTAATCTGGCTTTGTTCAAATGTACCGTTACCAGATCTCCAATCTGAAATTGGACTTCTCTCCTTCCTTCATCTACTTTTTCTTTCAATTTTTGATTTGACTCAATCAGATCCTTTTTTACTTGATCATGTATCTCCTTCATGGACTGTGCAAAATCATCAGCATGTCCACTTACTACTCCTTGTCCTTTTAGCTCTCTGAGTTCACAAACTCCTCTTGGATGTATTCCATAGAGAATCTGAAATGGGCTCTTTCCTGTAGTTCTGTTAACACTGTCATTATAAGCAAATTCTGCTTGTGGTAACACTTGATCCCATGCTTGTCCATATTCCTTTGTCAAGCATCTAAGCAAATTTCCCAACACTCTGTTGATAACTTCTGTCTGTCCATTTGTTTGAGGATGATAAGCAGAACTGTGGGACAGATTAGTTCCCAATCTTCCCCATAAAGTTTTCCAAAAATGACCCATGAATTTGACATCTCTGTCTGACACTATGCTTACTGGCAAACCATGAATTCTAACTATCTCCTTGAAAAATAAAGGAGCTATATGACTAGCATCATGAGTGGTCTTACAAGGTATAAAATGACTCATTTTATTGAATCTGTCTACCACAACAAAAATACTATCATAACCAGTTTTTGTCCTAGGTAACCCCACAATAAAATCCATACTCAAAAATTTCCAAGGTCTATCTGGTATGGGTAGTGGTTGATACAAACCAGCATTTGTAGAGGTTCCTTTTGCTTTCTGAAAAATTGTACATTGCTCTACATATCTCCTTACATCTTTTTGCATCTTTGGCTAGTAATAGTATCTACTTACTAATTCCAGAGTCTTGTTCAATCCAAAGTGTCCACTCAAACATCCATTGTGTTTCTCTTGTATCAGGTTCTCTCTCATTGAACCCCTTGGAACACATAACTGATTGTCCTTGAACAACAAACCATTTTACAGAGTGTAGTTAGCAAATTCACTGTGAAAATAATTTTCAAAATAAGAGCATATCTTGTATGCTTCTGCAAAATCTGCATCCTCTGCATACAAATCTTTAAATTCTTCTACTCCAATACTCCTCAGCTGTATTTCCTGCACTGTTAGCAGTCTTCTGCTTAAAGCATCTGCAACTTTGTTCACCTGACCTTTTTTATGCTTAATGGTGAATGTATAAGACTGTAGGAATTCCATCCACTTAATGTGTCTTAAGCTGAGCTTCTCTTGCGTATTTATAAAACTTAACGCCTGATTATCAGTATAGACCACAAATTCTTTAGGCAATAAATAATGCCTCCATTTTCTTAGTGCTTGCACTAATGCATATAACTCCAGGTCATAGGAAGAATATCTAGTCTTTGCTTCATTTAGCCTTTCACTGAAAAAGGCAACAGGCCTTCCTTCCTGACTCATTACTGCTCCAACAACAATGTTACTTGCATCACATTCCACTGTGAACAACTTTTCAAAACTAGGTAATACCAACACTGGCTTAGTGGCTACTTCTTTCTTCAATTGCTCAAATCCTTCATTTGCTCTGTTTGTCCATACAAATTTTGTTTTTATTCCTCCCTTTATTGTGTCCAACATTGGAGCACATATTCCACTAAAATTTCTGATGAACTTTCTATAAAACTGAGCCAAACCATGGAAACTTTTGATAGCTGTACCTGTCTTAGGTGTAGGCCATGTCAGAATAGCTTTGACCTTTTCTTCATCCATCTTTAGATTACCTTGTGACACCATAAAACCAAGATAAACTAATTCCTTCTTCACAAATTCACATTTCTCCAAATTGATGGCTAGTTTCTCTTCTTGCAATCTTCTCAACACCATATCCAAGTGTTTGAGATGTTCTTCTCTATTCTTACTGTAAACCAGTATATCATCTAGGTAAACTACTACAAAGTTACCTATATAACATTTCAACACTTCGTTCACCAGTCTCATAAAAGTGCTTGGTGCATTTGTCAACCCAAATGGCATGACCAACCATTCATACAGACCTTCAGTAGTTTTAAAGGCTGTTTTCCATTCATCACCTTCTTTCATTCGAATTTGGTGATAACCACTCTTTAAATCAATCTTGGAAAAGTATTGTGCACTGCCTAAACAATCTATCAAATCTTCAATTCTAGGAATAGGAAACCTATATCTTATTGTAATCCTATTTATTGCCCTAGAATCAGTACACAATCTCCATTTTCCTCCTTTCTTGGGTGCTAATACCACTGGTACTGCACATG
>MU226299.1:870053-895876 GCA_018584345.1 Thuja plicata
TATATATATATATATATATATATACATTTATGAAAATATAAAACTAAATTTATGCAACGAACCTAAAATATATATATGTGATTATGTCTATATATCTGGATAATAATCTCTATCAATATATATCTATGTTTGTATAAGTATATATTAGTATATATACTTTAAAGAGTGAGTTTAAAGGATGAAGGATACATCATATGAAAGGATATTTATCCATAATAACATATGAAAGTATTTAACCATATTAAAACGGATATGTTCATAATCCTCACAAACCATGGATGAATGAGTGTTGGAAGGTATAAATTAAGGCTCTACGGTGTTACCAAAATGATTGAAAATCTTAATGCTGCTTCAAGACTTTAACTACTTTCTGACATGTCTTGCTTTCTTTTAAACCAAAACTCTCCGGCTTCCATATTCCCACTATCTAGCTAAATATCCACAGAACGTTTTAAACACAGATATACCAGTAAGGAAATGTTATCATTAAAAGCAATCTGGAGATTTTAAGTAACAAAGATAGATTTACCGAGGAGAGAGGTTTATCTCAAGAGCGCAAGGAAATCCCAAATTTAAATATATGGGCAAACTAAATCATCATGTCAAAATATCAGGATTGGTTCTTGCTAATATTAATACGTAATTCCAACTGAAAATAACAACTAATCCTAGTTGGAATAGATTATTTTATTGCCGCTTCTAGGATTTATCTAATTTTTTCAAACAATGTCTCTCCTTTTCTAATCAAAACTCCAGCATCTAATTATTGCTATCCTTATATTTTCTAATCTATTTCCATTGAAATCATAATCTGAAAATTTAATCAAACTAGAATTAGTATTGCAGAAGAATAGGGATTGTCTCAACCATTATAAAATCCACAAAATTATATATATGCAACCGTAACCATTGTAACATAGTATAATGTCTGGTACTTGCTAAAAATTATCCATAATAATTTTTTCTTATACTTACGCTAAACTACGACTATGACTTGTCTAAATCCCAACTATAATAAAAAAACACAGTTATCCACTATGTGTAGTCATCCTTAAGGTTTACCCCTTCCATGTTCTAACCTGTATAGAGTAAATCGCAGCTCCACTCCCCCTCATTTTTTTTGATAATGATGATAGCTACTTCTTCCTCCTCTTGAGCCTTCAGCATTTCTGAGCACTTCTTCACAGAGGGGGCAACGATGCGGAAATTCTCAGGTTCCATATCATCCAGCCTTTCTGGGATGTCGAAGCCTTCATCACGCCAATATTTTATGAGCCTTTCTTTACTCATTTCCTTATTCAGGATCTGGTTGAACAAAAGTCCACATTCCTCTGCATCTCTGGCCAATGAGCATCAAAGGACTTCTCGTCCTTAAGGGTAAGCATTGGAACCCTTTTGTTATTAGGGATTTCCTTAACCAATGCAAAGTCCATTTGCATTGAGGATTCTGCAAACGACACCAGAAGCTGGTTGTTGACACTTTGTACCATATTCTCCAGCCCCCCTAGAATGTCATCAACAAAGATTAACTTTGTTGCCTCCATAATCTCTTCTTTTTTGAAACTAGCGAAGATAGACAGGGCTAGAAAGATGTTTAAATCATGTTATCTTGTACATATATATGATATAATATCATTGAATGTAATTATGAATTAGAAAATTGATAAATGGAACCTATCTGTAAGGACAGACATTGCGAGAACCAATGCCACATCAGAAAAATTCCAAGTCAAGGGAGTCGGTAAACTAAGTAAAATGCTGAACCCACATGACAAAAAGACAAAAATAATTTCCATTAAAATTATAGAACAAAAGTACAAGGTTTGACCAAAACTATCGAACATATTAGATGAACACGAGTCCATAATCAAGTGGAATGTCGACCAAATGTCGATTACACCGGCAATATATCACATGACATAATACATCAAATAAAATAACATAACCAATTGGAAACCAATCATATATACACAGTGACTAACATTAGAGCCACAATGAGGGAGTATAAGCTACACGAAACCTTGTGTCCAAGGTGTGCTAAAGAACATGACCAAACTCCTGAAAATTATATACCTCTAAGATTATATAATCATATAATAAAAAATTTCATTACCTCATCCAACATAAACTTGATAATTCTATATTTTATTTTTATAATCTCATGCATCCCTAAATGCAAAATGCAACATGTAGTTACTTTTACAAAGTTCTATGGTTTTTCTTTCTAGAAATGACATGCTGGATTCTTTTTCTACGAATCTCTTGAAGATCTAGCATCATCATATTTTCCTTAAATGACCTATCTCGTTATTTTATTTTATGCCCCTTACATCACATATACACTACGTATCATTGCACAATATCATATTTATTTTTTATTCATTTTTTTCACAAGTCAAGTCTTAATTTTGGCAGGCACTCATATCCTTAGTGCAAAAATCAATCATCAATTAACTACACAAATAATTCATAGAGATTTACCTTCTTTCTTGCTTCACACATTCAGAAAAATAGGCATTTAAATTTAAGTGCATCACTCACACACAATATATTTTGCAGTTTCTCACACATTGTAATTTATGCAATTTTAGACAGAAATGCAATCACATCAATTTGAGGTACACAATTTACCAAGAACTTCAGAAGTATTTCTACCTTTAATAGTTTAGAGAGTAAGCAAGAACAACCAAGAAGCCTCACACACATAAGAGGTAAAGTCCTGAAAGTGACTATTTTCACTTTTATAATGGAAAACAAGGAACATCCTTTCCTAACTTGTCAGGAGTAACCATAACTGGGAAACTCCACAATGAACCCATGGAACTAACATTTACGTTCATAGACTAAGCATTAGTTGAATTTAAGTTTGTGGCACCAAGGGTCACAACTAAGCATAGCAAAATCAAGGCCCTAGAGTGGAACCCAGAGCTCTGATACCATATGTAAAGATTGGCTTTCAACACAAATGCAATACCAACATTTTACACTAGACATGGAAGTTGGTCAACTTGGTCAAATGTCAATTCCATATATTGACAAGACAAAATATATTTCCATAAAAAAAAGAAAATATGAGAAAGGTACAAGGTTCAACCAACTTATCGAACATAAAAAGTTACACATGATACCGAAACAAGGAAGAGGTACTGACCAAATTGTCGATCTCACCTTCTCTAAACCGACATGAGATAATACATCATAATCATTAATAGTTTCAACCAACAAGTTAAATACAACAACATCAAAAGAGGCTTCGACTAATCCGTTGAGGTTAACAATAAAAATAACTTAAGAGACCAACTTAAGTTGGCAAATTTCATTATCATAAACAACTGGTAGGTTACAAGAAATCATAACATGCTACGTATGAAGACTTTCTTGACAGAAGCTCCAGAATCTGTTTCACACAAAACATCAAGGTAATAATATTATCGAAGTACGTTTCCACCCTACCACAAAGCAATTATGCTTCCCTGAAATCTTTCTTGACATGAAAGATACCTAGCCCAGCCAGAGAGAATCTAATCAAGTAAAACTGACTGAAGTAATGGAATTTGTGCATCATAAAGTATCTAACTCTATCATAAATAAAATCATGGACACACACACAATTACACACCTCATGAATAAGCCAACATAAGCATAATTTCATGTTAGGCCAAGAAAACAATTCAATATTTCAACTTTCATCTGAGATATATTATTCCACAAGGTAATATGACATACTTTATCTCAAAAAAACCTGGAGAAAAATGATTTAATTTGAAGATTTATCGACCCTTCAATATTTTCCCCTTTTTAGCGCATAAATGATCAAGTACTTTTGGGTGCTTAATTGAGTGATAATAAATCCACTTGGTGAAACTGGTAGTGCAGAGGAGTCTGCGCATGATTTTGGGCTTCATAACAAGGAGTCTTTGAATAGATTTTGGGGGAGGGAGAGGTCTTGTTCTTGGTGGGAATACTGAGAACCTCGAGACTATGGAAGGAGATCAGTACTTGAAATGCTAAACAAGGAATCTTCAAGACACTCAGAAGGATATTATTTCTAGGTTCCAATTGTTTATTTTGCAAACTTTCAATTCTGAGATGCTAAGAGTAAGTGGTAATTTTTATTCCTTGTGTAGCATGCATGAGATGTCTCTAAGCATAAATATAAATAAAAAAATAAATAAATAAAAATATAAATAAATAAATAAATAAATAAATAAATAAATATATATATATATATATATATATATATATATATATATGAAAATAAATTTTGTCTTGTCGATATATGGAATCAACATTGGACTGAATTGACCGACTTTTGTGTCTTGCGTAAAATACATGTATGACATTTGTGTTGAAAGGCAGTCTTTACACTATCTTGTTAAATATCATCAATTTAAATCCTTCTTACTTTTCCTAATACATTACCTAAATTCTCTAATGTTTGCTAAACGTAAATACATTTCATAGTAATGCTTTTAAATCTATGGAGATATATGCATATAAAATGTTCATGTAAGAATTTTAAAGACATACATATTATATATCATTACCATTAATTGTAACTCATTGAAGTGTAAATTTTTTTGTCGCCTTTATTATAACATGGATTCAATAAAACCTTTGCATTTTTCTTATCAAATTGATTCTAAAATTCTAATTTTTTCTCTCATTTGTGAAATCCTTTATTACATACATTTAATCTTTATTCTATTTTATTTTTTCATAAATTCCATCATACTGTAAAGTTTTTGTTTGTTTTAAAATGCTCAATGATTTGTAATGGTAAATATTTTCACATTCCTTCTAAATTGATTGGAATCACAGATCCTTCTAGTTTTTTTGCATTCATTTACTTTTTCAAAAAATTATAAATTATAAATTTGTTTTTATAAATTTGTTTTTACTGCTTGCAACTTCAATTATAATTACTCTTTAGTATATAAATTTAAAATATCTTTTAAGCAAGGTGAAAATAGTCATATTTTGTGTTAATTTTATTACTTTATTTCAGTTTTATTACATCATAAATAAGACCTTCTAAATATGGCATTGATAGTAAAGCATGCATGGATGCTATTTTGTGAGGCTGCGTCATTGTATTTTTGGATTGTAAAATATTAAAAGATCATTTTGTCTATGAATAGTAGAAAATTAGATCGTTCCATCTCCCAACCTCATCACATGTCAAATAGTATCATGAGTGCACATTAAGAACATACATTAATAGTTGCACAATTCAAACTACAAATCTTAAATGAGATCGAAACATGATTTATTAGACCTTTAAGCATATATAAGTTTTGATAAGGTTATACTTTCATTTGGTGATCCAATTACTTGGAATTCATGAAATATTAAAGCATGTGTTATATGGAGGTATAAATATTATATCTTAGATATTTATATAAAATATAACTAAAATAAGTATACTCATAGATCCCTCTCGAAAGTTATTGATTCTAATTTTTATCTAGCACATGATCTATTATGTTAAAACATTTCAAAAATTAATCCTTTTAAAATTTGATTCTCATTTATTGAAATCAAACATAAAGTATTATAGTTAACAGTTTGTCAACCACTAAGATAGAAAAAAGAAGGAAAAATCAAGATTTAAAAATTCTAATCATATTCACTTAAATGGGAAAATTTATTCTACACAAGGAAGCACCAGATTTGTATACATATTGTTATGCCATGCATACCCATCCCTACATTTTTGTGTGCAAAATGTTGGGTCCCCCCTTTTTCTCTTTTGCTCTTGCCTTGTTTTCTTTGTTTCCTTTGTTTTTCCTCCAGGTTTTGCTCTCGCGAGGTTTGTCTTTCTTTTTCTTTCTGTCTTTTGCACCTCTGGGTTCGGTCCCGGAGTTTGTTGTTCTTTCTAGAGCCGGATTCTGGACTCCGGGATTCTCTTCAACTATGTGTTCTTTCGCGAGAAGGCCTAGTTGCGTGGAATCCCCGGGCCCAGAGTCCAGAGGTCTGCCTATTCTAAAGTTTGCGGAGAAGAATGTAACTTGTTTTTACCCTAAGGGTATAAATGGAAATTACCTATCATTTTCACAGTTACCGCGATTAAAAATGCTTAAGAGAATTCAAAGAGATTCTTAGGCGATTAAGACAATTAAACCATGAATTTCTCTATGCTTAGTGGTTGATTAAAAGTTAATTTGTGGTGCTTGTTCGTGATCGTTTAAGGGCAGACTTGTTACAGAGCGCCCCCATGTTCTTCTTCCTTGCTCTTCATTGTGATTCCAGGTAGGTTTTTGGTTCCACCTTCTCTAGTTTCTTTCTTTCTGGTTCTTGCTATTTTCTTTTGCTTCATTTTCATTTGGTTTTGTCATTTCTGCCTTTTTGCATTTTTCTTTTGGGTTGCCTCCCGTTGGTGGGTTGGCTCTGCCAGAGGATTGTCCACCCTCTGCACAATTGTAAACTGATGTATATGATGTACATTGTTGTAGGATAGCTCTTGTGCCTGTGTAAATATTGCATAATCATGTAAGCAGTTTGTAGATACTGTATATATATCACCATTGTTCTGTGAGCTTCGCTTTGGTCCTCGCAGAGCTTTAGTTCCCTTTGTTTTAGTGTATAAATGTCTTGGCCTTCAGTCCTCTGTAAACTTGTGTATATCTCCTATATATCCTTCCGTTCTTGATGAGCTTGTCATGCCCCATAGTTTCTTGCACCATTTTGCCAAGCTCGTCGGGAGGGATTCACCATGGCTCAAAATTGACACCTCGCTGGTTCGAACCATGGCGGCTTTCTCTCTCCTCTGTCTTATCAACTTCATGTTAGGATTAATTTCCTATGAGTGGGCATTTAAACCCTATCCCATCTGGCATTCAAGTTACCCATGTCAGCCCACTTGTCACCATTAATGCCTTACGCCATCTGTCATGTGGCCACGTGATGGCCCATGTCAGCCAAATATAGCTTACTACCGGTCACGTCGATAATGGAAAGCTTATCTAGACTCCAAGTCCTGAGGAGTCCCTTGTCTTTCATTTCCTCCTATCACTTAGTTCAACACCCTAGAATCTAACTCATGTCTATTTTAAGTATTCTAAGATTTTTGACATGTGCTAACACTTATTGGATGGGTGCGGGGTGGCGACAAATTCCCCAGAGTTTCTAATATTATTTTTATATATACCATGTTCTAATGGTTCTCTAGGTTGCGGATAGTCGATCAAGATGTTTGAAGTAATCACCCCTCCCAATATCCCGGAGCTACCTACCACCTCCACTCGGGTGGCCACAAAAACCAAGGCCAAAAAGATGTTGGCAAAGCTGCCCTTAACCTCCAAGTACCCGAAGGAGGGTGTCCTCGTGGGATCCAAGGTCCAAGAAATAATAGACACAGCCCAGAATTTGGGCTGAAATGCAAGGCTTGATCCAAGCCATCTACAGGTTGAAGGCTAGCAGAGACAGTATGGCTACTCATTTGGTCACCTCTGACATTATAAAGGCTACAAACTTTCCTTGTTTGATGCAATCATCAAAATTGATACGACAACTGGCAGTACTATACAATGCACCTACTCAGACAGTTCTACTCACCAATCCCTGGCCATTACAATATCCAACAACAATTGTCACCCTGGATGCAATGACTTTTGCCTCAGGGCTGTGGATTCCGTAGTTCAAGGGGTCCACCATCATCAACCAATCCAAATCATTGAAGGAGTTTGAGGAAGTTGAGATTTTCTCCTGACAATATCTTAATAGTCAGTGGCTGAAGTCCCCGAAGAGGGACCATAAAAGGATGAAGTTGGAAATTCCTCGCGGGGATTTCAAAGAGCCCATTCAGGCGGGCATTATATTCTTATGTAGGATCTTTGGATTGCCTCACACCCATGATTTCTTAGTGTGGATGTACTAATTTCTTTACTACATCACTACTCACAGCCAGACCTTCAACTAGGCTGCCATTATAGCCAACCATGTGGACATGCAGTTGAAGGGCATCCTCCAGAGTTCCAAGTTCTACATGACATCTTATGTGCTATGGGCACTAGCCCAACAAAGACTAACTTTTCTAGGTTTGGGGATAGTAGGTGAACTTGGGAATGGGCCGGGCCAGTTGACCCCATGGGATCATTATCCCCAAGTGCAATGGGAACTTTGTTTCTTGAATTTCTTTCGGGTAAATAATGCTTTCATTTACCATAATATCCTAACACTGACCTGGGATTCTGGGCACCGATTATCGTAGGAGGTGATGAACTTGGTCAACACCTACAGCCACTATTTCATTCACTTCCAACACCACACCTACATTCGGGTGACCGGCTTCTTCAGGAAGCCCTATCTTCTTCCCCGGTATTGCGGGGACAAAATCATTCTTTTGGAGTTCTGCCGGCAGATGATGGACCTGTACACCTTCTTCACATTAAAGAAGGTCATCAATGTCCCATTCCCATTTTTGTGTAGGAATTATACGTGTAGCCTTGCCACGGAAAGGGAGGTAGATAATGAATTAAAGAGCCTGGGATTGGTGGAATTCCACCATGCTAGAAAGAACTATGATCCTCTAGGCAAGATTGCATTGGCACTCCCCCGGGCATCCCCCACAAGGAAGATATTGAAGACTTCTAGGTGGACTGTCAGGACATTTTTGATCTCCAGGCCCGTCAACAATTCATGCATGTCCAAAGGACTCATGAAGGTGCTTGACCTTCATACTTTTCCGAAGGGATTTTCAGATGATGGGCCGCTAGAAGACCCGACATACAAGGAACATGGATTGGACAAGTTGGATCTCCCTTTGGTGGATTACGCCACCCTAGAAGAATTGGCAATCGAGGGAGTATGTCATCCTATTTTGGAGGTGAGTCACCAATATTTTTCTCGGGTGTGTCCAAAAAGCACCCGGAAGGGACCAATTGTTCAAAGGTCCGCTGTCACTGCTGGACCTAGGACGAGTAAGGGGAAAGAAAAAGAGGGCACCCTGGCTAAGGTACCTCCCCAAGGTCCCACTCCCTTAATGGTACAACTACAGTAGCAAATGGAGTCAGCAAGGATGGCCAGCCAGCAGATAAGCACACATATATCCTCTGGTCTCCTCGTAAATCCAATGGCATCTGCTTGCCTGGTGGGATCCCCGTCGTTGGCTGCGATGATCAGCAGACAAAATTTCATTGAGGTGGAGTCTACCAGTATTTTGAAGACCGAGGTCCACTGCTAAGAAAGGAGAAGAAAAAGGTGACCCCCACCCCAAGCACAACCACTAGCCCCGGTATGCCATATATGCCTCCAGTTGAAATCAGTTCAGATTCCTTCAAACTTGAAGAGATCCCTGACAGCCATCCCCCACATGATGGGTTTGATGACATCCTCAAGACATATGAGCTCATGAATTTGAATGAGGATAGTGGTCATGTAGTTGAAGAAATTTCTGCTCAAGATAAAGAGGAGATCCCCGTAGAAAAGGAAGTCGCAGAAGAAGAACTTGCATCAAAATAGGAAGCCCGGGATGAGACACATAGGGAACATGAGCGGGAGAAAAAACTAGTCCAAGAGGCCGGAGATACACCAAGGCAAACCACTGATGAGTGACCGATGGTTAGGGAACCCGGACCTACAGGATCAACCATACCCCCATTCATCATGCTCCAGGCGCCTTCAGGTACTCCAGGTGATCAAGTGCCCCGGAGCACATTTGGTGAGGTAGTAACAATGGCCGAATTGTTAAAATTTGGCCAGAGACTCCACCCACTTCCAAAAGATGCTCTTATGGAGGAAAATGTTCCAGTAGTGAGGCTGATGAGGTTGAAGAACAATAGTAGCAGACTGACTGGGAAGTCTTGGAGAATGTAAATGTTAGATCAAATGATGCTGGGAGGGACGAGAAAGTCCCAGAAGATGCAAGAAATATTGATGACAAAAAAAATTTCTGGATATCACAACAAAGGATGCCAACATGGCGAAAGATACAGAGGCCTCAGGAGAGTGGGAACTAGAACAGGATAAAGGAAAAGAGCCCAATGACATTGTGCATCCCGGGAACACGGTGCCTGATTCTAAAAAGGGCCTGGGCACCTAGGTCTTAATAATAGAACCACCCTATCCACCCCAATGGTTGGTATAATCAAGAAAAAGAAAGGCCCTAGTGGTCGCATTAGGCGTTCCACTCTCCTTGGACAAAATGATGGCTTGAAATGTAGAGGCTCATAAGCCTAAGAAGGCATGGATAGTCCATACCCTCTGGACTGGGCCAATGGGAAACACAATTGCGACTATCGCAACACCTCCTCCAGATGCAGATGCAACAGTCGTAAGGCCTGAAGATTACAAAATCACAGAAGTGGCACTGGGGAGAAGAGACAAACAAGGTGAACTGGACCTACTAAGGGAGGCCACCAAAGCAGTAAAGGCCTGATATGTCAAACACGGCTAGAAGTTGAAGGAGGAAAGAGAGACTAATGCCAATCTCCTCGCACTTCTAGAAGAACTTACATAGCCCTTGGCCAAGATCCACCCGAAAACCTCTTCCTCCGGATTGCCGCTTGCACAGGGAAACATGGATTCTCTCCGGGCCATGAAGAAGAAGGCGCAGGTTGGAGATGGGTGGGCCGCCGAGTAGGTAGCTACTATAAGACAATTTCTAGTGGTGTCCCTCCTAGATCTTTATCAGATCAACATCCTTATCAGCCAAGAAAATGGCTCTGCTCTTGCATGGGAGCAAGAGTTAGAGAAGTATGAAAAGTGGAAGGTCGAGTTCGAAGAAATTCATAACATCAGAGAAGAAGCTGCCACAGAGGAAAGAATTTTGGGAGATGAATCATATGATTCCCTCCAGGCATAGTACTCCAGACTTGGCCTCAAAATTGAGGTATGAAAGGAACTGGTTAAGGCCTTGAAAGAAAAGGTGACTATGGCCCAATACACCTTGGGCCTGTTTCAAGCATTTGTGGTTGGAGTATCGCAAGTCGATCCCTTCACCACCAGGACGTGCACCCCAGAGGACTACGTCCTCAGTAAATTTGATGAACGAATGAAATCCCTATATCTTGTTGCTAGAGATTTTGACTAGGGAAGATTATCTAGATTATCTGAGATAATGATCTAGACACATGACACTGTGAAGATGGTGGATGAATTTTGGAACGGGACCAGAGATATTGAGGAAAAATTAGAGGCTATTTGCAGTCGATGGGACAGTATTAAAGACATAGATGAAGAAGACATAAGCCAGATGTTGGAGACATTCAAAAATAGTAAGGAACAATCAAGTTCTCCTAAGTCTGGATAATTCCATCAACCATGTATCGGTTGTATTCTTTATTCTTTGGGGGTGCATGCTTCCAGATCCCGAGGTCCTGGATCCAATATTTTTGAATCCCTTAAAGTGACTCGTGTCCTGGTTCCCAAAGCCGACCGGTCACTTTCAAAGTAGTTAATAAGGATGTCAGAGGGTGGGTGACTCCAGCAAGGCACATTGGCTCGACAAGAAGGTTCTGACAGGTGGTCTTCCCAAGGTGCCACTTCAACATAACACCTAGTACATCGAAGACAGGGAGCCACTTTTCCATTAATGAGGCATGTAGCCTGAATCCTCGAGGGATCAGATTTCTTCTTTTCTCCTCCCGACTCTCTTCTTGAGGTCGATTCTTCCACTCCTCCTTTCTTGTCTTATTCTTTTGACATGTCAGACCTTTTCTGTATCAAGGTCTTTGTAGTGTGGTGCAGGTAGTACCAGCAACTAGAAATTGTATTATATTTCTTGAAGTGTAAAGTAAGTTAGGTTAAGATTAGGGTAAACTTGTGTATAAATAATAAGTCTGACCTCATTCCAAGGGTTGACAAAATTGATGATTTTGTAGTCCATAGCTATAGCATTTTGATTTTTTGAGCTACAAAGCTCAATGCTTCGTAGTTGTTAGAGATTCTCAATAGTTAGATGCTCCCTTGGAGCCACCATTATTGTACGCACCAGTGCTTGTTGGAAACATGTTAGTGAAGGAGGAAGGGTTCTGTCAACAATGTTGTTAGCATTCTAATCTCTGGATTAACAATCTTTTGTGCTGTATGTTCTTTATGTCCCTTGCTCTGATATTTTAAGTAGACTAATGACCTTCTTTCCCCTCACTATTGATTAAATATGAGTTGATGGTTCTGTATTTCTTCAGTATCTAGTGTAGTATGTTAGAGCATGGTTGATGTCTTGAATGTTTAGTGTAACTATAGGTAGATGGAATACTTCTAACACTAATCTATCTTTTGAACTTTATTTGGTAAAGTTAATGCGTGCTTGTAGGAAACCTAACTCAATGAAATCCCCGAAGAAGATGAGCCAAGATAACCAGCTATCCCCCCAAACAAAATAGTCACACTCCCAACTAAGCTCCTGCACTATCGAGACCCGACTCTCACATGCTTGAAGGCCTGGGGAATCTCATTTCCCCATACAAAATTTATAGGTGAAGTTGGCCGGTACCCCGATACCCGGTGACAACTTACATCTGTTGGCAGACCCGGTCACAAAGTCCCATCAATAGAAACTGGTGGTAGAAGGAGGGCATGAACTTGTTCCCCTTTGAGGATTTAGATTTTATACCACCTGAGGGTTCCCCAAGCCATAGTTTTAGGAGTCATGCCTTTAGTGGGATTGGATCATTTTCACCAGCAAGATTCGAAAGAGTCCTTAGATTAGCTCCCAATCCTGGACAGTTTTTTGAACTCGAGCCTCCTGCTCGAAAGAAGAGGACCCTGAAAGGTAGGCCAACCGCCATTGTCTAGGGATCTACTACATATCAGAATACCCAAGTCCCCAAGATGACCCTGGTAATTAACGCTCAACCTAGTCAAAATCTAACACCCCAATGGCTATGTATTTTGGCAACACCGGGTCCCCAATGATAAATTTTCTAGGTGCAACCAATGATCTTCCTGCGCACCTAGAAAAAATGTGTCCCTGATATGAGCACTTAGGCTCACGAACCACAGAAGAGCATCTATAGGCATACAAAGATGCCATGAACCGACACTGAATCCAACATCAAGACGTTGTGACCCGGATGTTCCCTCTATTCCTGGGACAGAATGAGCTGAATTGGTACCTTAACCTTCCCGCAAACTCCATCAACAGTTGGCAGGACATGGAGGACACCTTCCTAGCTAACTTCTACGTACAGGTGGACCTAGCATGGTCGCACAACTAGTTCATTTCCATTAGGAAGGAACTGAATGAGCCCCTTGTAGCATTTAATCACCGGTTCTAATGCACCTTAAAGCGGTGCACGGGCCCCTTCATCCCATCTGTGGATGTAACCATCCATACCTATCTTAACGTGATGGACCCTTTCGTTTCCACTATACTATGGAGAACTACCACCCCCAATGACCGGGATACTTTGGCAAAAGTTCACAACCTAGCCTTGGAGTTGTCCCGCGGTCTTAACAAATCTCCGGGTGGGATTTGGCAGAGCATCCCCTTTAACATGATACCCGATGAAACTTCTTATGTTGGGGGATATAACTCCAATCAGGCAATGGGTGCCCCTACGATGGCCATGAATCTCCCACCACCACCGATAGAACAGAAGGCCTGGTACGTATATCCATCTCAAACACAGGCAATATCGGGTTTGGAATTTGTTCCCTGGAACCAGCTGTAGAAAACACAACAACCATAGACACAACTTGCTAGAGTGCCTTTCTTCTAGTCATTCGCAACTGGAGGATTGCCGCCCTTGACTCCGGTATCCGTTGCCACCTTCCCTAGGAAGCAACAACAACAACCGTCACATTGTGATGTGAACACTTAGTTGTCCGCCAAGGTCAAATCCCTCCGGCGATTGTTGTCCTCACTAACTGTGGACATGGGATAGCTGAAGATGGAGTCTCTTGCACCCCACAACACCAATTCCTAGAGAGGGAATATTTTCTTCGGCCAACAAAATAACAATGCCGAAGGAAAAAATTACAACAATGGGCCCCGACCCAATCAACAACAATGGAAATACAATGCTAACATCAGAGGTCCTCCTCCAAATCAAAACACCAATCAGGGTAACGCTGGACCTTCTCACTTCACGCTAGTCATGAACTTCTAGCCCATGACTAACTGGTGTAGATTGCACGACACAGGATTTCACAACGAGGTGAACTGTGCCACATTGGAGAAAGACATCATGATTTCCTAACTAGACAGATAAAAAAATTCTGATCATACTCCCCTGGAGCCTCCTATACAAGAGCCCCCTTAGGCTGCATTCACCTGTGAGACCGTCTTCTTTAGAGTAGATAGAGAAGACGAAGAGGAACCCAAACTATAGGGGTTCTTTGATGAATCTATTCCAGCCTTTGAGGCTAATGCCTTCACCAACCCAAAGACTCCCTACAACACTCGGAGTTAGGTTGGTAATGGACCAATTTACACACCCACGCCTCCCAAGGATACCCCTCCTAGGGACAACCTAATGGATCATCCCTTCCCACCGAAAGGATCTAGCTCCAACCAAGCTAAGGACCCGACCGAGGGAAGTCAACAATTCCCCGGGGGGAGGTTTGACATCACAAAGGCGTTAGAATGATCTACCACCTCCATGACCTTGATGGAGGTTTTGCTAAACTATCTTGAGAAGAGGAAGTCTCTTCTGAAGCTCTTGGGAAACATGAAAACTATCAATTGCCCACCCAAGACTGTCACTTTCGAGGATGCTAACGCGACTATCTTCTAGGGTAACACTGAGGATCCTCCCTTCTTACTAGGATTGAATATACAAGGGAAGGGCCTTTACAATTGTTGGTAGATTCTGACGCTTCGGGTAATGTCATGCCCTTATCAATATGCTAGAAGCTCAGAATGTATCCTACTCCATCTAACGACACAGTAGTCCAACTGGACAAAACTACTATAAAAATGGTAGGTGAGTTGAAAAATGTTCAAATTCAACTCATCCAGGACCCTAGGATAACTAGTGTGATTGACATCCAAGTGGTGGACATCCCAGAGACTTATGGGATGTTACTAAGTCACAATTGGTCCAAGTCCCTGAACGGATATTTCTCGACTGACTTTTCCCACTTGTGGCTCCCCTAGGAGGGAGAATCTAACTAGATTGAGGTTGAAAGTGAGCCCCGGATGAAATAGGTCCTCACCAAAGTAGGGAGGGTAAATGACGTCCTCTTCTCTGAGACTTCTCCCAGGGTGTACAAACCCCTTGAGATATTAACATTCAATTTCACCCCCAGGGAGGACCCCATAATTTCCTAGGGAACACAGAACTTGGATGAAAAACTAAGGGGTGAGGTTAATTCACAAGGTACCGTAGCAACCCTTGCTACACTCTTATCCGACACTTGGTATCGGGTGCACTATCATAAACATTCAGAATTGGAGTGTGAGCCATATATTTCTGCTTCTACCTGACACATCGAAGCCCTTCAAGAGAAGAAACACCAAGCGGATTTGCCTGAACCCAAAAATCACTTCGGTGGTATCCATACAATGCCGCTAGTCCAGAAATCCCTACCACAGGCTCCTCCAGAGGAAAACCTCACCCACGTACCATCAATGCCAGAGGAAACTCCTCCCAACCATCCCAAAAATAATCCAAAGACCACTTCGTCTTCCTGGCCCTAGACAACACACAATGACTTGTGGACCTTAAAGTTTGACGGTTCCTGGTCTAAACAAGGCTGCAGAGCCAGAGTGGAATTGATCAACCTACGGGAAAAATCCTTCCTTGCATCTTACAGGCTGCAGTTCAACTGCATGAATAACATCATGGAGTACGAGGCCTTGCTCCTTGGACTCCTATTTTCACTAAGAAAAGAAATCACTCACCTCTGGGCCTTGGGTGATTTAGAGTTGATTGTTAAGCAAGTCTGAAGTCAATACACCTGTCACGACAAAAGGCTGGCTGTATACCGCAACCGGGCATGGAGCCTTATTGAAGATTTTGATGCCTTTGACATTGATATTATTCCCCAGAAAAGGAACTATGTTCTGGATGCCCTTGTTGTGTCTGCCAGCAAACTGGAGCCAATGGCAGGCTCTTGAATCTAGAAATTTTCCATTGAGATGATCCCCACCCCGTCCATCCTAGACAATGTCACCCATTTTTTATGTTTTTGAAGATGATCAACATATCCTAGTCTTTATGGCCAATGTTGGTGTCTTTGAGGACCAGGTAGTGGAGGAGAGAGATCAAGATGATACTAGGCAGGGTGATGAAGATGATGGGATCATGGACCTACCAACCAACACCATCCCTAAGGGGATGGTTGCACTTGAATGAATCTTTAACTCAGACCCTCAGAGCTAGGAAAAGGTATCATCCTTGTCTGAGGGAGGTAAATTTGAGAAAGTCAACATCAGCCTGACCAGTGAAGAGAAAATGATACACATTGGCACCTCCTGCTCCCTAGAGGAGAAGGAGAAGATTCTCATGGTTCTCCAAGAATACATTTATGTAATCACGTGGGGGTATGAGGACTTGAAAACCTATGATACATCCATTATGACTCATACTATCCCACTTAAAATTGATGCTAATCCTTTCTAGAAAAAGCAACAATCGGTCAATCCATTGATCGAGCCTCTGATTCATCAGGAGTTTCAAAAACTACTTTAATCCTGGACCATCTTTCCAATCCGGTATACTACGTGGGTTGCCAACCTAGTCCCTCTGAGGAAGAAAAGCGATGAGATCCGCCTTTGCGTGGATTTTCAAAATTTGAACAAGGCATCTAAAAAGGATATCACCCTCTCCCCTCATTGGATGAGGTACTGCAACTTGTGAATGGATCACAAATGATGTCTTTCCTAGATGGGTACTCCGGATATAACCAGGTCATGGTTAAATATGAAGATAGAGATAAAACGACGTTCACCACTAAGTGGGGAATATTTGCATACCGGAGAATTCCCTTTGGCCTGATCAACGCAGGGACCACATTTCAAAAGGCTATGGACATTGCATTTGAGGGCCTTTTGAACCGGTGTATAATCATCTACATGGATGATTTGACCATCTTTTCCCAAGACAGGCGTGATCATTCCACCCACCTTGCCCATATTTGTGAAAGATGTTGCCAGTATGGAATATCTCTCAACCCTAAGAAATATATATTCGGGGTCACTGAAGGGAAGTTTCTTGGGAATATTATCTCTGAGAAGGGTATATCCATTGACCCTGAGAGAGTTGAAGTGCTGCTAAACCTACAAATTCCCGGTAGCAAGAAGGAAATGAGATCTTTCTTTGGGAAGATCAACTTTGTCTGACAATTCATCACCGAATTCACCGAGATTGTAAAGCCACTCAATGAAATGATGAAGAAAGATACTAAGATTGAGTGGAGCCCCAAGGCAAAGTGAGCATTCAC
This sequence comes from Thuja plicata, assembly GCA_018584345.1. Taxonomy (NCBI): domain Eukaryota; kingdom Viridiplantae; phylum Streptophyta; class Pinopsida; order Cupressales; family Cupressaceae; genus Thuja; species Thuja plicata. The sequence continues at coordinate 887,385 of MU226299.1, forward strand.
CCAGATTAAACAAACGATAGTGGAGGCCCCAGTCTTGGCTGGTCCAGACTATTCCCTCCCCTTTTACATATATTCCTTTGCTTTGCCGCATTCTATCACGACAGTTTTGACCCAGAAGATCGAAGGGGAAGAATGACCAATAGCTTTCATGAGCTCCCCGTTTAAGAATGCCGAAGTCTGATATTTTCCTTTGGAAAAATAGGCCTTTGCTCTCATCTGTGTTGTGAAGAAATTTTGACATTATATTCTCTGGAGCAAAGTGCATGCTATCATCCTAGACCAGGTAGTAAAATCTTTGTTGATGCAGAGTGAATTGGGTGAAAGATGGGGGAAATGGATGGCCATCCTCTAAGAGTATGATTTGGAAATGCAAACCATGAAGATAGTCTAAGGTCAAGGACTATGTAGAGTGATGGCAGAAGAGACTCCACACATCGAATGTCAGGCATATACAGTGGAGTCCATCACTCTAGATCCATGGTACATAGACTTGGTGTACTTGTTGAACAATAGATGCCCGAAGGGATTTCCTCCAAACAAACATCATGCCCTGTGATTGAAAAGTGCACACTTCATGATAAACAATGCCACACTTTTTTGTAGGAACTATGAGGGAGTGTACCTCCGGTGCATTGATAGGGTTCAAGCTGCACAGATAATCGAAGAATTCCATGGGTAGTTTGGAATCGGGCATGGCTCAGCTAATGCCATTTCCCATCAGATCCTCCAGGCCGGATACTATTGGCCCTGTATCTTTAAGGATATCTACACTAATGTTAGGAAATGCCACACTTGCTTGACCGCGGCACATTGTGAGCGGAACCTGGCTATGCCTCTACAGCCAGTTTTCAAAGCTAGACCTTTTGCCTAATGGGAATTTGAATTTATTAGGGAAACCAACCCCAACTCATCTGCCAACCACCAGTACATCTTTACTGCTACTGATTATTGCACCTGATGGTCTGAAGTGATCCCTTGTAAAAACAACATGGTAGATGTAGTCATAAAATTCCTGGAAGAAAACATTGTCACGCGATTTGGAATGCCCTTTGCTATAGTATGTGACAATGGTCCAGCATTTTCTTCAGCACAATTACTTGAATGGACCTATGATAGAAGGATCACTCTAAAGCTATCCAGCAACTATTACCCTCAAGGGAACGGTGTTGCTGAATCGACCAACAAAAATTTACTTGAGGTGATTAAGCATCTATTAGAAAAGAATCCCCAGGACTGGCACCAAAAGCTTAGGTTCGCTCTCTGGGCGGATCATATCTGAATAAAGGCATCCCTAGGGACTTCCCCATTCCACCTAGTTTATGGCCAAAACCTAGTGTTCCCTATTAACTTATAGATCTCAGTGTTATAGTTCATGTTGGAATTTGACAACCGGGACAACATCTTGGAAGTCTAGCTTTTGAACCTGGTGAGAATGGAAGAACAAAGAGATGCAGCCCTCAAACACTTTGCGCATCACCAAGTAGTAGTAAAATGATGGTTTGACCGAAGAGCCCAGTATAAGGCCTTTCAGATCTTGGACTTAGTCCTTTTGTGGGACAAGGCCCGGGAAAAGAAAGGAAAGCACACCAAATTCTAACGACTTTGGCTTGGACCATACTTGATATCTTAGATCTATGGGGAAAATAATTATCGCCTTAGTACCATGACTAGTGAAGCCATTCCATTGCCTATCAATGGATAGTTTCTCAAGCATTACTTTGAATAAGGTGAGTTTGTCCAGAGTTGTAATTTATGTAAAGCCCTACTTGTAAATATTCTTCCCAGTGCTCTGTTTGGGGTGCCTTACCTTGTAAATAGTTTTGTTGGCTGTCCTCTGGGACCACCCCTTTTCCTTTTCATTTTGTTTTGGGCTCCATTCTTTCTTTTCCGAGTTCCTAGTGTTTTGCCTGCCCTTTTGTAGACCAGTATGCTTCGCATAACATCTAGTCTCTGGAATGGTACCTTTTGCATTGTGGTGAACTTGGGATCTATTGTTAAAATGGTGGAATTGGTCCACATTCTAGAGTTATTTTGTAATTTGGGTAACATGCTATGAGTAATCTTCATCGGATTCATCTCCCAAAAGTTCAGAAATCAGTTAGATCAAAGTCAAAAGGAACAAGTAATCAGACACACTGAGAGTAGATTGGTCGCACTAGTTTGTTGGCCCAAGTCTAAAAACCATTTAAATTCTTTTTGGGTCCAAAATTTTCTCCCCTATTTAGCAATTTGAAGTGGATGGAAAGGTGAAAGAAGTACCGCTGTTAAAATTAGCCTATGCTTAATGGTGAAAGGAGTACCACCTTCCCATCCAAGAAAGGAAAATAATGACAACTAAAGAATGGAGGAATTTTAGTATCCGGGGGAAATGAGCAGATTTGATGACTTTGGTTTGATATATTTAGTGCCTCTTCTCTACTTCTCCCAAGGGTCATCTGCTTGATTTCCTTTCAAAGCGCACACTTCACAACTGATGAAAGACCAAGGATTGAATCATGTATGGGCCAGATTTTCTCAGACGCTTTGCACCTTGCAAGCAGGATGCTCCAAGTAATGATTGATTCCGGTTTTTCTAACTAGAGATTCTATAGTTCTTGAATACACTAAGGCATTCATCCCAGATAGTCACCATTTTTTATGCCCTACATACCCATCCTTATATTTTTGTGTGCAAAATGTTGGGCCCCCTTTTTCGCTTTTGCTCTTGCCTTATTTTCTTTGTTTCCTTTATTTTTCCTCTGGGCGTTGCTCCTGTGAGGTTTGTCTTTCTTTTTCTTTCTATCTTTTGCACCTCTAGGCCTGGTCCTGGAGTTTGTTGTTCTTTCCAGAGCCAGATTCTAGACTCTAGGATTCTCTTCAACTATGTCTTCTTTCACAAGAAGGCCTAGTTGCATGGAATCCTCAGGCCCGGAGTCTGGAGGTCTACTTGTTCTGAAGTTTGTGGAGAAGAATGTAACTTGTTTTTACCCTAAGGGTATAAATAGAAATTACCTGTCATTTTCATAGTTACCATGATTAAAAATGCTTAAGAGCATTCAAAGAGATTCTTAGGAGATTAAGGTAATTAAACTGTGAATTGCTCTATGCTTAGTGGTTGATTTAAACTTCATTTGCGGTGCTTGTTCGTGATCGTTTGAGGGTAGACTTGTTACAAAGTGCTCACCGTGTTCTTCTTCCTTGCTCTTTGTCATGTTTCCAAGTAGGTTTTCAGTTCCGCCTTCTCTAGTTTCTTTCTTTCTGGTTCTTGTTGTTTTCTTTTGCTTCGTTTTTGTTTGGTTCTGTCATTTTTGCCTTTTTGCATTTCACTTTTGGGTTACCTCATGTTGGTGGGTTGGCTCTTCTAGAGGATTGTCCACCCTCTGCGCAGTTGTAAACTAATGTATATGATGTACATTATCATAGGGTAGCTCTTGTGCCTGTGTAAATGTTGCATAATCATGTAAGCAGTTTGTAGATACTGTATATATGTCACTGTTGTTCTATGAGCTTCACTTTGGTCCTCACAGAGCTTCAGTTCCCTATGTTTTAGTGTATATATGTCTTAGCCTTTGGTCCTCTATAAACTTGTGTATATTTCTTGTATATCCTTCTGTTCTTGATGAGCTTGTCGCACCCCATTGTTTCTTGCATGATTTTTCCGAGCTTGTCGAGAGGGAGTCACCACGGCTCAAACTTGACACCTCGTTGGTTCAAACCATGGCATCTTTCTCTCTCCTCTGTCTTATCACCTTAATGGCAGGATTAATTTCCCACGAGTGGGCATTTAAACCCTTTCCCATCTGGCATTCAAGTCACCCATGTCAGCCCACTTATCGTCATTAATGCCTTACACCATCTGTCACGTGGCCACATGACGACCCATGTCAGCCAAATACAACTTACTACTGATCACGTCGATAACGGCTAGCTTATCCAAACTCTGAGTCCCAAGGTGTCCCTTGTCTTTCATTTCCTCCTGTCACTTAGTTCAACACCCTAGAATCTAACTCATGTCTTTTTTAAGTATTCTGGAATTTTTGATATGTACTAACACTTATTGGATGGGTGCAGGGTGGCAATGAATTCTCCAGAGTTTCTAATGTTCTTTTTATATATACCATGTTCTAAGAGTTCTTCGGTCTTGTAGGTTGTGGATAGTTGATCACGATGTCTGAAGTAATCACCCCTCCCGATAGCCTAGAGCTACCTACCACCTCCACTTGGGTGGCCACAAAAACCAAGGCCGAAAATATGTTGGCAAAGCTGCCCTTAACCTCCAAGTACCCGAAGGAGGGCGTCCTCATGGGATCCAAGGTGGACTCCAAGGTCCAAGAAATAAGAGACACAGAGCATGGACTTTGGGCTGAAATGCAAGGCTTGATCCAAGCCATCTACAGGTTGAAGGTTGACGGAGACAGTATGGCTACTCATTTGGGGGTAAAAGTACAAACCTGTGTCACACTTTTACAAAGGAAGAGGACCATAACATGCAAAAATGTTAAAATTTAATGACATAAAAGTGGCATTTGTGTTTAGAATTTGAAAATGATGTAAACTAATGAAATGTGTAAAATTGGATGTAGTTTATGGCTATAATTTTTAAATTTTTTTTTGAATAAGCATTGACCTAGTTTTTTAATTTTTGAAGTCTATTTTTTAATTGCTCAAAAAATGCTGAAAATGTAGGGTCTAGTTCCCTCCAACTAAATATATGGAAATAATATTTTTTTTCTTTGATTTCATAATATGTTTTAGATGACATGTACAGCTAGTGCATAAAAAAAGAAAGATTGGTTTTTGGCATATTTTTTGTCTGTTATAACCATTCAAAGTCGGAGTTACCCAAAATTAATAATTTTTTTCTCCCTCCACATTTTCCCTAGAAAATCTAAACCAGATACAAAATAAATTACATATTCTTGAATAGGACTCTCTCTTCTAGTGTTAAATATAAGTTTTAAATTTTTATGACATGATTTACTATTTTTTTTATTTTTTTGAACGAGCGTGTTCTTCAATGTTAAAATACCCACTTGGAGTTTTTTCAAATTATAATATATTATATGTAATCAAAACATAATAAAAATTATATGAACATAATCTAGACTCCAAGCTCTACAAAAGGGTATATTTAGATTTTAAAAATGGTTGAGTTTTGATGAAGAAATCAGCTGTTTAAGTGAGAAGTTCAATAATTTTGAAATTTTTGCCTATTTGACTGCCACATAGGATGCCACATAGACAATTTCAGCCGAAACTGGTTCAGCTGAACCTGTTCCGGCCGAACCCCTCTATATAAATATATGCCAATTCTTCATCGATAGAACATAGTTAGCTTATATTTACTCATGAATTTTTGGCCGAAACTGGTCCGACCGAAACTCATTTGCCACATCGATGCTACATTTGTGGCACATGTACGACCAAAAATATTTTATCCGAAACCATTTCAGTCGAAACTATGAAAATGGTCCTCAAGTGCGACATAGCTTTGTACTTTTACCCTTGGCCGCCTTCGGCATTATAAAGGCTGCAAACTTTCCTTGTTTGGTGCAATCACTAGAATTGATACGACAACTGGTAGTACTATACAATGAACCTACTTAGATAGTTCTGCTCACCGATCCCTGGAGATTACAATATCCAACAACAATCGTCACCCTGGATGCAGTGACTTTTGTCTCAGGACTGGGGATTCCGTAGTTCAAGGGGTTCACCATCATCAACCGATACAAATCGTTGAAGGAGTTCGAGGAAGCTGAGATACATAATGTCACAGTGTGGTGTAGAGTTTTGGTGAGTTTGGAATGTGTTCTCCAAGACATGCCAGGCCTGATGAGCCCCAGTACAATGTGAGATAAGAGGATATAAATCTGTATTTAAAAAAAATCCAATTAGACCAAATGCTTCCTCATATTTCAACTGCCAGGAATCCTGGTCAGCCTGAGGAGCGGTGGAAGTCAGTTTCAAATTAGGTGAAGAAATAATATCCAAAAGGTGACGAGATTTTAATAAGATAGACATGTGCGTCCTCCAAACAGAATAATTAGAACTTGTAAGTTTAAATTGTGGCATTAATGTTGTCATGGAAAAAAAATGAAAGAGAACCTTTATTAAATAATATGAACAACATTTAAGCAATAACTTTGATTAACTTTATGTTTAAAACATTGTTTTAAAAAAAATTAAAGATTAAATTTAATTTGAAAACTAACTTTGAAAAAAAAAATTAAACAAATATGATAACCTACAATGATAATGATATTAAAAAAATTAAAAAGATATAACCTGCAACAAAATAATGAGCAATGAAATACAACACAATATATATTAAAAAAACTTATAATAAAAATAGTATAATTGTCTGCAGAAATATGATGACCTGCAATATTAAAAAATGTTAGAGAATATGCAGATTGAAGATAATAAATGCCGACTGAAAAGAAACTGATAACTCTGCAACTAAATAAAGAATAAGAAAAAAAATGTACACTTGGCAGGCAGATACAAAGATGTTAGAATTGAATAAATGATTTTGTTAGAATTAATCTTTCCTTAGTTGTTATATTTACTAGGATAAACCAAGGTATCCTTTATATTATTCTTGTAATCTTAGATATTCCTCCTTATGAGGAATCCTACACTTGTCTCACACACTAGTGAAATGTGGCATACACAGAATTGGGAGTTACAATGTAAATCCTTTCTCACATCTCTATTAAAGAGATGGCTCTCCTTCCCTTTTATTCTCATTCATTCTCTCACAAGAGATACCTCTTCTTCTTGGATATTTTGTATGAGCTTTCCTCTCACTCTCTCTCTCTCATTCTTAGGCATTTGTTGCCACTTTCATTAATATCACGGGGTTTTTTTTTTATGCTTTTCCCCCTTCAAAATATTGTCTCCTTATTTCATTGTGCTTGGTGAATGCTCCTAGTTTTTGTGATTATTTATGGTAACACTTCTTTTCCTTTCTCATTGATTAAACAATTTTCTAACTCTATATTTTGTTATTATTATTTTAACATGGTATAAGAGCAGGTTGGTTTAATCGTGTTTTGAGTGTGTAGGTGAAGGAGCTACCATATCTTGGAGCACTCCAATTTCGGAGACTCTTGAGAGAGTTTTTTGCTAGTATATTTTTTTTACTAATCTAATTAAGTGAAAAAAATTATCGTAATTCTTTTTAGGTTTGGCTGGTTTACCGCCAAACCCGATTTTATCTAGTTGGTTACTTCTTATTAATGTATTTAATACAAATTTTTTATTATCAATATCTCAATTCTTTTTGAAAAAAAAACTCAAATTTAAATCTTAATTTTCTCATATTATTTTTGTTTATTATATTAAATCTAGTTTTTTATTATTATAATTTAATGTTTAAAAGTTTAGTTCAAATTTTGGTTCATGCCTTATAGAATATTTTTTTCAAAATTACTATCATTGGTTCTAAAATTAGGTTCATACGTTTTTTTAAAAATTATATCATTTAGTTGCTGTAAATTTATATCCTAATTTTATTCCTTTCTAATTTGAGTCCTTGTTTCATATCATTGCATGCGTTTTTATTGCATATTCTCTGTCAGCATTTCAGTTTTTAGGGTTTCATATTTCAGTCTTTATATTCATATATGCATTTGATTCTGAAATATAATTCATTCATCTTCTTTGTTTTAATGCAGTATCTATCTTTCATCTACAAAGAGGAGGGCTGTTGTTTGCCTTTTTTACTGTGAGTCTGCCACCACCTCTGCCTTTATCCACCTATGCCGCCACCATTCTAAGATTTTATCATACCAGTAAAGCCTTTGCCTTTGTCTGTGCGATTAATTTTGGTTGCCTGCACATCTCATTATCCCCAGCTTTGCAGATCCTCCCATGCTCAGTTTCGCAGACGCCAAGCTGTTAGTTTCTTCATAGATCCGAACGCATCATTTTCTCCTTTAACATGATAACCCCCTGCACCATCCCGCATGCACTTGGTTTAATCGGGATCTCCTTAGGTCCTAAATGGTATGTCTTAATTTCTACTTGTACAGAAGCCCATCAGGCTTGGGACATCCTAAAAAATACCTATGATAGTGCAGATGAGACTCAAAAAATCCAGCTTCAAGACCAACTTGAAGACCTCAGGTATACCGACTTCAACTCTGTTGATGATTTCTTGCTCAAGTTTGATTCCATTAGAGTTTTACTAACTGGTTTACAAGTTCCTCTTTCTGATTTAAGGATAATCCACATAATTATTCATAAATGTTTGCCTAGATAGTTTCAACAGTTTATTACAAATATTTACTCTCAGTTAGCTATTCCTTCTTTAGCAACTCAATTAACTTATGTCATTTTTCAAAATATGTTGCGTCAAGAGGAAGCTAAATCAATTCAGTTTGGCATACTTAAATCTCATGAACATGCATATGTCTCTCAAAGTCACAATAGATCTTCTAACTCTAATCAAAATAACAATAGATCTTCTAACACAAATCAAAATAACCAAAACTATCAAAGATCTA
>MU226299.1:899416-937119 GCA_018584345.1 Thuja plicata
CTCTCTCTCTCTCTCTCTCTCTCTCTCTCTCTCCCATTCTTAGGCATTTGTTGCCACTTTCATTAATATCATGGGGTTTTTTTTATGCTTTTCCCCCTTCAAAATATTGTCTCCTTGTTTCATTGTGCTTGGTGAATGCTCCTAGTTTTTGTGATGATTCATAGTTTTTGTGATGATTCATGGTAACACTTCTTTTCCTTGCTCATTGATTAAAAAATTTCCTAACTCTATATTTTGTTATTATTATTTTAACAGATTTACTAAAGAGTATTACTGGCATAGACATATTATATATATATGAACTGAACTAGCAAATACGTTACTAAATTAGCAGCAATAATAAGTGATATCGATGCAGAGAATAACGTTACTAAAGAGCATTATTAATGATGGGATAATGCAGAGAAGATAAAATAAGTACATGCTATTTATCAGTTACCTTAAAGTGGGTCTCCTTCAACTCATAGAAATGGGGGGATTCCGCTGCCCTTCAACATGTCACAGGTTCCAATCTCTGGCAGACTATGATTACTAAGCGATGAGTAAATATCACCAAAACAGACCAAAAACATCTGTGGCAGATGAAGCAATTGATAACATTATTCTCGCTTCTGAAGACTGAAAAAACACTGCAGATAAGAATAGTGTCAGGGAGGAGGCAGCTACCTTGGACCGTACAGAGAATGCTTCAATGGATTTGGAGATGTTGTTGCACAAAGAAAAGAATATGGGTTGAAGGCTGCATGAGCAATTGCCGCAAAGGAGGGGTGGGTAGCAAAGGAACAAAGGAGAGGGGAGCTGAAGGGAGGAAGGAGGGAGGGATGGGGTTGCTGTGAGAGCATGCAGCCTACGCAATATAAGGTAGGATGATTTGTTAAAAATAAAAATTTCTTCCAAATCGTGCTAGCACATGTGATCAGTGTAGAGGGTTTGGCGGCTCACATACAGAGTGCGACTGCCATTGATATCCTTTCTGTCTCTTATTTCTCTGCAACTGCTCTGAATGAAGATCTATGTTGAAAACTGCTACCCAATGGATGAAGGCTGTGCAATGTATAAGATCTGCAAAAAACACAAGAACTTGAATTGCACAAGGAGAGCACAAATAAAAATGAACATATTTATATTGGATTATATATGTATGATATTAGTTTATTCAGCACCAAACAACAAACAGATAGTGCTAAAACAAATGAAACTAAATATATGTATAACCCTCCAAGAAATAAAGATACAACCTTGCAGATGAAACTGAGATGAAACTAAGAGAGATATAACAATGAAGTTGATTCCTGCAATAGAAGTTTAGAAGAAAGCTGAGAACAAAGATAAAATTTTGAATCCTGCAAGAATGGAGTTAGATTAAATATATTTAATGAAAATAGTAAATAGATTAAAGCTCAGATTTTGAAAGAAAGATGAAGAATAGAGCCAATAGCGAAAGTCTCCAATCTTACACAAAACAAGTTAGTACTATATCTAATAGATAAACCAATAATGTATGCAAAAGATAAATCGGGTTCGGCGGTAAACCAACCAAACCCAAAAAAAATTTCAAATTTTTCTCAACCCTCTCTCAAGAGTCTCTGATATTGGAGTGCTCCAAGATATGGTAGCTCCTTCACCTATAAACTCAATCGAAGATTAAACCAACCTGCTCTGATACCATGTTAAAATAATAACAAAAAGAGAAACAGGAAGTTGTTTAATTCAATGAGCAGGAGTAAGAAGATTTACCACGAATTAGTGCAAAAAACTAGGAGTATTCACCAAAGATTCAAGCAACAAGGAGACAAGATTATGAAGGGGGAAAGTATGAAAAAAACCCCGTGATATAAAGAATGGGAAAAAAATGCCTAAGAATGAGAGAGAGAGAGTGAGAGCCAAGCTCATACAATAGTATACAAGAAGGAGAATTAACCTACTTAGTCTATCTAAGAAGAGAAGGAGAGACATATCTTTAATATAGATGTGAGAGAGGAGTTGCATGGTAACTCCCACATCTATGTTTGCCAAATTTCAATAGTGTGTGAGACAAGTGTAGGATTCCTCATAAGGAGGAATAACTAAAAAGGAAATTACAATAAAAGGAATTATCCTCACACTTGTACAAGAAGACAAAATATGTGTAGGGATTCCATAAGAATCTCCTACTTACAATAGTACAAGTAAAGATTAAATTCTAACAATTGTCTCTCGACAATATTTCAATAGTCAGTGGCTGAAGTTCCCGAAGAGGGACCATAAAAGGATGAAGTTGGAAATTCGCTGTGGGGATTTCAAAGAGCCCATTTAGGCGGGAATTATATTCTTATGCAGGATCTTCAGATTTCCCCACACCCAGGATTTCTTGGCATGGATGTATTACTTTCTTTATTGCATCACCACTCGTAGCTAGACCTTCAATTGGGCAGCCATTATAGCCAACCACGTGGACACACAGCTGAAGGGCATCGTCCAGAGTTCCAAGTTCTACATGACATCTTATGTGCTATGGGCACTAGCCCAACAAAGAACGAATTTTCAGGGTTTGGGGACAATAGGTGAACTTGGGAACAGGCCAGGCCAGTTGACCCCATGGGATCATTATCCCCAAGTGCAATGGGAACTCAGTTTCCTAAATTTCTACTAGGGAAATGATGCCTTCATTTACAATAATATCCTAACATTGACCTGGGATTCTGGGTATCGATTATCAGAGGAGGCGATGAACTTGGTCAGCACCTACGACCACTATTTCATTTAGTTCCAATACCACAGCCACAGTCGGGTGACCAGCTTCTCTGGGAAGCCCTATCTTCTTCTCTAGTATTGCGGGGACAAAATCATTCTTTTGGAGTTCTGCCGACAGATGATGGACCTACACGCCTTCTTCACATTAAAGAAGGTCATCAATGTCCCATTCACGTTTTCATGTGTGAATTATATGTTCAGCCTTACCATGACAAGGGAGGCAGATAATGAATTAAAGATCCTGGGACTGGTGGAATTCCACCACTCTAGAAAGAACTATGATCCTCTAGGCAAGATTGCCGTAGCACTCCCCCGGGCATCCCCCGCACAAGAAAGATATTGAAGATTTTTGGGTGGATTGTCAGGATAGTTTTGATCTCTGGGCCTGTCAACATTCATGCATGTCCAAAGGACTCATGAAGGTGCTTGACCTTTAGACTTTTTCGAAGGGATTTTTGGATGATGGGCCGCTAGAAGACCCAGTATACAAGGAACATGGATTGGAAAAGTTGGATCTCCCTCCTATGGATTGGGCCACCCCAGAGGACTTGAAAATAGAGGGAGTATGTCACCCTATTTTGGAGGCGAGTCACCAATATTTTTCCTAGGCGTGTCCCAAAAGCACTTGGAAGGGACCAATTCTTCAAAGGTTCTCTTCAACTTCCGCTGCCACCGCTGGACCTAGCACGAGTAAGGGGAAAGAAAAAGAGGGTGCCTCGGCTAAGGTACCTCCCTTAGGTCCCACTCCCTTAATGGTACAACTAAAATAAAAAATGGAGTCAGCAAGGCTGGCCAACCAGCAGATAAGCACATAGATATCCTCCGGTTTCCTCTTAACTCCAATGGTGTCTACTTGCTCGATGGGATCTTTTTTTTGGCTACAATGATGAGCAGACAAACTTTTGCTGAGGCGGAGTCTACCAGTATTTTGGAGACTGGGTTCTCACTATTGAGAAAGAAGAAGAAAAAGGTGACCCCCACCCCAAGCGCAGCCGCTAGCCCCAGTATGCCAGATATGCCTCCAGTTGATGTCAGTTTGGATTCCCCCAAACTTGAAGAGATCCCTAACAGCCCTCCCCCACATGACGGGTTTGATGACATCTTCGAGACAGATGAGCTCATGAATTTGCATGAGGATATTGGTCACGTGGTTGAAGAAATTGCCGCTGAAGATAAAGAGGAGATCCCCGCAGAAAAAGAAGTCCCGAAAGAAGAAGTTGCATCAAAACAGGAATCCTAGGATGAGACACATAGGGAGCATGAGCGGGAGAAAACACCGATCCAAGAGGTCAAAGATATGCCAAGGCAAACCACCGATGGTTGGGGAACCCGGACCTACGGGATCAACCGTACCCCCATTCATCATGCTCAAGATGCCTTCGGGTACTCCGGGTGAACAAGTGCCCCGAAGCACATTTGGTGAGGTAGTAATAGTGGTTACATTGTTAAACTTTGGCCAGAGACCCCACCCACTTCCAGAAGATGCTCTGATGGAGGAAAATGTTCCAGCAGATGAGGCCAATGAGGTCAAAGATTAGCAACAATAGACTGACCAGGAAGTCCCAGAGAATGTAAATGTTAGATCAATTGATGTCGGGAGGGACGAGGAAGTACCCAAAGATATGTAAGAAATATTGATGACAAAGAAAAAGTTCTGGATATCACAACAGAGGATGCCAACATGGCAGAAGATATAGAGGCCTCCGGAGAGCGGGAATTGGAACAAGATAAAGGAAAAGAGCCCAATGACATTGTGCATCTTGAGAATGCATCGCCTGATTCCAAAAAGGGTTTGGGCACCCAGGTCTTAACAATAGAACCATCCTAGCCACCCCAATAGCTGGTAGAATCAAGAAAAAGAAAGGCCCCAGCGGTCACATTAGGCATTCAACTCTCCTTGGCCGAAATGATGGCCCAAAATGCAAAGGCTCATAAGCATAAGAAGGCATGAATAGTCCATACCCTCCAGACTGGGCCAATAGGAAACACAGTTGCAACTATCACAACACCTCCTCTAGATGTAGATGTAGCGGCCGTAAGGCCCGAAGATTACAACATCACAAAAGTGGCACTGGGGAGAAGAGACAAGCAGGGTGAACAAGACCTACTAAGGGAGGCCACCAAAGTAGTAGAGGCCCGATATTGCAAACAGGGCCAGAAGTTGAAGGAGGAAAGAGAGACTAATGCCAATATCCTCACACTTTTGGCAGAACTTACATAGCCCTTGGCCGAGATCCACCCGGAAACCTCTTCCTCCGAATTTCTGCTTGCGCAGGCTGATGTGGATTCTCTCTGGGCCATGAAGAAGAAGGTGCAGGCTATAGATGGGTGGGCCACTGAGCAGGTAGCTACCATAAGAAAATTTCTAGTGGCGTCCCTCCCAGATCTTTATCGAATCGACATCCTTACTAGCTAAGAAAATGGCTCCGCTCTTGTATGGGAGCAAGACTTAGAGAAGTATGAAAAGTGGAAGGCTGGGTTGGAAGAAATTTGTAACATCAGAGAAGAAGCCGCTACGAAGGTGGGAATTTTGGGAGATAAATCATATGATTCCCTCCAGGCCTAGTACTCCAGACTTGGCCTCAAAATTGAGGTATGAAAGGAACTGGTTAAGGCCTTGAAAGAAAAGGTGATCATGGCCCAATACCCGTCGGACTTGTTTTGAGTGTTTGTGGTTGGAGTGTCATAAGTAGATCCCTTCACCACCGGGACGTGCACCCTGAAGGACTACTTCCTTAGTAAATGTGATGAACGAATGGAATCGCTATATTTGGTTGCCAGAGATTTTGACTAGGGTAGGTTATCTAGATTATCTAAGACAATGATCCAGGCACATGATGCTGTGAGGATGGTGGATGAATTTTGGAATGGGGCTAAAGATATTGAGGAAAAATTGGAGGCTGTTCGCAGTCGATGGGACAATATTAAAGACATAGATGAAGAAGGCATAAGCTAGGTGTTGGAGACATTCAAAAATAGTAAGGAACAATAAAGTTCTCCGGAGTCTAGATAATTCCATCAACCATGTATTGGTTGTATTCTTTATTCTTTGGGGGCACAAGCTTCCAGATCTTGGAGTCCCAGATCCCATATTTTTGAATCCATGAAAGTGACCCGTGTCCTGGTTCCCCAAGCTGACAGGTCACTTTCAAAAAAGTTAATAAGGATGTCAGAGGGTGGGTGACTCCAGCAAGGCACATTGGCTTGACAAGAAGGTTCTAATAGGTGGTCTTCCCAAGGTGCCACTTCAACATAACACATGGCGCATCAAAGACAAGGACCCACTTTTCCATTAATAAGGCATGTAGCCTCGATCGCCGGGGGATCAGATTTCTCCTTTTCTCCTCCTGGATCTCTTCTCGAGGCTGATTCTTCCACTCCTCCGTTCTTGTCTTATTCTTCTGACATGTCAGACCTTTTCCATCTCAAGGTCTTTGTAGCATGGCGTAGGTAGTACCAGCCACCGAAAATTATATTATATTGCTTGAAGTGTAAAGTAAGTTAGGTTAAGATTAGGGAAAACTTGTGTATAAATAATAAGTCTAACCTCATTCCAAGGGTTGGCGAAATTGATGATTTTGCAATCTATAGCTATAGCATTTTTATTTTCTGAGTTGCAGAGCTCAATGCTCCTTAGTTGTTAGAGATTCTCAGTAGTTAGATGCTCCCTTGGAGCCACCATTATTGTACACACCAGTGCTTGCTGGAAACGTGTTAATGAAGGAAGAAAGGGTTCTGTCAATGATGTTGTTAGCATTCTGATCTTTGGATTAACAATCTTTTGTGCTGTATGTTCTTTATGTCCCTTGCTCTGATATTTTAAGTAGATTAATGACCTTCTTCCCCCTCGCTATTGATTAAATATGAGCTAATGGTTCTGTATTTCTTTAGTATTTAGTGTAGTATGTTAGACCATGGTTGATGTCTTGAATGTTTAGTGTAACTATAGGTAGATGGAATACTTCTAACCCTGATCTATCTTTTGAAGTTTATTTAGTAAAGTTAATGCGTGCTTGCAAGAAACCTAACTCAACAAAATCCCTGGAGAAGACGAGCCAAGATAACCAGCTATCCCCCCAAACAAAACAGTCACATTCCCAACTAACCTCCTGCACCATTGAGACCTGACTCTCACGTGCTTGAAGGCCTGGGGAATCTCATTTCCTCGGACAATATTTACAAGAGAAGTTGGCCGGTACCCCAGTACCCGGTGACAACTTACATCTGTTGGCAGACCCGGTCACAAAGTCCCATCAACACATATTATTTAGTTTCACTAGTAAGTGAGAAATATATTATTTAATTATAATATTTAATTGAAGTTGTTCCTATTTGATTTCTTTTATAACAAAGTTGTTAAATACAAATTATTTTTGGAATTACTAAAAATCTATCCATGTATGAAGAATAACAATATTTAAAAAAAATGTGAATGGTCATGTGATATAATTTTATGTATAAATCTCAATTAAAACAAGAAACACATTCAAAATAGATAATTAAATTTAGTATTTAATATCTATTTTATTTCATAGTGTACATGGAGGTACTATAATATACTATTCAAATTAGTGTTTTCTACCAAGAATATTAAAATAATAGTAATAAGAAAACAAATACACATTGATTACTAAAACTTTACAAAAACTTCATATAGAATGAGAATGAAGGAAATCTCTTAGAGAAGGGGAAGGAAAAGGGGCATTAAACTCTTTTATGAAAAGATATTTTGTTGAATAGTTTGATCAAGAATGACAATATTATCATCTATGATTTTGAACCTTTTTGTTCTACATTTTTTGTTGAAACATAATAGCCCAATAACAATTGAAAACCCAAATCCAAAGCTCAATCGAATTCCCAACTCACACAACACATGTTCTTCCCACTCCTGTTTACTGACATCTTCACCATTTATATTGTTTTAAGGAAAAATAAATGAATAATGTATGTTAATTTGGAGTCCACAAAGATATCTATTGTTTAAAAATGACCTTTCATCAAATGTCGACCATTGAGCTACTTGTGGTATTATTCCTAAAAAAATATTACAAGATAAGTTTAAATAACTAAAAAATGTGAGACATTGTAGCTCTGTAGGAATATTTCCAATAAAATTGTTCTTTGAAAGATCAAGTGAATCCAATGAATCTTTCCATTGAGATGATTTATTGACAAATTGAGAATCATTAGACCAATAAGAAGTCCAATGCTTTGAGGAATATCACCTGAGAAGTTACTATTTGAGAGATCAAGACATCGAACCCGTGCCAAAGATCTCAAATAGTCTAGAAATAGCCCTTTATTGTTTATCACCATTTTATCTATATCTAAGGCACTGAACTTAAATTTGTATCCCAAAGGAATAAATTTGCACCATCTGTTTGATTTACCATTGCTCTCATGTTTCTTAAGCTACTTGGAATAGATCTAGATAGTTTGTTATCTGACAAAATAAAAAGTTGAAGGTTTTGTAATTTATTTAGCTCTAATGGTATTCCACCTTTGAATTTATTAGATCTCAACACCAAAATTTGAAGACTAATTAACTTATGTATCCAATTTGGAATGATTCCTTCCATGTTATTATATCCCAAATCTAGAATCTCCAAAGAAGTGCAATTTTTAAGTGATAATGGAATTGGCCCTTGTAGTTTGTTACCTCCTAACTTCAATGTTTTAAGACAACCCATTCTCTTAATCTCTCCTTCCAAATTACTATTTTCTAGATTTAACATTTTTAGCATTGATGAGTGATTCCCAAAACTTGAAAAGATATTCCCTTCCATCTTGTTATTTGACACATCTAGAACCTCCAAGTGATTTCCTCAATAAATAGAATGTGGAAAGAGACCGCTTATATTATTATTTGTAAGTGACAAATAATTGAGCTGACTTTTGTCATAAATTTGCATTTGTTTTGAAATGATACCATCAAATTGATTCTCAAGCATGCCCAATAATTGTACATTAGGATGAGGTGCAAATACTTTCCCTTGTAACTTATTTCTATGCAAATCAACAAATTGAGCATCAAACCTATTAAACTTAGATGTCAAAGGCTTTCGTCCAAATTTATTACAAGAAAGATTGAGTGTTTGGAAAAGTGTAAGGTCCTACAAATAATTTAGAATATTTCCACTAAGAATTGTTAGACAACTAATTAGTTATAGTATACTGAGTAGATACGAAACCTAGAAAATTTTCAACCATATTATAAGAACTCAAGTACAAATACCAAAGTTGAAATATTGGGAACCAAGATTCTTCAAATTTTACCCTCAATATATTGTTATAAAGACTTAGATAACCAATCTTTGTGAGATTCTCTAGTTTAGAGAGTAAGAAAGTTCCACCCAAAGAATAATTTGAGAGACCAACCAACACCAAAGATGAGAGATTACCAAAAGTAGATGGAAATATTTCATTGAATTGGTTTGAGCTGAGGATAAGCCCTTTAAGATTTAATAATCCACTTAGAGAACTCCATGTAAAGTTTCCTCTTAGTGAATTTATGAAGAGATCCAACACTTCAAGTTGTGTAAAATTTCCAAAAAATATGGAAGACTACTTTCAATATTGTTACTATAAAGATATAGTTTGGTTAACGAGAACATATTCCTTATAGAATTGGGAATACTACCTTCAATATTGTTATTAGAAAGATGTAGGGTGCTCAATAAGGACATATTTACAATAGAATTTAGAAGTCTACCAAATCACTTTTTAGATTCATAATTTCTAGTCCAAGGTGCTCCAACCCTCAAAAATTTTATATCCACGGGTTTGACTACCTCATCTCTAGATCAAAATTATAGGATATGTTTAGAAGTGCCAAGATAGACATGCCACTAATCTTACTTGGAAAAAACCATCGATTTATCCCTTTTTTCCTATTAGCCTTCATTGACATAAGAGGTAAATGTATCATTCTTTATTTCCATTTATGAAAGAGTTAAAAAACCATCACATTGAAACAAGGAGTTGCAAAGAAAGAAAGGCGGGTTCAGTCAAGTTCCATGCCAATAGGTAAGCATTCTAAGAAAACCCTTTCCCTTCAAAACATAATATATTTCATTGATTTTCTAAATATTTTATGGTTTTAATTTCTCTTTGGTAGGCTTAGGATTACTTTTCTATTATTTTTCATTGAAGAAAGAATTCCTTGATGATCCCATGCAGGGGACATGAAACTTGCTGTCATCCTTCATATATTTTGTATATATCACTACCCTCATTTGATGGATTTTCAATCGACTCTTCACTACTCTTCATACTCAATCCTTACAATTTTTCTAAATTCAACCTATTACTTATATTTTGATTGTCATTTTTCTAATGGAATGCCATAGAATAAGGATGAAATGGTTTCTTTTCTCTTCATTATCATGACAAGCCTTAAGCAATCTGATAACAATTGAAAACATCCACAAGTATTTTAATCCAAGTATTATCTCAAATACTATTTTTCTATGCAGACTGACTCCAGTAAGAAACATATATCATTGATATAAGAGAATTGGTCTAATAAAATCATAATAATAGACATAACAATATATGTAATGATATTACTCTTAGTCAACCACAACAAAGATAAAACATTGATCTAGATTTATTGAAAGTCGACCACAACCAAGATAAAACATTATTACATAAAATGGATCATCTAGACCTAAAAAACATGAAGTAGTCTACTCCAGGAGAAATAAGGGGCCCAAATATATCATAACTCTCTCTCTTAAGATGGATCCAATAGTTCGTACATCAACCAAAGTCATATCCAAAATGTAATGTATGCAAATGCAATGTAGGCCAAATACATTTACAAATATCATAAGAAGAAGGAAAAGAAGATGTGTGGAGATTCAGACTGAGTTTACACACCTTTCAAAACTAATTAAAAACCATCTTCAAACATTGTAAATTAATGCATTTAGGATTTAACTTCAGGCCCAAAAAAATCACCAATAGAAAAACACTAGAAAATCTTGGACCAGTAAGAGAAACTTATGGATCAAAAAATTAGCTCCAGACCCAATGTAGAGACACTACACAACTTTTGGGCCAAATATACTACTTCTGATTCTATCTAGAAAGGCTTTCAGACCAATCTAGACTGAAGGGACAACACCACATAATCTTTGAAATTAATTAATTGGCATCAATGATAAACATACCACCATATTTAAAATACTCAAACCCTAAAAAATAAGGAATCATGAAGTTCAAAGGAGATCAAACTTCAAAAAGAAGGAAATTCAGAGTTCTTCATGATAAAGAAAACCTTGCAAATGTCTTTAATGATAATCAAAGGGCCTTAACATAATAAAGAAATAGTTAAAACCTTGTGAAAAACTTGACGAAAAAGAAAAAGAATAAAATACATGAAATGTTGGTTACATAGTGTCATGTGGTAAAAAGTGATTGAAATGTTATGTTAACTATTCAACTTACTTTTGTGATGGATTCACTTCCACACAAAACTATAAATATGAGAAATATGACTGTTTTGGGGTTTGAAGAATTAGATAGAAGAAGATCCAAATAGAGAGAAGACCAAGGCCAATTTTGAATGAACACTGAGAGGGGGCGAGGGGTGAATCAATGTTCAACAATTTTTAACATTATTAATTTGATTCTTAAAGAATAAACCCTAAGATACAAAGAGTAAAGTATTGATGCATAAAAAACATCCACAACTGAGAGGAATAAGGAGGTGGAGGAAGGCTGAGGTTAATGCGCATGGGGACGGAGCTATGGGTTGAATCACGGAACAAAAGAGCTTCTAAAATGACACAATAATAGCTCGGAGAATAGGAAATTTTCCGAAAGACGACGAATTAGTTCAATAACCGCAATTATTGATACAAAACAAAAAAAATTGCCTCTCAATTTATGCAAGAATAACATAAGATAAGCAATCCGCCCAATCACTACACAAAATCGCCTATGAATGAACGAATGAGTAAGCGAATGAATCTCATTTTTAAGGATCAGTGAGTAGGGTGCTCTCCCACTTAAGGAGAACAGCGGGGGAGCCTTTCCTTCGTTCATAACACAAATATTTTTTGCATGGAAACCTAGTTACAGGAAAACCCATGGCGGGGATGGAACCTAAAAGATATGCTCTGCAAAAATATATTTAAACCTGTTAAAGGTTTACAAAGAATGCACATGCATTCAAACACATTGTCTAGAGATCACTGCTCAAGTACAAAATGGAAGGCTGCAACCTTACAAAAGTATGGACAATAATCCATAGTTGATGATTTGGATGACAACATATAAATATGCCCAAAAATTTCCAATTAAGCACATAAAACTGAATCCACACACTTAATGTTATAAATATGATCTAATCTAATTTAAATCTCAAATCACATATCCTTCACATACATCATACACATATCACACACCAGAACAACCAAATATACCGATCTTATGTGGTTGCTTCCAAAAATTTAAATCAACATTGGGTTGGCCATAAAAAATATTCTAACATGTAGAACTTTTAGCTAAATCCACAAGCAAAATATAATGTGGACCAAAAATAATTTCTCACATTCTATCAACCAAGTCTTTCAATCTCATTGCACTTGAAAGTATTTATCAAAATGGATTTGATAGGATCACATAACGATTTCCTAACCTCTGTCTCTGTTCTTCACTATTCATCAGAAAACTGATATACATAATCTCATAACTTGATCGAATGAAAATATTAAGTGTTGAAAATATGGAGCATGATAGAGTATACCTTTATTATGCTTCCCCTAGGTTCACAACTAAAAATCAAAAACTGTGTGGCCATACTGAACCATTTCTTGAAAACTGTACAATGATATGTTTCTGCCATACTTAGCTAATTTTGCCTTCAAATCATCGGTATGATTAAAATAAGTGTAGTGAACATGTGGAAACCATATAGTTTCCATTAATGAAAATATCTAATACCTCAAGAGAAGAGTCTCTTTCCAACAATCTCCCCCTTTGGCATTGATGGCAATACTTAGTGAAAAAATGATTGTGAAAAATGCCACACATACTAACTGCTCCAAAAATAAAATCTCACATGCTCACCATTTCTCCCTTTGAGCTGAATAATAATTTTTAACTTCATATCACTCCCCCTTTTACATAAATGGAAAAGGAAGGGGCCCACAACCAAAATCTCTACCCAAAATTCCTATATTTTCCACATATATACAAGCATATTGTTTATACTTACAAAATTTTGAAGACATCAGAAAAAGTATTCCTCTAGGAAATGAAATATTTATCCCAACTCTTCTTCAAACTATCAAATATCTGAATTTAACCACATATGGGATAGGAAAGTTTCTCAACTGATTGTAGATCAGGTGTATTAGGTGAGTTATATGCTGCCTTTGCGTCTTTAAGTCCACAAAACAAAATCTTCATCTTAGGAGAAATCAAACTTCTAAGCTCATAGATCCTCCCAATCACCCATTCCTTCACTATAATAAATATTTTGATCTTATACATCAGATAAATTACATTTCCTTTATGACTGGAGATTGAAATTGTCAAGAGATCAAATGATGTAGATAATTCAGATAGATTCTTCTCATCCTCTTTTATCAATTTTCCTAAGTTGTCAACACATTTAGGACAGGAGATGCATTCTTGGTAAATATCTCCTCCTTCAGTTAAATAATATTTTATACTTTGCATGCCAAGTCGTAAAGATATTTTGGCTTTTACATTCAAAACACACAACTGATTGCATCTCATATCATCAAACTCATCCCTCACTTTGATCATTAGAGATTTTTCTAAGGAATTAAAATGTAGATTTACAACATTTATTAGACGCTTTAGCTATCCAGATGAAGTTTCATTTTTATCTTTCATATATGTAGGCATAATAGTTTCTAACACATCAGATGCAAGGTTCAATAGTTCACTTTCCTTGATGCGTTTCTTAAATATTTCTTTCCTTGTCTTCGCTTGTGCCACAAATGCAAGCTTCATCATCTCAAAAAGACTAAGAGCATCAAGACTAATCAGACCTTGTATGATTTCCATGTCATCCATGTCTGTATTGTCCTCTTCTAAGAACTCCTTTACTACCTCAACAATGTCTCTTGCTTCAACTTTCACCTTAGTCACCTTCTCTTATGTTACTTTCTTAGTCTGAACCTCCATTTGAACTACAACCTTCTCACTTTCATCTTATTCTCTACCTCACCATATTTCTTCTCTCCCTCAGTATCATCCTTATTTCCTTCACCATCACCAACAAATAGACTGACCCGAACACCAGAGATGTAAACATTAGGTACATCATTTGTAACATGAATAGTACTATCCATAGGTTCACTGTCATGAACAATGGTATCATGAGTATCCTTATCATCATCTTTCCTAACCACTTACAAATGATTTAGCAATAATATTTTTGTTAGGACCTTCTTTGTATCATTCATGACTTCATTAGTCAAATCAATCATCAATTTGTTTAATCTTATTTTTCTTCTAAACTCTTTCTTTTCTTCCTCAAGAATTTTGTTCACTTTGTCTGCAACAATAACTAGACTAAGACTGAATAATCTTTTCTCTCTTATGATCTTTTCTTTAGATTGTGCATCAAGTCTCATTATTTCCAAGAAACAATTCTTTTGGAATATCTCCCATTATCTCAACAAGTGCCCTATTGTATTTATTCAAATATTGAATTTTTGTCTCTTCATGAATTCTCTTTCCATTTTCATCATATTTGTCAAAATAATTCTTTGGGTAAGTGCACAAAGATGGGGGACCAAAAAGGTGCCAAACATTATTTTGACCCTGAAAAGCAATAGGACACACATGCTATAAGGCTTACGTGCTATAGGGTGTGCACGCTATAGGGTGCACACCCTATGGAATGGAATTCCTATGCCTAAGGCTTGGGAAATCCAAGAAATAACATGTGCACCCTATAGCGCATACACGCTATTGAAAATACTAAACATAGAGGATATCTTTTTACTATTTTCCTATTCTTGCATAAGCTGTACTCCCTATGTAAGAATTAAAAAGGGAGAGAGAGAGAGAGAGAGAGAGAGAGAGAGAGAGAGAGATATTAGTGTGTCCTAGAACCCCTTATGACCCATTAGGACCCCTTACCATACACCGTATGGGTTGATAAGGGGTCCTGTGACACATTAATGTGTCCTAGGAACCCTTACGACCCCTTAGGACCATTTAGGACCCCTAAAAAGTATTCTTAGGGATCCTAAGGGGTTATAAGGGGTCCTAGGATATATTAATGTATCCTAGGACCCCTTATGACCTATTAGGACCCATTAGGACCCCTCACCATACATCTTAGGGGTCATAAGGGTTGTTAAGGGGTCCTATGACACATTAATGTTTCCTAAGACCCATTAGGATGCCTAAGATGTATAGTAAGGGGTCCTAAGGGGTCATAATGGGTCCTAGGACACATTAATACATCCTAGGACCCCTTATGATCCCTTATGACCCCTTACCATACATCTTAGGGGTCGTAAGGGTTGTTAAGGGGTCCTATTAGACATTTATGTGTCCTAGGACCCCTTATGACCTCTTAAGTCCCATTACCATACATCTTATGGGTGATAAGGGTTGTTAAGAGGTCCTATGACACATTAATGTATTATAAGACCCCTTATAACCCTTTAGGACTCCAAAGATGTATTCTTAGGGGTCCTAAAGGGTCCTAATGGGCCATAAGGCATCCTAGGACATATTAATGTGTCTTAGGACCCCTTATGAACCCTTAACATACATTAGTGTATGGTAAGAGGTCCTAAGGGATCTTAAGGGGTCCTCAGACACATTAATTTTTCCTAGAACCCATTATAATCCCTTAGGACCCTTTAGGACTCCTTACCATACATATTTGGGTCGTAATAGTTGTTAAGGGATCTTATGATAGATCATTGTGTCCTAGTACACCTTATGACCCCTTAGATGTATGGTAAGATGTCCAAAGGGGTCATAAGGGGTCCTATGACACACTAATTTGTCCTAGGACCCCTTATGACACCTTAAGGACCCTTAGGACCTCTTACCATACATCCTAGGGGTCGTAAGGTTTGTTAAGGTGTCCTATGACACATTAATGTTGTTTGTGGTGATTGATCAGTACTGTACACTTTTCTGCAATTCATGGGGTTAACTCATCAAGCATTTTTTTGGGTTAACTTGTCAAGCATTTCCCTAGGTTGATCCCTTCAAGAAATTTTTAGGGTTAGTATTTTTTCTATAAGAAAAATGGTGTTAGGGTTATGGCTTGTTAGAGTGAAGAAGTATTGTAACATTTTGTAGCAGTATTGAGTTGGAAGGGATCACAGTTTGTAATTGGTTGAAATTACTAGTTAATAATATTGGACTCTGTGTTTGGTGGATGTAGCCCAAGATTGGGTGAACCATGTTAAATCTGTGGCTTATTGTTCTACTTCTGTGTGCTTTATTCATTTGAATTAATGGTTATATTTGCATGTTATTGTTAGATTTATGTCTTCTAATCCTAACAATTTGTATCAGAGGATTTTTTTTTTCAGTTATCCTCTGTAGGAAGGTCTCGCAATTGAGTAGGAGTCTCATGGTTGAGTGGGAGTAATGGAAGATGAGGGTAAGTTGAAGATTGAGAAGTTTAATGGGAAAAAATTTCAGTTATGGAAAATGCAGATGGAAGACTATCTCTATCAGAAGGATTTATGGTGGCCATTGGGAGGAATAAGAAAGAAAGTTGGAAGTATGTCTTAGGAGTATTGGGATATTTTGGATAGAAAGGAACTAGGCACTATTCATTTCTACCTAGCAGAATCAATGTCATTTAATATTACAAAAGAAAAGAAAATTGAAGAGTTGATGGAAATCCTAGCAAAGTTATATGAAAAGCCTTCTGCTTTGAAAAGGTATTTGTTATGAAGTGTTTATTTAATATGAAATTGGTAGAAGCTGGGTCAGTTTCTGATGATTTAAATGAGTTTAATATAGTTACCAGTCAATTATCTTCTGTTAATTTAAATTTTGATGAAAAAATTAGGGCTCTTTTGATTCTATATTCTTTTCCTAAAAGATGGAATGACTTGGTAATGGCTATTAGCAACTTTGTTTCTAGTTCAAATACCCTAAAATTTGATGATGTTGTTGGTGTTATTCTGAATGAGGAAATTCATAGGAAAAGGTCAAGTGGATCCACATTAGGTAGTGGTTTGAATTTAGAAAGTAGAGGCAGATAAAAGGAGAGAGGCAATAATTTTGGAAGTCGTGGGAAATCACGAGGAAGATTAAAGGGAAAGAGGTCTCAATACAGAGGACCAAATGATTGTTGGTATTGTGGGAAACCAGGTCATAGGAAGAAAGATTGCTGGTCTCAGAAGAATAAAGAAGGAGACAAACAAGAAGGCAACATAGAGGAAAATGTGGTAAGTAATAAATTTGAAGAGGATGTTTTGCTTCTTTCCCTAGAAAATTCTGATGATTCATAGATTCTAGATTTAGGGGCCTCATTTCATGCTACACACCATATAAGTTATTTTCTTGATTATGTCCAAGGGGATTTTGGGCTAGTTTATATAAAATATTATATAAAATATAATCGATTTAAATCCTTATTTCTTTTCCTAATACAATAAGACACTACTTAAATTCTATAATATTTTTTAAATGTAAATACATTTCATAGGAACATTACTAAATCCATATTTCTCAATGTATATGTCTATCAAATGAGCAAGTAAAAGTTTTAAAGACATACACATTATATATATTAGTACCCTTGATAGTAACACATTGAAGTGTAATAAAATTTTCATCAACTTTATTATATCATAGATTTAGTAAAACCTTTGCATCTTTCTTATTAAATTGATTCTCAAATCCTAATTTTTCTCTCATTTATGAAATCCTTTAAATTTTTCATCAATTTCATCATGCCTCCAAATTTTTATGTTTTTTTTTTTTTTTAAATGCTCAATGTATTTGTAATGGTAAATATGTACAAATGCCTTCTAAATTGATTAAAATCTTAGTTCCTTAGTTTTTTCATTTATAGTATTTTCTTAATTTTTATTTTATTTTAAATAATAAAATTGCTTTCATTTTTTACAATTTGAATTATAATTCATCTTTAGTATATGGTTTTAAAATATTTTTGAACTCTAAGGTGAAAATAGTTATATTTTGTATTAATGTAATTATTTTATTACATCATAAAATAAGACCTTCTAAATATAGCACTGATAGTAGATCATTCATTGATTCCATTTTGTGAGGTTGCATTATTATATTTTTGGATTGTACAATATTAAAAGGTCATTTTCTCTATAAATTATAAAATATTATATTATTCCCTCCCCTAATCACATCATATGTCAAATAGTACGTTGTTGGTGCACATTAAGAACACACATTATTAGTTGTACGATTCAAACAACAAATCTTAAAATGAGATTGCAATCTGATTTATAGTGGCCCTTTAAGTGTATATAAGTTTTAATACCTGGTTTCACTTTCATTTGTTGATACAATTACTTGGAATGCAACAAATGTTAAAGCATGCATTATATGGAGTTATAAACATAATAACTTAGAAACTATGTAAAACATCTCTTAAAATAAGTATGCTCATAGATCCCTCTCAAAAAGTTATTGATTCTAATTTTTGTCTAGTATATGATCTATTATGTTAAAATATTTCAAAGATTCATCTTTTTAAAAATTGAATCTCATTTATTAAAATCAATCATAAAGTGTTATAGTTAGTCATTTTTCAACTACTAAGATAGCGAATATAAAAATAATCAAGATGGAAAAATTCTGATCACATTTACTGAAATAGGAAATTTTCTTCAACGAAGAGAAAACTAACTTCTATAAGTATTAATTTGCACTCTAGATGATCAACTTGGTCCAAAACCAAATGTTATGATCCCTAGTGGATCAAAACATGTAAAAAAACATGAAAACATAATAAATTAACATATTTCTAAGGTTTGGGACACTATTTGACCAATAGTTGACCAAGGGCTTATTAATGCCAATCTTGGGACTAGGTCTTACAAAGATGTGCGCAATATGAAACCTTTAGAGTAACATGTCCTATAGACTATTATAGACTTGAGGGGTCTAGGAATTCCAAAGGAAAACTTAGTTTGTCTAGGGTGCTCCTGCACCAATCTAATTCCTAAATAATAAATCACAAGCTATGAAGAGTAAAGTACCAAAGCATAAAACAAACATCTACAACAGCATAAGATAGAGTTTTTGCATAGGAACCATGGTGGGGATGGAACCCAAAAAATATACTTTGAAAAAACATATTTAACCCTATTAAAGACTTACAATTAATGCACATGCATTCAGACACACTGCCTAGAGCTCACTGCTCATTTACAAAATGGAAGGCTACAACCTTACAAAATTATGGACAATGATCCACAGTTGATGAACTGGATTGCAACATCTAAATATGCCAAAATAGTTCAAATTAAGTACAAAAAACTGAATCCACACACTTCATGCTATAAATCTACTCTGCTTTGATTCAAACCTCAAATTACATATCTTTCACATACATCATATACATATCACACACCAAAACAACCTAATATACCAATCTTATGTATCTGCTTCCAAAAATTAAATCACCACTGGATTGACCATAAAAATATTGTAATGTGTAGAACTGTCAACCAAATCCACAAGAAAAATATAACATAGACCAAATATAATTTTCCACACACTATCAACCAAGTCAACCAATCATCCTTGAACTCAAAAGGATTTGATAGGATCGCATAACGATTTTCTAACCTTTATCTTTGTTCTACACTCTTCATCAGAAAACTGATACATAAAACCTCATAACGCGATCGAACGCCAACATTAAGTGTTGAAAAGTTGAAACATGATAGAGTATACCTTTATGAAGCTTCACCTAGGTTCGTACCTCAAAATCCAAAACTATGTGACTGTACTGAATGATTTCTTGAGAAATTATATATTGTTATGTTTCTGCCATACTTAGCTAATTCTGCCTCCAATCCATCAATATGATCAAAATAAGTGTAGTGAATATGTGGAAACCATATAGTTGTCATCAATGACAACATCCAATCCCTTAAGAGAACTGTATCTTGCCAACAAAAATGTAGTCTTGAATGCTAAAAATCAATAAAGAAATTGAACTATTTCTATTCTACAATATTTTTTAACTATTGTTGGTTGTGGTTGTGTAATTGAGCTACTTGTTAAGGTACCTTGATCTAGTTTATACTAGCTCTCATTAATTTTGAGTCCTTTATACTTCAATTATGTCCTATACCCCCTTCCAATCCTTTAAAAATCTATAAATTGGGGGTCTTCTAATCCATTTTCATGAACTTATTGAATATAATATCATGCAAATAAAATTGAGCACAGACATCTGAAATAAATTGGGCAAAGACACTTTAATAATGAAAGAAAGAGATTAGTATAGGTTGAATTTGGATAATTTATATGGTTTTGATATTATAATAACGTAATATTTAGTGTTTGCATTTTATTTTGATAGATCAATTTAGGTCATTTTAGGTTGTTCATTATTGTCACTTTTAATTGTACACACTACCTACCTATTTAAGATTATAAATAATTAAATAAATTAACTATGAGTGTTTATTTTCATAAGTTAGATTCACATAGTCCCATATAGATTATAGGTTGAAGGCATAATGAAAAATTCTACAACTACGCTTTATAGATTAACACTTTTAAACATCAACTCCAAATCAATTATTTAATTGATCTCTTTGAGATCAATAGTTGATGACTCAATGTGGATGAAAAAATATACAAATGCCTCTTTATTAATTATTTATTTCCAATTAGAAATAAATATGTCACCCACTTATAATATCACTATACAGTATAGTTCATATACCAAGCCTTCACTAAGTAGCTTACTAGTGTTTGCCACCTTTTCCTTGATCAATCAAGTGACTAACTACATAACACACTTGGTGATTTACTATGAGGAATTTATGTATCTTTCTCCTTATCAAGGAAAATCTAGTGAATATTAAGTGCTAGAGCTATCATTTCTCTATAACAAAAATAGAAATCCTATGGATTGCAACATCATACCACATCATCTAAATCAATGTAAAAACTTCACATTAAAATAAATTTAAAGGAAATAGCTAATATGATTATGTATCCAATTTGGTCCTATATTTTAACTTAAAGAGATGAAATATAATAAACCTCCTATGAATTAGCAATTACTTTTAGTTACTCAAGATCTATTGTGTAGCTGTATTGAATAAAAAGTTTCTTTTTACAACATGAAAGTTCATAGTTATCTTATATATGTAAACAAGGAAAGGACAAATCACCACATGAAGCTCCCTTGACAAAATTGATTATTTGAATGGTTGTGTCCCTACAAGAAAGAATAGGTTGATTGGATAAGATAACATCTCATAGGTCATAGAAATTATAAGTAGTCACTATTAACATACAAAAATAAAACTTAAAACCATATATACCATTGGTAACAAGTTTTCTATCAAAGGAAAAAGGCATTAAAATAACTAAAATACTTAATCATTTTGAACAAGGCCACTATGATTGCAAAATTTTAGATTTTGAAAGGAGAAAGTGTGGAAGATTCACATAGATGCCAAGATACTAATAAAGAGGCCTAAATGATACATTATTACCACAATTGAGTGGTCAATAAGTAATAAAAGGGGAACATCATAAAAGATAAGAGTAAATCCAACTACCACATATCTATAAGGTTGGTATTGTGTGACACACCTACTTAAGATTGGATATAGAACTTATGTGGCAGTGCACATGGAATCAAGGTCTCAAGAAGGCCATCATCAAGTAATGAACATGTTAGCCAATATAACAAAATCAAAATAATGATAATGTAGCATTGGAAACAAACTTACGAGTTTAATAGGCTCTCAAATGGTATGATACATGTGCTAGTAGTACATACCATAACATTTTCTATATATTTTAGAAAAGATACCACACATGAATAAGTAAGAAAATGAGAGTGCCTCACAAGATTTCACTTCTAGAACTCATAGCTCATGAGACTACAAAAACAACACAAGGCCCTTAGTAGAATTTATTAGGCCAGTTATAAACATAAAGAGAACCAAAGCAAAACAAAAACTTAAAATACAAAGAATTCAAAATAGATAGTAGTAGATTGAAGTCCTTTTCCTTCAAAAATGATTAACTAGTTTGAAAAAGTTATATTGCAGCTATGAGACTAAACAAACTACAATGCTAATTAATTTTATAATAACATTGAGTGAATACAATATTTAATTAATATGCACATAATTTTCTTATAGATAAGATATTTACTATCATCCTCAAGTTTTAGTTAAAATAGTCTCACTATCAACTTTTTTAAATTAATTTTTTTATGTAAAAATATTGTAAATTTAAGATAAAAATATTTTTATGACTAAATCTTGTTATCTTGTGCATATAAATGATACAATGTCATTGATTGTAAATTATGAATTAGAAAAAAAATTGTATAAAATATAATCGATTTAAATTCTTATTACTTTTCCTAATACATTAAGACACTGCCTAGATTCTATAATATTTTTAAATGTAAATACATTTCATAGGAACAATACTAAATCCATGTTTCTCGATGTATATGTCTATCAAATGATCAAGTAAAAGTTTTAAAGACATACATATTATATATATTAGTACCCTTGATTCCAAATTTTTATATTTTTTTTTTTAAAGCTCAATGTATTTATAATGGTAAATATGTACACATGCCTTATAAATTGATTATAATATTAGTTCCTTAGTTTTTCCATTTATAATATTTTATTTTAAATTATAAAATTGCTTTCACTTTTTACAATTTGAATTATAATTCATCTTTAGTATATGGTTTTAAAATATTTTTGAGCTCTAAGGTGAAAATAGTTATATTTTGTATTAATGTAATTATTTTCTTACATCATAAAATAATACCTTCTAAATATATCACTGATAGTAGATCATGCATTGATTTCATTTTGTGAGGTTGCATAATTATATTTTTGGATTGTACAATATTAAAAGGTCATTTTCTCTATAAATTATAAAATATTATATCATTCCCTCCCCCAATCACATCATATGTCAAATAGTACGTTGTTGGTGCACATTAAGAACACACATTATTAGTTGTACGATTCAAACAAAAAATCTTAAAATGAGTTTGCAATCTAATTTATAGTGGCCCTTTAAGTGTATATAAGTTTTAATACCTGGTTTCACTTTCATTTGTTGATACAATTACTTGGAATTCACCAAATGTCAAAGCATGCATTATATGGAGTTATAAATATAATATCTTAGAAACTATGTAAAACATCTCTTAAAGTAAGTATGCTGATAGATCCCTCTCAAAAAGTCATTGATTTTAATTTTTGTCTAGTATATGATCTATTATGTTAAAACATTTCAAAGTTTCATCCTTTTAAAAATTGAACCTCATTTATTAAAATCAATCGTAAAGTGTTATAGTTAGCCATTTGTCAACCACTAAGATAGAGAATAAAAAAATAATCAAGATGGAAAAATTCTAATCATATTTACTTAAATAGAAAATTTGCTTCTACGAAAGAGAAAACTAACTTCTATACGCATTATTTGGCTTCACTAATAAGTCAAAAATTTAATTAATAATTATAAAAGTCAATTACACTTGTTCCTATTTGCTTTCTTTTACACCAAAGTTGTTTAATGTAACTAGTTTCTAGAATTACAAAAAAATTATACATGTGTAAAGAATCACAATGTTTTTTAACAAGGTGAATGGACATGTGATATGTTTTTTATGTGGAAATCTTAATAAAAAAGAGAAACACATTCAAAATAGACAATTAAATTTAGATTTTAATCTATTTATTTCATGTTGTACTTGGAAGTATTATAAAATACTAATTAAATCAATGCTTTCTACTAATGATATTAAAATAACAATAACAAGAAAACAAATACACATCCATTACATGAATTTCTTAGAGAATGGGATTAGAGGAAATATCTCAAAGAAAGGGAAGGGAAAGGGAAAAGGAAAGGAGTATAAGACTTCTTTATTAAAAGATATTTTCTCTAATAGTTTGATCAAGAATGACAATAATGTCATCCATGATCTTGAAACATTTTTTTCTACATTTTTTGTTAAAACATAATAATCCAATAACAATCGAAAACCCAAATCCAAAGCTCAATCCAATTCCCACCTCCCACCACACATGTTCTTCCCACTCTTGTTTACTCACATCTTGATCATAAATGTTGTTTGAAGATGGAGTAGATGAACAATTTATGTTGATTTGAAGTCCACAAAGATATCCATTGTTCAAAAATGACCTTCCATCAAATGTTGACCATTGAGCCCCTTGTGGTATTCTACCTGAAAAATTATTACAAGATATGTTCAAGTAACTTAAAAATGTGAGAGATTGTAGCTCTGTAGGAATATTTCCAATAAGATTGTTCTCTGAAAGATCAAGTGACTCCAACTGCACAAGCTTTCCAAAAGAAGTAGGAATATTTCCATTGAGATGATTTCTTGATAAATTGAGAATCCTTAAGCCAATGAGGAATCCAATGCCTTGAGGAATATCACCTGAGAAGTTATTATTTGAGATATCAAGACATCGAACCCATGCCAAAGACCTGACATATTCTAGAAATAGCCCTTTGTTGGTTACTATCATTTTATCTAGGTAAGGAATTGAGCTTGAATTTGTATTCTGAAGGAAGAAATCTGCACCATCTGTTTGATTTGCCATCGCTCTCAAGTTTCTTAAGGCACTTGGAATATCTCCAGATAGATTGTTATTTGACAAAATCAAGACTTGAAGATTTTGTAATTTTGTCAACTCTAATGGTATTCCACCTTTGAATTTATTAGATCTCAACACCAAAATTCGAAGACCAATTAACTTCCCTATCCAATTTGGTATGGTTCCCTGCATGTTATTATATCCCAAATCTAGAATCTCCAAAGAAGTGCAATTTTGAAGTGATAATGGAATTGAGCCTTTTAGTCTGTTACCTCCTAATTTCAATGTTTTAAGACAACTCATTCTCCTAATCTCTCCTTCCAAATTATTATTCTCTAGATTTAACACTTCTAGTGTTGGTGAGCAATTCCCAAAACTTGCAAAGATATTCCCCGCCAACTTGTTATTTGACACATCTAGAACCTGCAAGTGATTTCCTCCACAAATAGAATGTGGAAATGAACCACTTATATTATTATTTGCAAGTGACAAATAATTGAGTTGACTTTTGTCATATTTGTCATTTTTTCTTGAAATGATGCCATCAAATTGATTCTCAGACATGTCTAGGAATTGCACCTTGGGATGAGGTGCAAATACTTTCCCTAGTAACTTATTTCTATGCAAGTCAACATTTTGAGCACCAAACTTACTGAACTTTGATGACAAAGGTCTTCCTCCAAATTGATTACAAGAAAGATTCAGCGTTTGAAAGAGTGTAAGGTCCCACAACCAATTTGGAATATTTCCACTAAGAGAATTGTTGGACAAGTCCAAATCCCCTATGGTGTACTGAGTAGATATGAAAGCTGGAAAATCACCATCCATATTACAAGATCTCAAGTACAAATATCGAAGCTGAAATTTTGGAATCCAGGAGTCTTCAAATTTTACTCTCAAGAAATTGTCAGAAAGAAATAAATAGGAAATCTTTGTGAGATTATCTAGTTTAGAGAGTAAAAAAGTTCCACTCAAAGAATTATTTGAGAGATCAAGCAATACCAAAGATGAAAGATTACCAAAAGTAGATGGCAAGCTTCCATTGAATTGGTTTGAGCTGAGAGCAAGCCATGTAAGCTTTGATAGTCCACTTAGAGAACTCCATGGAATGTTGCCTCTTAGTGAGTTTGCAAAGAGATACAACGTTTCTAGCTGTTTGAGATTTCCAATAAAATTGGGAAGACTGCCTTCAATATTGTTACTATAAAGATATAGCCTGGATAATGAGAACATATTCCCCATAGAATCTGGAAGTCTACCTTCAATATTATTTTGAGAAAGATCTAAGGTGGTCAACAAGGACATATTGCCCATAGAATCTGGAAGACTACCTTCAATATTGTTATAAGAAAGATCCAAGCTGGTCAATGAGGACATATTTCCCATAGAACTTGGAATCACTCCTTGCACATTTGAACCACGAATAGAAAGGATGTTGAGCTGGGAAGCATGCTGCACAATGAAGGAGAGGTTGACTGTGAGATTGGTGTTATAGGACAAGTCAAGGTTTTTCAAGTGTGGAAGGCTTAACACAGCAGAAGGGATGGAACTGGAAAGATTGTAGGCAGGGAGGTAGAGGGACTCCAAAGATGTAAGATTAGAAATCCAAATGGGAAATGGTTGCTGAGTGAAGTAACTGCCATCAAGCTCAAGATGGGAGAGTGAGGTGAGGTTCGCAAGAGGAGAGAGAGGTGTACCTGCCATATCAGACATGACAAGTGATGTAAGATTTGGAAGAGAAGCAACATTATCCACCACATCACTTGTGAGATTCACATCCACCATGCTAAGGTCCTCCAACCCTCGCAAATTTCGTATCCAGGAGCTCGACTGCCACATCTCCACATAAGAATATCCAGAGATGTCTAGAAATGTCAAGCTAGACATGTTCCCCATATCGCTTGGAATCGGACCACTAAAATGATTCCAGCTGATGTCCAGAAATTTCAAGGCAGACATGTTCCCGATCTCACTTGGAATTCGGCCAGTAAACTTACAATTTTGCAAGCTCAAATGCGTCAATTTTCTGAGGCTCGGGAGATGTGAAGGGAAGGGAAGAGGGGACAAGTCAATCCAAGTGAGGTCGAGGTACTCCAAATGCTGCAGTTGGAATAAAGCAGGGAATATTTGGCTGCTTGAATTCCTCACTGACAAAGAATAAAAGGCGCTAAGATCCACACGAACCACGTGGCCAGTGAGCCTGTGGCAGGTGATTCCCGTCCAAGAGCAGCAGTATAACCCTTTCCATGAAGCCAGCTGGTCATTTAGATCAAGCAGCTCTTGTTTGAAGTGGTTGAGGGCAGACAATTCGTGAGGAGGGCATCCCCACCAGGAAGAGGCAAGCGTGGGCAGCAGCAGGAGGAGCACCATAAACATTTGTTTGGCCATGTTGAGAGAGAGAGAGAGAGGGGGTAAATATTAAGCGTCACTGCACTGCACTGAACTGAACTGAAATGGGTGGGAATAGAAGAGTATTTATAAGAGCTGTAAGCTGCCCTCATACAAATTTCAGTCTTGAACGTATGGAAGACGTGGAGTTATAATTTTCAAAGTCTTTAGCGCGCGGAAGATGTTGTGAAAGTAAAGTGGTCAAAGTCCTAGAAATGTACATTTATAATCTTCAAAGTCTTTGCGAGGGGTGGAAGATTTTTGATGTACAATAATGAGTTGTAGACTGGTAAATGATGCCCCAGCTTTTTCGGAGAAACCGCACTGGATTTTAGGGAGACGTAAATATTTTGGCGTGAGGGAGAAAGCACACCTAATCTCGGGTAAGGTGAGTTATAATTTTCAAAGTCTTTGGGACGGGTGGAATTTTTTTTATGTATATTAATGAATTGTAGGCTTGTAAATATTTTGGCGTGAGGGAGAAAGCACACCCAATCTTGGGTAAGAGGAGTGCATAAAAATAGACTACTTTATCATTTACTCACCACTTTCCTTCATACAATTATGAATGCCAACAAAAGTATTGAGGGTGTGGAAAACGTAGGGAAACTGTCGAAGTGATTATTTTCATTTTGTTCGTATGCGGAAAATATGAAGGGATCTAATTTTGAATGTCCTGTAGAAAATTAAGATAATTATAATTTCAGGACGTGTAATTTACAACTGTTAATTATAATGTCAGGACGTGTAATTTACAACTGTCAAATCCCTTTTAAAATTAAACATTTTAGACATCAATTGCCGCCCACTTAAGCGCACGCTTCTATGTGAGATAAAGAGTACTCACTCACTCTTGAGTGGGCAAAAATGTTAACGATCGATTTATATTTATAACAATCTTTTTTAATTAAAAGAAAACTACTCTTTATTCAAATCTTTCTGAATTATTCATTTAGTTTGACAAGATTTTTTTTTTCAAGTATGTTTTATTGAATTATCAATATAAAATTTTAACAACTTTTTAATTTTTTTTTTATATTTTGCTATTTTATAATTTTTTTGAATAATTAATTTATTTTTTGAAA
Organism: Thuja plicata; assembly: GCA_018584345.1. Lineage (NCBI taxonomy): Eukaryota > Viridiplantae > Streptophyta > Pinopsida > Cupressales > Cupressaceae > Thuja > Thuja plicata. Next base: position 927,444 of record MU226299.1, read on the forward strand.
AGTATTGTAAGGTAGATTATAATTTTCAAAGTTATGTTAATAATTTTTACATGTAAGAATCAAACTAAAAGACAATTGTATTATTGTTAATTGACAGTTTTCAAAATTATTTTTATATTTGTATTGTTGAATGATTATATATGACATATTTGTATTGCTGAATGATTTATATTCATTATTTAAAGTGTTAATTTTTTAAATAATTAATTTACTAAGAATTTATAATTGTTTAATATTATTTAATAATAACTATTCAGTTAGTCATACATAAAGTCTTGACAATAAATGTAATATTCAAGTATATAATCTTTAAAAAGTTGATATAAGACATTTTAAATGGACTCAACACTTTTGTACAAACTATTTTTAAAATCATTCTATTATAATTACAATAATTAATGAATAATTTAACAACTATAAAAAAAGATACACTAAATAATCTAACAACTATAAAATATGATACACTAATTATTTATTATACAATATAATTTCTAACAATATAATGTTTCCCAATTCACACAAAATAAAGAATTATCCACAATAAAACCAATGGTTAATGACATAACGAACAAAAGAAATTAATTATGGATGCCTTGAGAATCTTAATAATGTGCTGTAACGAAGTGTTCAACTGACAATGTCAAAATCAAAGAAGTCTCTGTAATGTGTAGAAATTTTTTGCGTGAAAAAATTTGATCTTCACCAATGAATAATAAGCTGCTTAATCACGCCTCTACTTCTTCAGGGACACCGTGGTCATGTTTAAAACTATGGAAGTGATTATTTTCATAGTTTTGTTAGTATACAAAAATATGGAGATATCTATTTTTCAAATCAAATCAGTCAATCTTAGGTTTGGAAAAATAATACCAAATGACAAAGATTGATAATAATTGATTTAAATTTTTAAATTTTTAAATTTTTTTGAATTTTCTATCTAGATTGACAATTCTTCTTTGAATTTCTTTTATGAATTTTCAACAAAGATTTTTAACAACTCTCTTTTTTTTTTTTGTTTTGTTGTGTGGAAATTGTCAGTCTCGAACGTGTGGAAGACGTGGAGTTATAATTATCAAAGAATCAGGTTGAGCGAGTGGAAGATGTGGTGAAATTAAAGTGTTCAAATCATAATTTTAATTGTCTTGGGAAAGAGCTGTCACAATGTTCAATGAATCGGGAGATGAGCTTTCTTTGATTGAAACACGTCCAATGCAATCTATAAATTTGTAGATGAATGACAAGGAAAGCAGAAAACAGTGTGGCCACATTTGTCCCTCTCGCAGTGCCGTGTAAGATGTGGTAAAATCAAAGTCTTCTGAATGTTCATTCATAGTCTTCAAAGTCTTTGTAATTTGTAAATTAAAGTCTTTGTAGCTTGCTGGGAAATACCACACTGAGTTTTAGGTAGGAAGGGTGGATAAACATTTATGTGTTGAGAGCGTGAACGTAGGGAAACTATTGGAAGTGATTATTCAAGTTTCGTTCGTATGCAGAAAATATGACAGATCTAATTTTATGTTTTCAAAGTCCTGTGGAAATTGAAGATAATTATGATTTAAAGACGTGTAATTTACAACTGTGAATCCTTTTAAAACATTTTACACATTATTTAATCACGTACTTAATCAGTCTCGAGTGTGAAAAATGTTAACACATCAATGATTGATAATAATTGATTTATATTTTTAACAATTCTTCCCTTCTTTGAAAAATGTTTTTGAATTACTAATTAAATTATTTAATTAGATTTTTATCATACTTTTTAAAAAAAAATATACTCTTATATTTGAAAGAAGGCTAATAAACACATCTAACTTTTTTGTAAAGAAGAATTAAGAAAAATGAAAGGTATTAAGAAATTAAAAAGATTCATATTAATTTAGATTTTTAACAATCTTTTGAAAAAAATTAGAATAATTTTGTGTTTAAGGCAAGACTAGAAGGTTCATACAAATTTTGAGAATGATAATGATTGATTGTGAGATATTAAAAACAGAAAATGATTGTTTAGAGAAATATTAAAAATCAAGAATAATTGACAATTGTTGATTTGTATTTTTAACAATTATTTCTTAAACTCATCTAACCTTTTTACAAATAAGAATTAAGAATAAATAGGAGGAAAGATGTAAGGGCCTGTTTGTTTTGCGGAATTGACCAGGAATTGACATTTTCGAATTCCAGAATTATTCAATTCAGTGTTTTTTCCAAAATAAAATAAAATTTAGAATAGGTTTATGCGAATTCTAATTTTGGGCCATTTTGAGCATTCCACAATTCCACCTCACACCTTGGAATTGGAATTGAAAAGTGGAATTGGAATTGAGAGTATTATTTTGGGAAGGAAAATTCATTCCCATTTTTGTTTCAATAATATATATATATACATACATATATATATAGTATATAAATGTATGTATATATAGACATGAGTGTATATACACACATGTATATATACACATATGTATATACACACATGTATGTATATACATACATGTGTATATGTGTATACATGCATATATACATACATGTATGTGTATATATATATGTGTGTATGTGTGTATATATACACATGTGTATCTATGTATATATACATATGTGCATGTGTATATATACATAGATACACATACACACATGTCTATATGTACACATATGTCTGTATATACACATATGTCTATATATACATGTGTGTATATATACACACATGTGTATATACACACATGTGTGTATATATATTTGTGTGTGTGTGTATACACATGTATATGTGTGTGTGTGTGTGCAAAAAAAAATTCCAATTCCAATTCCAGTTTTGTGGAACCAAACGCAGAATCTCCATCTTCTCAGTCATCTTCTAGGTGAACCAAACAGGACAAGCCCATATCTATAATTCTTTTTTAGAATATCAAAACTCCAGAATTGGCTATTCTAGCATACACGAACTCCGTGAAACAAACGAGCCCTAAGAGACCAAAAAGATTGATATTGATTTAAAGTTTTAACAACCCTAAATAATTCTATGTGTTTGAGCAAAAGCTAGTAAGGAAATCCAAAATTTGAGAAGGGTTAACAATTATCCATCTAGAAAAATATTAAAAATGAGAAGGATTAGCAATTACAGATTTAAAAAGATACATTTTTTTTATTAGTAAAAGGCTATAGAAAAAAAATATTATATCAAAATATAAGAGTTTAAAATAAACATAAACATTAACATAGTATAACAACTTATATAACAGTCTATGGGGAATTTATGCTCCATGAAAAAATGACAAAATGAAACTATAAAGTTTGAACAAGAAACCATGACTAATGTATATGCTAAAATTCAAATTCAAATTCAAGAAACTAAAAACCACAAGCATCAGGGTTAAGAAGGAAAGACTATCCTACCCTTAGTCATTTTCTTCCTCTTCCATGTCCTCTCTTGCTTCCCTCTTTTGCGTCTGCATAAAAATCCACCGTCCTCTACAAATGGGCAGTTGACATACTCCTCCTCCTGGCTTGTATTAGTGAATGTTCTTGTGGGGTTCACATTCCTACCCGCTCCGCACACTTGTCAGGATCCCACAGTTAAATGTCCTGCAAAGGGGGCCTTGAACATTGAACATTATCAACAACCCAGATTCCATATTTCTCATTCTCTAAACTCCTTCATTCTCTGCTACTAGATTATGAAATGTGAGTAAATCCCTGACCCAAGTAGGCTATTCATTATGCCAGAGCTTATATAAATTCATCAGAAAATCAATCCCATATCTAATGTTTAGCCTCTTGTATCTGAATATCCTTTGGTCCTTAATTTCAAAGATTGGAAATCTCACTGGAGGATGACCATTGATCCTTGCAACACTGTAGTCCCTGGGTCTTGGTATGGTAAGAGAATCATCTATGTTTCACAACACTCTAGTCAAGTCTACAAGAAAGTCTCCAGGAAAGACTTTCCTACAAATCCTCTCTGCAACCCTCTTGCTCTTGCCTGCATTCAATAAAATTGACAAAAACACCGCCACTATATCTGTATTAACTCTATGCCTGTGATTAGCCCTAATGAAATCATTCCCTAAAATTCCCAAAATCACCTTGAATATCATTATATGTGGGTCTTGTAATATTTCTTTCATACAATGGTTAGTGATAACCCCTAGAAAATAAAATTGTCTCTTTGGAGTCACAACTCTAAGAAGGATACAAGAATCCATACCACTCTCTAGGTACTGGCTTTGTTCTTCTCCCCATAACTCTCTGCTATTAGTGTAACCTTTTTTCTCCATTGAAGAAGAAAAGATAACCACCTTCAAAATATTAAGATGCCATTAATAGTCATAATTTGTGTTGTCTTTTGAGTGATTCATAATTTTGGCATATACTTTGAACCTAACAAGTCCCCTTCCTCAATCCATCAAATCATCTCTGTAGTTATTCTTCTCTAAAATACTAACACCCCAATGCCTGAATTGGCAGAAAGAATTACCTACTCCATTAAAAATTCTTCTTTTCCAGCTAAATTTGGCAACACACTCATTAATTGAGCATTTTCTCGTACTTTCTTGCCATCCACTCTTTCCATCTCTCATACTCATTCCTTTTTTCAAGGATCCTTACAGTAGAGATATCATGTCTTGTCATAAATGCATAAGCTTCCCACAATCTTTTTACAATCAATTTACTTTCTTCAAAAAAATTAGCACATCTATTCAAAATGAAGATCATGTCCTGCAATAAATGCTCTATCTCTACACCTTCCCTACCTTTTCTTATCCTCAACTTATCACTTGGAATGATTCATCAAATTGAGAAGAAATGCAAAAAATTGGTTCCTCTTGCATAGGCACAACTTTTTTATTTAAATGGCTAAAAGATTGATTTTTTTACATTAAATGTCAACCAATATCTTCTATAGGTGGTTTCAAGTACTACTGGACCATTTTCCATATTTATACTCAAATGGTTAAGAAGTTGAAATTTTATTGTTAAATATAAACCAGTTTGTAGCATCTTCTACAGATATCATTTTCTTTGAATTGGTTGGAGGCATAGATGCACTCAACAATAATTTATAGTCAATATTTTCTTTGATAGATAAATGCAATTCAAGTCACCTATTCTTGATAAAATAAATTGAGTTTTCTAGTTATATATGTATATTCTCCTCATCAATTGACCACCATCTCCTAGATTGGATAATCTATCTGCTATCATATTACCCTATCTATAAATGTGGTTAAAAGAAGAGTTTATAAAAGATTCTAAAAACTCAAGAGCTTGTGAAAGATTTGACTTGAGCCTCAATTAATAGACTATCTGGTTCAGAGAGCACTAATGACTATAATTGAGTTCCCTTCTATCTCTACTTTCATGAGTCCTAATTCCTTGTATAAGATCATTCGCTCGACCAAGGCCTAAAATTATGCAACATTATTAGTATCTATTTCCAAAGAATTGATCAGATTTGCAATAATTGCCCCTCTTTAAAAATGAATAACACATCCAACACCTGGGTTTCCTCTTGAGGCTCCATCAAAATTTAACTTGACCAAGTCTTTTTTGGGCAGGTCCCAATAACATTCAACTCTACTTCTATTGTTGTTTAACATTTTACCAAAAAAAGTGGTGATCTTCAGTCTAAACCAACATCTTGTCATTAAGTCATCACACATCGTGTGTTTCACATGATTAGCTTTGAAAATTTTAACTCTGGTATTCCCTACTTCTACTATATTTGCTTCCAACTTATTGATCCATTGATTCTATTCTATCTTTTTCCCTTGAAAACTTCTGCGATTTCTTTATTTCCATAATTCTCAAATCAATAAAGAAGGTGATACTACCCATAAGATGGAAAATATACTACTAGAAAAAAGTTTGAGCCATCCTTTAAATAATGACTATATATCCTTTGGTACAGTCGAATACCACCCTAACCTAGCATAGAGCCAAGACCATCCTTTCAGTGTAAAACGATAGTGGTCAAAATTTTACCTTGAAGAGCTTCCCAAGCAAAAATTCCTTCTTCGGGTAAACATAACTTGTTCCAACATAAGTGGGTGGTACTCTCAATTTTTTGCAAACCATTTTGCTTAACCAATGCATTATATCCATCCTTTGCATTATAATTGCCTAACTTGGATCTAATCCAAATTACCTCATCTTCTTCTTTCCTAACAACTAGAAATCTATTTTCCAGGATTATTTTCAATTTCTCTATATCCTCATGTGGTAGATGTAGTTCTTCCCAGAGCCTCCACTTCCATTTAGAAGGATTCTCATGATCTAAAATTAAATAATCCTAAAGAAGTTGTCCCTACTAGGCATCACAAATATCCATAATTCTACTTGTGTCCATTAGGTTTTGAATTTTTGAATAACCTCCCCAAGGGCCCTTTCATAAAAGAGACCAATTCCTGTTAGAGACATCCCACATTATCTGTTCCATGATTATTGATCTACAAGATAGGATAAATTTCTAGATGTTAGGGCTGCAAAAAATATTTGCCTCACTGCTAAGTCCTGTGTTTTAATAACCCTGAGCAAGGTTCAGGTTGCATAAACCCTAAGTGTCACTTGTTAAATTTTTTTTTTGTATGGTCTTAAACCCTAAGCCTTTCATGGTTTATGTTTTTGAGTTACTTTTTGGAAGCACTTAAATTTGTCTTTTAAGCATGTGTTTTAAATTCTCATGGCTGGGGCCCTTTTTGGTTTTAAGTCGCGAGTCCTAACATTTAAATATTTTTGTCATTTCCTAAGTCTTGGAGCCCCTGCGACCTTTTTATTTAAAATTGAGTCTCCTGCAAGTTCTATTTAATCCAACAGCTGACGCTTTTCCTCAAGGAGGAGATGATCAAGTGATACTTATCAAGGCATTGTGCTTGAAGGACATGTGTATTTGGTGGGGCTGGGCTATGTTTAAAAGTTATCATAAAGCTCACACAAATCCTTTTCAATCTAATGGTCAATGCTTTTCCTTAATCGCAAGATGCAGTGATATTAACCTTCAAGGCATTGCACCTATGTGACATCTGTTCCTTCTGATAGCATGGGGCCTATGTGTTTAAAGTTAGCGAAAGGATAAAGTGATGATAAGTCTTGATGAATCCTAGGGTTGGCGTAATTCCTTAATCACAAGATGCTCTCATATTACTGTTCAAGGCATTGCGCCATGTCGACATGTGGCACTTGTCAGATCTTGGGGCTGTTTGAAATGATTTAAAAAGTGGTCAAGTCTCAAAAGATCTTGCGACTGACGTGAAGTCTCCAAGAAAATATGTGTCATGTTTAATATTCAGGGCATTGCGCATGTTGGACACGTGGAAAGTGGCAGGCCAATTCTGAGTTTTAAGTGGAATTAACATGCAGATAAGTTATTTTTATCCTGCGGCTAGCGTTTTGCATTGAGTATAAGATAAACATAGGACATCCTTCAAGTCATTGCGCCCAAATGACACCTATCCTGTTTGAATAGTGGGGTCTACAGTTCGTAATAATATCGTCAAATAAAGTGTGATCAGTTAAGATTTGATCCAATGGCAGGCATTTTTCCTGGATGAAAGATCCAAGGTAGATTAGCCTTTAAGCCATTGCGCTCAAGCAACATGTTTCATATGGCGGGCCCTGCTCAACGCTAAAGGGGAAGTTAAAAGTGACACAAGTTCCAATTAATCCAACAGTAAGCTCTTTTCCTTAAAGAAGAGATGTAATCATATTAGTCATCAAGGCATTGCGCCCTTGCGCCACATTTACCAAGTGGGTCTAGATCAGCGGTGAGAATAAAGTAAAGAACATTCATATTAAATCTGATCATGTGGCTAGCGCATTGCCTCAAGTGAGAGATGTAAGGTGTTTAGTCATTAAGGCATTGCACCTGTATGACACATGTCCTATCTAGCAAGTGGGACCTGCGGTCTGTAAAGTGGTAGTCAGATAAACAATGGCCAGGTTAAATCAAATCTAATGGCTAGCACTTTTCGTTAAGGAAAAGATGCGATGAGATTAACCTTGAAGGCATTGCGCCCAAGTGAAATGTGGCATTGCTGAGATCATGGGCCCCAGGTTTTATAGAAAGTTAAAGAAGTTATAATTTGATCTTAATCAAATAGTCAGCGCCTTGCCTCAAGGAAAAGATGATGGAAGGATAGTCTTCAAGGCATTGTGCCTGATGGACACATGTCCAAGTTGATTGTAGTCTCTGTCAACTGTTGCTAGCTACATGATTTGATAAGACGTTGCTAAGATATACGATCATGTTTTTAAATTGGTTTCTTTGATAAAGTAAGTATGTTAAACCGTTGAGCCATGAATTTTCAAATAATGTGAGAGTAATGGTGGAACGTGTGGCCATCTCACCAGAAATTTAATGCACAATGTTGATGAGATTGTGTATAAGATTGTCCACTTAATTTTTCAAATGCCATAATTGGTGAAGTGACTGAAGCAAAATAGAGTTGCAGTGTTTTCATTTTGTTTTCCACATTTGTCTAACGGGTAAGTTACTCTGTGACTCCACTTCTGAGATTTGTGAATTTGAATTCTAGTAGGGTTTTGGTCTTGAGAATTAAGTTGGGTTTGTATTCAAAAGCCAAGATTATTCTGATTAATAAACCCTAGTTTAAAGATGGCACCATGAAGAGAACTCATAGGTAAAATAAATTTTTAGGAAAGGAATGTCTATGAAGATCTTTTGCAACAATTAGTTAGGTCCACAAATGATTCCACCAAGATTAAAGAATTGGTAGCAAAGAACCCTCATTTGAAAATTGGGGAGGGTTTGTATGACAAGGGTAAACGGGTTAGCGATGCAAATATTGGCCTGACTGGTTTGGCATTGTTCAAGGTAGCTTTCAGTCAGAGAAATGCCTATGCACCCAGAGGTAACATATGGAAATTTGATGTGGGGAAATTGGTAGTCCCAGGAGTATTCATGGATATTGATCTATTAATTCAAGTGACATAAAAGTATGATAATTTGGCTAGGGTTGTGAGAGATATAAATGGAAATGTTTTGATAAGCATCATAGCTGAAGAACTGTGAAAGGCTTTTCAATTAAATGAACCCTCTTTTCAACTAGATAAAATTGATCTTAATTCATTCAAGGAGGTTTACAATTCTCAAAGGAATTACCTTAGAAATGGACCTCTACAAGAATTATTTAGCAAGATTGGAGGGGTGCAAGCACAAAGTTGGGTACCAATTCCATGGAAGTCCGCGGCAAAAAAAAATTGGCAAACCAAAATGGGCACCCATGTTTTAAGAAATGGGTGCCCATTTTGCTTCGTGTGCCCAAGCCGTAAATATAAAATGGGCGCCCATTTTGGTTTGGGTGCCCGGGCCAAAACATGCACCCGTGTTTTAACAAACGGGTCCCCGTTTTGTAAAAGTATTTAATTTTTCTTTTAACCCATTTTGCAAGTCATTTTCACAACTTGCAAAACGGAATCATGTTTTGCAGTAAAGGAGTGCCCGTTTTGAGAGCTACCGTTGACCCCCTTGCTGTCATTTTTTTGAGTCCAGGTATATATCATTGTTTTTTATTATTTTTTTCATTAAAAATGTTATTTATTAGTTTAATGTTAAAAAATGTATTATGATTATTGTTTAATGTTTAAAGTTTTTTTTAATAGGATTAAAATAAATTGTTATGTTTAGTTTTATTTAAATTTGTAAATTATTGTAGAAGACAAC
>MU226299.1:961730-1004409 GCA_018584345.1 Thuja plicata
TAAAGACCTTTTTTCTTCATCAATAGGAGTCCTAAAATGAGATTGTGAACTATCATTACCCACTGTGTTTATAGTTGCCTGTGAAACATATTCATCCTGATCACTTTGATAGGTTGGATTTTGTAACCGATTTATAAAACAATAATTATCCTCTGCACATGAATTTTCAGAGCATGAAGCAATATCAAGAAGCCATGGATATGGTTTCTTTACTATGAACATATTGATAGCAGGGCCTTCCTATTCTGTTTCTTCTGTTTGGTCAAACAGAGCCTGAGCTACTACACATTGATAGGAAGAGTGTGGCATATTGCAAGCATCACACCAGGGAGTGTTCTCAACATAGTTGGCACTATTCCTTTTCAGGGGATTTGGGGTTTCTTTTGCTTTTGGGTTATCTTGCCCCTAAGGGATAGGTTTGCCATTATTCCAATTGGTCTTGTAAGGATAATCCCTCAGGTTAGGCTGTTTGTCAAATCTTTGGTTAGTATACTTATTATCTCGGTACCCCCCTCTATCATTCTTATCCATCTTGGCAGCAAGGTCTTTCACTGCACTCACCAATTTATCCACTGTATCATCTACTTTGACATTTTTATTGGCTGATCCCTTTTCTTTCCAAAGTTTATTGTCTTCCCTCTTCCCCAATTTCCCTGATGCTCTCCTATTACTCTCAATGTCAATTGCTATTTTGTAAGCATCCCTTAAGGTAGTTGGGTTCTTAGCTCTGAGCAAATAAGAAATTTTTCCATCAACAACATTAATGTAAGTGGTAAGGCACACTTCCTCATCTAATCTCAAGACTTGGAACAATTTGTTCATGGCCTTTTGAAATCTACTGTTAAAATCAACCATACTTTCATTGGAGAATTTCTTAATGTTATTAAACTCATTTAACATGTATCCAAAATTAACATGCTCACTACACTTCTCCCTAAAAGACTTTACAAATTCATCCCAAGAAGCAATAATATCATTAGGCAAATTTCTAAACCAATCCCTTGCATCTTCAATTAAAGATTGACAAAAAGTTTCATAATGAAATCCTCATCTTCAATCTCAAAGTCAGTTATCTTATCACTAAAAGCTTTTAAATGCTCCTCACACTAACGACATTATTTCCTGTGAACTTAGGGATCCTATCTCTTACCTCATTAGGGATCACATTAGGGTGACTAGGAATGCCTTCAAAGAAGAGAGCTCTATATCTGTTCATGCGGATAGGCCTCCTTTGGAAATTCCCCAGCTCGTTGTTACCATTTGGTCCAACAGTTCCTCCTTGATGTTGAACAGGTGGGGGAACACCCTGCTTGGGCTTGGTAGCTTGAAAACTTGGGTAAGGACCCACAAGTCGAGCAGCTGCATTAGGACCAAAGTTTTGAACATTTGGGTTTTTTCCACACTTTTTGACTTTAGGAGCATCACCTTGATTGTTCACATTTAGATCAATAAAAGGATTTAATTGTTGTATTCCTTGATTCACATGCATAAAACAACTTGCAGTAGTATTATTAGTAGCATAAAGCAAGGCTATCTTCATTTTCATATCAGCTGCAACAGCCTCCAATTCCAACTTTTCTAGTTGTTTTTCCAAGTCGTCTTTAGCCTTCCTGGCTTGTTCAATGTCCAAATCAATTTGAGGTATTCCTTCAAGATTGGAAACTTTCTGCTTAGGCTCATTTATGCTGATACCAACAACCTTTTTCTTACCTTTGTCAGGGGCATCTTTGGTAGTCACTTTGAGTTTTACATTTCGTTCAATCTCATATGGGAAAAACTACCTAATGACAGGTCCTTCCTTCTCAAACTCATCCTTGTCAGGGTTTGGGATTTTATTTGGGGCTTTGTTTCTCAAATCATTGAGGCTACCAAACAATTCTAGATTCAAACCTTTAACTTCTTAATTCAGACTTTTAGTCTTGAGGTCATTCCTTCTAGTCTCAGCCAAGAGTTCTTCTCTTTCCAATAATAAGTCATATATCCTTTGCCCACATTTTTCCTTTGCTTCAGCCATTTCCTTTTCTTGTTCTTTCTTTTTTCTTTTCAAAGCCACAATCTCATCTTGCAACTTATCAGAATCATATGATGTTGTTTCAGCAATAAAGGTCTCTTCTGATGGAGCAATATTTTTTTCCACAGGAAAGAACCCTATGTCAGTATTTTCTCCATCCCTAAAGGGATCAAAATTGGTATTAGCTCTATAAGAATCAACTGGTCCCATAGGTTCTGCATCTTCAGATGAAGATGACTTTCTTTCTGGAATGGGGATATCCATTCTTCCTTCAGAGGCATGTTGGGAATCATGTTTAGATGACCCTCTTTTGGACCATTGTTTCTTCTGAGGCGTATGGAGCTCTTCTCCAAGATCCTTTTCAGGATTCATTTTGGAATACGATCTGGTATTTCTTTGTCAGCTCATCTCATAGAACAAACAAATATTTCATTGTGCAATACTAGAATACATAGAGGTTAGAGTTGCCACCTCTTTTCAGAGGACTAATATATGTAGAGATCAAACACCTTTTCCTATCTCAGATTTCCTCTTATAGAAATAAGCGAATATGGAACTTTGTAGATAGAGTAGGCTTGATAATTCTTCACCTGGTAACTTTAAGAAAATGATCTTTCAATGCCCATAACTGCAAATCTTTTCAATTTAGTGGATTTCCTCTTGAAAACAAACAAAGGGCCAAATTAGATATTTTAGAGTTTCCAACTATTCCAAATGAGACAAGATCTGTATTATTTTCAGAATCAAGACCTTCAAGCAGTGTGCCACAACAGATAAGTAGAATAAACTCGCTTTATTTATTATGAGAAAAAACAAACTAATTCTCAATATGGTAAGGACAAATGCTTTCATGATCATGACTCTGAGAACATTGCAAGTCCCCAGTAGATTCGCCAATTTGTTAGCTCTTTTTCTTGTAGAATCAATTATAATATCAATAAATGCTAGACTCTCTTATACCCAATTTAGATTCTAATGAGGGAAAAGGCTAATTAACAAGGATGAAAATCCTTCTACAATTTAGGCTCCACATACCCACGTGGGTGCACCTTTGGCAGAGTATTATCTTTCAATAATTTCAATTAAGGATTTGTGATCCTTCTTTTTTTATGCCATCAGGCTTAGGAAGGCTAACCTATTGATTCACTCTTCAAGGAATCACTAAAGTGAATTGTACTGAATACAATTAGCTAGACATGTATTTAAGATAGCAAAAATGTTAAAGATTGATTAAAATTGGATTGATGATAACAACCACTTGTCAGTGTTTAGACAAGTGCCTAATCATGGGTCATAGAGTCAGAACAAAACATACACATATCAAGGATAATTAATGGAGATACAAATAAACCTCAGATGGAATGCTTTACAAACTATCCTCTCATCCTCACACCCCTATATCAAATTCCTGCATAAACCCTAACCCTCTGCAATTATCTGCAAGATTTAAAACTCTCCTTGAAAGCACTTACAAACAATGACATGGCTACCTTATAACCAGTATACTAAAAATGCCTTACAAATTGAACATACAAGAACTAAGAGAAAATGAAAAAAGACATCATTGGTATCAAAATGGAGATTCCATTGTATTTTATTAATATATGTTTGATATCAGTACATTCAAAAGACTCAAAACCAACATTCAGACACAATTCAAAAGTCTGCGTTGTGGTTTTATTTTTACCATCCTTATTACAACATTACAACTTACTACTTATAGACAGCCATAGTCATCTTGGAATCCTTTTGGAAAATAAGGATGCAACAAGCTACGAATGACTAGGCTAGAGGACAAAATACAGTTTACAGATGAGACAAAATTTCAAGCGGATGGGATAACAAATCTTTGTTATAAGCCATGTAATATTTTGTCCTATGATCGCCTGAATGCTTGAAGTTGTTCTGTGGTGGCGGGGTCCTTGTCATCTAAAATTTTTCCTCTTGCTGGTGCAGAGCCCCCAATATCTGATTTTCTCAAACTGCTCAACCTCTTTGGTGTTCACTGTCCCCTTTATATTTACTGTCAAATGCTACCGGGGTGACTATACCATTCTTACTAACCCATGTGGTGAACACCTCATCATTTGGCCAACTAAAACTGAGGACCTCATCCCTCTGGCTGTTGAATTCCTCCCAATCAACATTGACTTTCTCAATTTCTGCCTCCTAGGATTCAAAAAATGCCTTGGCTTTTTTTAAAATGTCAATAGTTAACACAAACTAGCCAGTATTTCCCAATGTAATAATACTTTTTGTTCTGCTGGTTAGTGTTTCATTCAATTTTCTTAGCCATAGGGCTTCATTTTTTATGTTCCCATATTCTTTGAACATGTTGGGAAATATGTCATATCTGTCCCCAAAAAATTCTTCTCTGAAAGTTGTTACCCTCCTGATGACCAGGTTCTTCTTGGTGTCCAAGTTAATCATCAATTTGAGACACTTGTGGGTGCTTGTCAGGATGATATCAATATTGTTCTACTCATTTGAAAGAGAGTAAAAATATTTGACATGGGCTTCCTTCCCCTTCCATTTATTCACTATCAGATCCCACTGTTCCTTTCCATCATCATTTCTGCTTATGATGCCTACAATCTTCTTTTCCAGTAAATAGAGGTTAGAAAGGTTGACCTCACTAGCACACCTCTTGAGGTTGGAAAATATCTAGTCAGAACATTTTTGTTTCACCAATTCCTCAGCCTCTTTGTATGCAGGGGAGTCTTCAAGATCCCTTTTGCCCTCTTCTTCTAGTCTTGATCTCTCACTGATCAACCTATTTTTCTCAGCCTCTAGTTTTTCTCTTTTGGCATCAATGGATTCTTGGGTGGTGGGACATAATATCCCAATAACAATTGAAAACCCAAATCCAAAGCTTAATCAAATTCCCAACTCACACAACCATGTTCTTCCCACTCCTATTTCCTGACATCTTTACCATTTATATTGTTTTAAGGAGAAATAAATGAATAATTTATGTTAATTTGGAGTCCACAAAGATATCTATTGTTTAAAAATGACCTTTCCTCAAATGTCAACCATTGAACTACTTTTGGTATTATTCCTAAAAAATTATTACAAGATAAGTTTAAATAACTAAAAAATGTGAGACATTGTAGCTCTGTAGGAATATTTCCAATAAAATTGTTCTTTGAAAGATCAAGTGAATCCAACGAATCTTTCCATTGAGATGATTTATTGACAAATTGAGAATCCTTAGACCAATAAGAAGTTCAATGCTTTGAGGAATATCACCTGAGAAGTTACTATTTCAGAGATCAAGACATCGAACCTATGCCAAAGATCTCAAATAGTCTAGAAATAGCCCTTTATTGTTTATCACCATTTTATCTATATATAAGGCACTGAGCTTAAATTTGTATCCCAAAGGAATAAATTTGCACCATCTGTTTGATTTACCATTCCTCTCATGTTTCTTAAGCTACTTGGAATATATCTAGATAGATTCTTATCTGACAAAATCAAGAATTGAAGGTTTTGTAATTTATTTAGCTCTAATGGTATTCCACCTTTGAATTTATTAGATCTCAACACCAAAATTTTGAAAACTAATTAACTTATGTATCCAATTTGGAATGATTCTTTCCATGTTATTATATCCCAAATCTAGAATCTCCAAAGAAGTGCAATTTTTAAGTGATAATGGAATTGGCCCTTCTAGTTTGTTACCTCCTAATTTCAATGTTTTAAGATAACCCATTCTCTTAATCTCTCCTTCCAAATTACTATTTTTTGAGATTTAACATTTTTAGTATTGATGAGCGATTCCAAAAACTTGAAAAGATATTCCCTTCCATCTTGTTATTTGACACATCTAGAACCTCCAAGTGATTTCCTCCATAAATAGAATGCGGAAAGAGACCGCTTATATTATTATTTGTAAGTGACAAATAATTGAGCTGACTTTTGTCATAAATTTGCATTTTTTTTGAAATGATACCATCAAATTGATTCTCAGACATGCCCAAAAATTGCACATCAGGATGAGGTGCAAATACTTTCCCTTGTAACTTATTTCTATGCAAATCAACAAATTGAGCATCAAACCTATTAAACTTAGATGTCAAAGGCTTTCATCCAAATTTATTACAAGAAATATTGAGTATTTGGAAAAGTGTAAGGTCCTACAAATAATTTAGAATATTTCCACTAAGAATTGTTAGACAACTAATTAGTTATAGTATACTGAGTAGATACGAAACCTAGAAAATTGTCAACCATATTATAAGAACTCAAGTACAAATACCAAAGTTGAAATATTGGGAACCAAGAGTCTTCAAATTTTACCCTCAAGATATTGTTATAAAGACTTAGATAACCAATCTTTGTGAGATTCTCTAGTTTAGAGAGTAAGAAAGTTCCACCCAAAGAATAATTTGAGAGACCAACCAACACCAAAGATGAGAGATTACCAAAAGTAGATGGAAATATTTCATTGAATTGGTTTGAGCTGAGGATAAGCCCTTTAAGATTTAATAATCCACTTAGAGAACTCCATGTAAAGTTTCCTCTTAGTGAATTTATGAAGAGATCCAACACTTCAAGTTGTGTAAAATTTCCAAAAAATATGGAAGACTACTTTCAATATTGTTACTATAAAGATATAGTTTGGTTAACGAGAACATATTCCTTATAGAATTGGGAATACTACCTTCAATATTGTTATTAGAAAGATGTAGGGTGCTCAATAAGGACATATTTACAATAGAATTTAGAAGTCTACCAAATCACTTTTTAGATTCATAATTTCTAGTCCAAGGTGCTCCAACCCTCAAAAATTTTATATCCACGGGTTTGACTACCTCATCTCTAGATCAAAATTATAGGATATGTTTAGAAGTGCCAAGATAGACATGCCACTAATCTTACTTGGAAAAAACCATCGATTTATCCCTTTTTTCCTATTAGCCTTCATTGACATAAGAGGTAAATGTATCATTCTTTATTTCCATTTATGAAAGAGTTAAAAAACCATCACATTGAAACAAGGAGTTGCAAAGAAAGAAAGGCGGGTTCAGTCAAGTTCCATGCCAATAGGTAAGCATTCTAAGAAAACCCTTTCCCTTCAAAACATAATATATTTCATTGATTTTCTAAATATTTTATGGTTTTAATTTCTCTTTGGTAGGCTTAGGATTACTTTTCTATTATTTTTCATTGAAGAAAGAATTCCTTGATGATCCCATGCAGGGGACATGAAACTTGCTGTCATCCTTCATATATTTTGTATATATCACTACCCTCATTTGATGGATTTTCAATCGACTCTTCACTACTCTTCATACTCAATCCTTACAATTTTTCTAAATTCAACCTATTACTTATATTTTGATTGTCATTTTTCTAATGGAATGCCATAGAATAAGGATGAAATGGTTTCTTTTCTCTTCATTATCATGACAAGCCTTAAGCAATCTGATAACAATTGAAAACATCCACAAGTATTTTAATCCAAGTATTCTCTCAAATACTATTTTTCTATGCAGACTGACTCTAGTAAGAAACATATATCGTTGATATAAGAGAATTGGTCTAATAAAATCATAATAATAGACATAACAATAGATGTAATGCTATTACTCTTAGTCAACCACAACCAAGATAAAACATTGATCTAGATTTATTGAAAGTCGACCACAAGCAAGATAAAACATTATTACATAAAATGGATCATCTAGACCTAAAAAACATGAAGTAGTCCACTCCAGGAGAAATAAGGGACCCAAATATATCATAACACTCTCTCTTAAGATGGATCCAATAGTTCGTACATCAAAAGTCATATCCAAAATGTAATGTATGGAAATGCAATGTAGGCCAAATACATTTACAAATATCATAAGAAGAAGGAAAAGAAGATATGTGGAGATTTAGACTGAGTTTACACACCTTTCAAAAATAATTAAAAACCATCTTCAAACATTGTAAATTAATGCATTTATAATTTAACTTCAGGCCCAAAAAAATCACCAATAGAAAAACACTAGAAAATCTTAGACCAGTAAGAGAAACTTATGGATCAAAAAATTAGCTCCAGACCCAATGTAGAGACACTACACAACTTTTGGGCCAAATATACTACTTCTACTTCTATCTAGAAAGGCTTTGAGACCAATCCAGACTGAAGGGACAACACCACATAATCTTTGAAATTAATTAATTGGCATCAATGATAAACATACCACCATATTTAAAATACTCAAACCCTAAAAAAGAAGGAGTCATGAAGTTCAAAGGAGAATCAAACTTCAAAAAGAAGGAAATTCAGAGTTCTTCATGATAAAGAAAACCTTGAAAATGTCTTTAATGATAATCAAAGGGCCTTAACATAATAAATAAATAGTTAAAACCTTGTGAAAAACTTGACGAAAAAGAAGAAGAATAAAATACATGAAATGTTGGTTACATAGTGTCATGTGGTAAAAAGTGATTGAAATGTTATGTTAACTATTCAACTTACTTTTGTGATGGCTTCACTTCCACACAAAACTATAAATATGAGAAACATGACTATTTTGGGGTTTGAAGAATTAGATAGAAGAAGATCCAAATAGAGAGAAGACCAAGGGCATTTTTGAATGAACACTGAGAGGGGGCGGGGGGTGAATCAATGTTCAACAATTTTTAACATTATTAATTTGATTCTTAAACAATAAACCCTAAGATATAAAGAGTAAAGTATTGATGCTTAAAAAACATCCACAACACCATAACACAAAGATTTTTTGCATGGAAACCCGGTTATGGGGAAACCCATGGCGGGGATGGAACCTAAAAGATATGCTCTACATAAATATATTTAAACTTGTTAAAGGTTTAAAAAGAATGCACATGCAATCAAACACATTGTCTAGAGATCACTGCTCAAGTACAAAATGGAAGGCTACAACCTTACAAAAGTATGGACAATAATCCATAGTTGATGAATTGGATGACAACATATAAATATGCCCAAAAATTTCCAATTAAGTACATACAACTAAATCCACACACTTAATGTTATAAATATAATCTAATCTAATTTAAATCTCAAATCACATATCCTTCACATACATCATACACATATCACACACCAGAACAACCAAATATACCGATCTTATGTGGCTGCTTCCAAAAATTTAAATCAACACTGGGTTGGCCATAAAAAATATTCTAAAATGTATAACTTTTAGCTAAATCCACAAGAAAAATATAATTTGGACCAAAAATAATTTCTCACATTCTATCAACTAAGTCTTTCAATCTCATTGAACTCCAAAGTATTTATCAAAATGGATTTGATAGGATCACATAACGATTTCCTAACCTCTGTCTCTGTTCTTCACTATTCATCATAAAACTGATATACATAATCTCATAACTTGATCCAATGACAATATTAAGTGTTGAAAAGATGGAACATGATAGAGTATACCTTTATTATGCTTCCCCTAGGTTCACACCTAAAAATCAAAAACTATGTGGCCATACTGAACCATTTCCTGAAACTGTACAATGATATATTTCTGCCATACTTAGCTAATTTCACCTTCAATCCATCGGTATGATTAAAATAAGTGTAGTGAACATCTGTAAACCATATAGTTTCCATTAATTAAAATATCTAATCCCTCAAGAGAAGATTCTCTTTCCAACAATCTCCCCCTTTGGCATTGATGGCAATACTTAGTGAAAAAATGATTGTGAAAAATGCCAAGCATACTAATTGCTCCAAAAATAAAATATCACATGCTCACCATTTCTCCCTTTGAGCTGAATAATAATTTTTAACTTCATATCTCTCCCCCTTTTACATAAATGGAAAAGGAAGGGGGCCACAACCAAAATCTCTACCCAAAATTCCTATATTTTCCACATATATACAAGCATATTGTTTATACTTACAAAATTTTGAAGACATCAGCAAAAGTATTCCTCTAGGAATTGAAATATTTATCCCAACTCTTCTTCAAACTATCAAATATCTTAATCTAACCACATATGGGATAGGCAAGTTTCTCCACTGATTGTAGATCAGGTGTATTAGGTGAGTTATATGCTACCTTTGCGTCTTAAGTCCACAAAACAAAATCTTCATCTTAGGAGAAATCAAGCTTCTAAGCTCATAGATCCTCCCAATCACCCTTTCCTTCTCTATAATAAATATTTTGATCTTATACATCAGATAAATTACATTTCCTTCATGACTGGAGATTGAAATTGTCAAGAGATCAAATGATGTAGATAATTCAGATAGCTTGTTCTCATCCTCTTTTATCAATTTTCCTAAGTTGTCAACACATTTAGGATAGGAGATGCATTCTTGGTAAATATTTCCTCCTTTAGTTAAAAAATATTTTATACTTTGCATGCCAAGTCGTAAAGATATTTTGGATTTTACATTCAAAACACACAACTGATTGCATCTCTTATCATCAAACTCATCCTTCACTTTTATCATTAGAGATTTTTCTATGGAATTAAAATGTATATTTACAACATTTATTAGACTCTCAACCTATCCAGATGAAGTTTCATTTTGATCTTTCATATATGTAGTCATAATAGGTTCTAACACATCAGATGCAAGGTTCAATAGTTCACTTTCCTTGATGCATTTCTTAAATATTTCTTTCCCTATCTTCGCTTGTGCCACAAATGCAAGCTTCATCATCTCAACAAGACTAAGAGCATCAAGACTAATCAGACCTTGTATGATTTCCATGTCATCCATGTCTGTATTGTCCTCTTCTAAGAACTCCTTTACTGCCTCAACAATGTCTCTTGCTTCAAATTTCACCTTAGTCACCTTATCCTATGTTACTTTCTCAGTCTGAACCTCCATTTGAACTGTAACCTTCTCACTTTCATCTTATTCTCTACCTCACCATATTTCTTCTCTCCCTCAGTATCATCCTTATTTCCTTCACCATCACCAACAAATAGACTGAACCGAACACCAGAGATGTAAACATCAGGTACATCATTTGTAACATGAATAGTACTATCCATAGGTTCATTTTCATGAACAATGGTATCATGAGTATCCTTATCATCATCTTTCCTAACCACTTACAAATGATTTAGAAATAATATTTTTGTTAGGACCTTCTTTGTATCATTCATGACTTCATTAGTCAAATCAATCATCAATTTGTTTAATCTTATTTTTCTTCTAAACTCTTTCTTTTCTTCCTCAAGAATTTTGTTCACTTCGTCTACAACAATAACTAGACTAAGACTGAATAATATTTTCTCTCTTATGATCTTTTCTTTAGATTGTGCATCAAGTCTCATTATTTCAAAAATATGAAACAATTCTTTTGGAATATCTCCCATTATCTCAACAAGTGCCCTATTGTATTTATTCAAATATTGAATTTTTGTCTCTTCATGAATTCTCTTTCCATTGTCATCATATTTGTCAAAATAATTCTTTGGGTAAGTGCACAAAGATGGGGGACCAAAAAGGTGCCAAACATTGTTTTTACCCTAAAAAGCAATAGGGCACACATGCTATAAGGCGTACGTGCTATAGGATGTGCACGCTATATGATGCATGCCCTATGGATTGGAATTTCTATGCCTAAGGCTTGGGAAATCCAAGAATAACATGTGCACCCTATAGCGAATACACACTATTGAAAATACTAAACATAGAGGATATCTTTTTACTATTTTCCTATTCTTGCATAAGTTGTACTCCCTATGTAAGAATAAAAAAAGGAGAGAGAGAGAGAGAGAGAGAGAGAGAGAGAGAGAGAGAGAGAGAGAGAGAGAGAGAGAGAGAGATGAGTGTGTNAAAGGAGAGAGAGAGAGAGAGAGAGAGAGAGAGAGAGAGAGAGAGAGAGAGAGAGAGAGAGAGAGAGAGATTAGTGTGTCCTATAACCCCTTATGACCCATTAGGACCCCTTACCATACATCATATGGGTTTTAAGGGTTCATAAGGGGTCTTGTGACACATTAATGTGTCCTAGGAACCCTTATGACCCCTTAGGACCATTTAGGACACCTAAAAACTATTCTTAGGGATCCTAAGGGGTTATAAGGGGTCCTAGGATATATTAATGTATCCTAGGACCCCTTATGACCTATTAGGACCTATTAGGACCCATCACCATACATCTTAGGGGTCATAAGGGTTGTTAAGGGGTCCTATGACACATTAATGTTTCCTAAGACCCCTTAGGACACCTAAGATGTACTGTAAGGGGTCCTAAGGGGTCATAACGGGTCCTAGGACACATTAATGCATCCTAGGATCCCTTATGACCCCTTATGATCCCTTAGGACACCTTACCATACAGCTCAGGGGTCGTAAGGGTTGTTAAGGGGTCCTATTAGACATTTATGTGTCCTAGGACCCCTTATGACCTCTTAAGTCCCATTACCATACATCTTATGGGTGATAAGGGTTGTTAAGAGATCCTATGACACATTAATGTATTATAGGACCCCTTATAACCCTTTAGGACTCCAAAGATGTATTCTTAGGGGTCCTAAAGGGTCCTAATGGGCCATAAGGCATCTTAGGACATATTAATGTGTCTTAGGACCCCTTATGAACCCTTAACATACATTAGTGTATGGTAAGAGGTCCTAAGGGATCTTAAGGGTTCCTCAAACACATTAATTTTTCCTAGAACCCATTATTATCCCTTAGGACCCTTTAGGACTCCTTACCATACATATTTGGGTTGTAATAGTTGTTAAGGGATCTTATGACAGATTATTGTGTCCTAGTACACCTTATGACCCCTTAGATGTATGGTAAGCTGTCCAAAGGGGTCATAAGGGGTCCTATGACACACTAATTTGTCCTAGGACCCCTATGACACCATAAGAACCCTTAGGACCTCTTACCATACATCCTAGGGTCGTAAGGTTTGTTAAGGCATCCCATGACACATTAATGTTGTTTGTGGTGATTGATCAGTACTGTACACTTTTCTACGATTCATGGGGTTAACTCATCAAGCATTGTTTTGGGTTAACTTGTCAAGCATTTCCCTAGGTTGACCCCTTCAATAAATTTTTAGGGTTAGTATTTTTCTATAATAAAAATAGTGTTAGGGCTATGGCTTGTTAGATTGAAGAAGTATTGTAACATTTTGTAGCAGTATTGAGTTGCAAGGGATCACAGGTTGTAATTGGTTGAAATTACTAGATAATAATATTGGACTCTGTGTTTGGTGGATGTGGCCCAAGATTGGGTGAACCATGTTAGATTTTTGGCTTATTGTTCTACTTCTGTGTGCTTTATTCATTTGCATTAATGGTTATATTTGCATGTTATTGTTAGATTTATGTCTTCTAATCCTAACAAGTTGTATCAGAGGAGATTTTTTTCAGTTATCCTCTGTAGGAAGGTCTCGCACTTGAGTAGGAGTCTCATGGTTGAGTGGGAGTAATGGAAGATGAGGGTAAGTTGAAGATTGAGAAGTTTAATGGGCAAAACTTTTAGTTATGGAAAATGCACATGGAAGACTATCTCTATCAGAAGGATTTATGGTGGCCATTGGGAGGAATAAGAAAGAAAGTTGGAAGTATGTCTTAGGAGGATTGGGATATTTTGGATAGAAAGGAACTTGGCACTATTCATTTCTGCCTGGCAGAATCGATATCATTTAATATTACAAAAGAAAAGAAAATTGAAGAGTTGATGGAAACCCTAGCAAAGTTATATGAAAAGCTTTCTTCTTTGAAAAGGTATTTGTTATGAAGTGTTTATTTAATATGAAATTGGTAGAAGGTGGGTCAATTTCTGATGATTTAAATGAGTTTAATATATTTACCAGTCAATTATCTTCTGTTAATTTAAATTTTGATGAAAAAATTAGGGCTCTTTTGATTCTATATTCTTTTCCTAAAAGATGGAATGACTTGGTAATGGCTATTAGCAACTCTGTTTCTAGTTCAAATACCCTAAAATTTGATGATGTTGTTGGTGTTATTCTGAATGAGGAAATTCATAGGAAAAGGTCAAGTGGATCCACATCAGGTAGTGTTTTGAATTCAGAAAGTAGAGGCAAATCAAAGGAGAGAGGAAATAATTTTGGAAGTCGTGGGAAATCACAAGGAAGATTAAAGGGCAAGAGGTCTCAATCCAGAGGACCAAACGATTGTTGGTACTGTGGGAAACCGGGTCATAGGAAGAAAAATTACTGGTCTTAGAAGAATAAAGAAGGAGACAAACAAGAAGGCAACAAGGAGGAAAATGTGGTAAGTAATAAATTTGAAGAGGATGTTTTGCTTCTTTCCCTAGAAAATTCTGATGATTCATAGGTTCTAGATTCAGGAGCCTCATTTCATGGTACACACCATATAAGTTATTTGCTTGAATATGTCCAAGGGGATTTTGGGCTAGTCTATTTAAAATATTATATAAAATATAATTGATTTAAATCCTTATTTATTTTCCTAATACAATAAGACACTACTTAAATTCTATAATATTTTTTAAATGTAAATACATTTCATAGGAACACTACTAACTCCATATTTCTCGATGTATATGTCTACCAAATGAGCAAGTAAAAGTTTTAATGACATACACATTATATATATATATATATTAGTACCCTTGATAGTAACACATTGAAGTGTAATAAAATTTGTGTCAGCTTTATTATATCATAGATTTAGTAAAACCTTTGCATCTTTCTTATTAAATTGATTCTCAAATCCTAATTTTTCTCTCATTTATGAAATCCTTTTAATTTTTCATCAATTTCATCATGCCTACAAATTTTTATATATATTTTTAAATGCTCAATGTATTTGTAATGGTAAATATGTACACATGCCTTCTAAATTGATTAAAATCTTAGTTCCTTAGTTTTTCCATTTATAGTATTTTCTTAATTTTTATTTTATTTTAAATAATAAAATTGCTTTCATTTTTTACAATTTGAATTATAATTCATCTTTAGTATATGGTTTTAAAATATTTTTGAACTCTAAGGTGAAAATAGTTATATTTTGTATTAATGTAATTATTTTATTACATCATAAAATAAGACCTTCTAAATATAGCACTGATAGTAGATCATTCATTGATTCCATTTTGTGAGGTTGCATTATTATATTTTTGGATTGTACAATATTAAAAGGTCATTTTCTCTATAAATTATAAAATATTATATTATTCCCTCCCCTAATCACATCATATGTCAAATAGTACGTTGTTGGTGCACATTAAGAACACACATTATTAGTTGTACGATTCAAACAACAAATCTTAAAATGAGATTGCAATCTGATTTATAGTGGCCCTTTAAGTGTATATAAGTTTTAATACCTGGTTTCACTTTCATTTGTTGATACAATTACTTGGAATGCAACAAATGTTAAAGCATGCATTATATGGAGTTATAAACATAATAACTTAGAAACTATGTAAAACATCTCTTAAAATAAGTATGCTCATAGATCCCTCTCAAAAAGTTATTGATTCTAATTTTTGTCTAGTATATGATCTATTATGTTAAAATATTTCAAAGATTCATCTTTTTAAAAATTGAATCTCATTTATTAAAATCAATCATAAAGTGTTATAGTTAGTCATTTTTCAACTACTAAGATAGCGAATATAAAAATAATCAAGATGGAAAAATTCTGATCACATTTACTGAAATAGGAAATTTTCTTCAACGAAGAGAAAACTAACTTCTATAAGTATTAATTTGCACTCTAGATGATCAACTTGGTCCAAAACCAAATGTTATGATCCCTAGTGGATCAAAACATGTAAAAAAACATGAAAACATAATAAATTAACATATTTCTAAGGTTTGGGACACTATTTGACCAATAGTTGACCAAGGGCTTATTAATGCCAATCTTGGGACTAGGTCTTACAAAGATGTGCGCAATATGAAACCTTTAGAGTAACATGTCCTATAGACTATTATAGACTTGAGGGGTCTAGGAATTCCAAAGGAAAACTTAGTTTGTCTAGGGTGCTCCTGCACCAATCTAATTCCTAAATAATAAATCACAAGCTATGAAGAGTAAAGTACCAAAGCATAAAACAAACATCTACAACAGCATAAGATAGAGTTTTTGCATAGGAACCATGGTGGGGATGGAACCCAAAAAATATACTTTGAAAAAACATATTTAACCCTATTAAAGACTTACAATTAATGCACATGCATTCAGACACACTGCCTAGAGCTCACTGCTCATTTACAAAATGGAAGGCTACAACCTTACAAAATTATGGACAATGATCCACAGTTGATGAACTGGATTGCAACATCTAAATATGCCAAAATAGTTCAAATTAAGTACAAAAAACTGAATCCACACACTTCATGCTATAAATCTACTCTGCTTTGATTCAAACCTCAAATTACATATCTTTCACATACATCATATACATATCACACACCAAAACAACCTAATATACCAATCTTATGTATCTGCTTCCAAAAATTAAATCACCACTGGATTGACCATAAAAATATTGTAATGTGTAGAACTGTCAACCAAATCCACAAGAAAAATATAACATAGACCAAATATAATTTTCCACACACTATCAACCAAGTCAACCAATCATCCTTGAACTCAAAAGGATTTGATAGGATCGCATAACGATTTTCTAACCTTTATCTTTGTTCTACACTCTTCATCAGAAAACTGATACATAAAACCTCATAACGCGATCGAACGCCAACATTAAGTGTTGAAAAGTTGAAACATGATAGAGTATACCTTTATGAAGCTTCACCTAGGTTCGTACCTCAAAATCCAAAACTATGTGACTGTACTGAATGATTTCTTGAGAAATTATATATTGTTATGTTTCTGCCATACTTAGCTAATTCTGCCTCCAATCCATCAATATGATCAAAATAAGTGTAGTGAATATGTGGAAACCATATAGTTGTCATCAATGACAACATCCAATCCCTTAAGAGAACTGTATCTTGCCAACAAAAATGTAGTCTTGAATGCTAAAAATCAATAAAGAAATTGAACTATTTCTATTCTACAATATTTTTTAACTATTGTTGGTTGTGGTTGTGTAATTGAGCTACTTGTTAAGGTACCTTGATCTAGTTTATACTAGCTCTCATTAATTTTGAGTCCTTTATACTTCAATTATGTCCTATACCCCCTTCCAATCCTTTAAAAATCTATAAATTGGGGGTCTTCTAATCCATTTTCATGAACTTATTGAATATAATATCATGCAAATAAAATTGAGCACAGACATCTGAAATAAATTGGGCAAAGACACTTTAATAATGAAAGAAAGAGATTAGTATAGGTTGAATTTGGATAATTTATATGGTTTTGATATTATAATAACGTAATATTTAGTGTTTGCATTTTATTTTGATAGATCAATTTAGGTCATTTTAGGTTGTTCATTATTGTCACTTTTAATTGTACACACTACCTACCTATTTAAGATTATAAATAATTAAATAAATTAACTATGAGTGTTTATTTTCATAAGTTAGATTCACATAGTCCCATATAGATTATAGGTTGAAGGCATAATGAAAAATTCTACAACTACGCTTTATAGATTAACACTTTTAAACATCAACTCCAAATCAATTATTTAATTGATCTCTTTGAGATCAATAGTTGATGACTCAATGTGGATGAAAAAATATACAAATGCCTCTTTATTAATTATTTATTTCCAATTAGAAATAAATATGTCACCCACTTATAATATCACTATACAGTATAGTTCATATACCAAGCCTTCACTAAGTAGCTTACTAGTGTTTGCCACCTTTTCCTTGATCAATCAAGTGACTAACTACATAACACACTTGGTGATTTACTATGAGGAATTTATGTATCTTTCTCCTTATCAAGGAAAATCTAGTGAATATTAAGTGCTAGAGCTATCATTTCTCTATAACAAAAATAGAAATCCTATGGATTGCAACATCATACCACATCATCTAAATCAATGTAAAAACTTCACATTAAAATAAATTTAAAGGAAATAGCTAATATGATTATGTATCCAATTTGGTCCTATATTTTAACTTAAAGAGATGAAATATAATAAACCTCCTATGAATTAGCAATTACTTTTAGTTACTCAAGATCTATTGTGTAGCTGTATTGAATAAAAAGTTTCTTTTTACAACATGAAAGTTCATAGTTATCTTATATATGTAAACAAGGAAAGGACAAATCACCACATGAAGCTCCCTTGACAAAATTGATTATTTGAATGGTTGTGTCCCTACAAGAAAGAATAGGTTGATTGGATAAGATAACATCTCATAGGTCATAGAAATTATAAGTAGTCACTATTAACATACAAAAATAAAACTTAAAACCATATATACCATTGGTAACAAGTTTTCTATCAAAGGAAAAAGGCATTAAAATAACTAAAATACTTAATCATTTTGAACAAGGCCACTATGATTGCAAAATTTTAGATTTTGAAAGGAGAAAGTGTGGAAGATTCACATAGATGCCAAGATACTAATAAAGAGGCCTAAATGATACATTATTACCACAATTGAGTGGTCAATAAGTAATAAAAGGGGAACATCATAAAAGATAAGAGTAAATCCAACTACCACATATCTATAAGGTTGGTATTGTGTGACACACCTACTTAAGATTGGATATAGAACTTATGTGGCAGTGCACATGGAATCAAGGTCTCAAGAAGGCCATCATCAAGTAATGAACATGTTAGCCAATATAACAAAATCAAAATAATGATAATGTAGCATTGGAAACAAACTTACGAGTTTAATAGGCTCTCAAATGGTATGATACATGTGCTAGTAGTACATACCATAACATTTTCTATATATTTTAGAAAAGATACCACACATGAATAAGTAAGAAAATGAGAGTGCCTCACAAGATTTCACTTCTAGAACTCATAGCTCATGAGACTACAAAAACAACACAAGGCCCTTAGTAGAATTTATTAGGCCAGTTATAAACATAAAGAGAACCAAAGCAAAACAAAAACTTAAAATACAAAGAATTCAAAATAGATAGTAGTAGATTGAAGTCCTTTTCCTTCAAAAATGATTAACTAGTTTGAAAAAGTTATATTGCAGCTATGAGACTAAACAAACTACAATGCTAATTAATTTTATAATAACATTGAGTGAATACAATATTTAATTAATATGCACATAATTTTCTTATAGATAAGATATTTACTATCATCCTCAAGTTTTAGTTAAAATAGTCTCACTATCAACTTTTTTAAATTAATTTTTTTATGTAAAAATATTGTAAATTTAAGATAAAAATATTTTTATGACTAAATCTTGTTATCTTGTGCATATAAATGATACAATGTCATTGATTGTAAATTATGAATTAGAAAAAAAATTGTATAAAATATAATCGATTTAAATTCTTATTACTTTTCCTAATACATTAAGACACTGCCTAGATTCTATAATATTTTTAAATGTAAATACATTTCATAGGAACAATACTAAATCCATGTTTCTCGATGTATATGTCTATCAAATGATCAAGTAAAAGTTTTAAAGACATACATATTATATATATTAGTACCCTTGATTCCAAATTTTTATATTTTTTTTTTTAAAGCTCAATGTATTTATAATGGTAAATATGTACACATGCCTTATAAATTGATTATAATATTAGTTCCTTAGTTTTTCCATTTATAATATTTTATTTTAAATTATAAAATTGCTTTCACTTTTTACAATTTGAATTATAATTCATCTTTAGTATATGGTTTTAAAATATTTTTGAGCTCTAAGGTGAAAATAGTTATATTTTGTATTAATGTAATTATTTTCTTACATCATAAAATAATACCTTCTAAATATATCACTGATAGTAGATCATGCATTGATTTCATTTTGTGAGGTTGCATAATTATATTTTTGGATTGTACAATATTAAAAGGTCATTTTCTCTATAAATTATAAAATATTATATCATTCCCTCCCCCAATCACATCATATGTCAAATAGTACGTTGTTGGTGCACATTAAGAACACACATTATTAGTTGTACGATTCAAACAAAAAATCTTAAAATGAGTTTGCAATCTAATTTATAGTGGCCCTTTAAGTGTATATAAGTTTTAATACCTGGTTTCACTTTCATTTGTTGATACAATTACTTGGAATTCACCAAATGTCAAAGCATGCATTATATGGAGTTATAAATATAATATCTTAGAAACTATGTAAAACATCTCTTAAAGTAAGTATGCTGATAGATCCCTCTCAAAAAGTCATTGATTTTAATTTTTGTCTAGTATATGATCTATTATGTTAAAACATTTCAAAGTTTCATCCTTTTAAAAATTGAACCTCATTTATTAAAATCAATCGTAAAGTGTTATAGTTAGCCATTTGTCAACCACTAAGATAGAGAATAAAAAAATAATCAAGATGGAAAAATTCTAATCATATTTACTTAAATAGAAAATTTGCTTCTACGAAAGAGAAAACTAACTTCTATACGCATTATTTGGCTTCACTAATAAGTCAAAAATTTAATTAATAATTATAAAAGTCAATTACACTTGTTCCTATTTGCTTTCTTTTACACCAAAGTTGTTTAATGTAACTAGTTTCTAGAATTACAAAAAAATTATACATGTGTAAAGAATCACAATGTTTTTTAACAAGGTGAATGGACATGTGATATGTTTTTTATGTGGAAATCTTAATAAAAAAGAGAAACACATTCAAAATAGACAATTAAATTTAGATTTTAATCTATTTATTTCATGTTGTACTTGGAAGTATTATAAAATACTAATTAAATCAATGCTTTCTACTAATGATATTAAAATAACAATAACAAGAAAACAAATACACATCCATTACATGAATTTCTTAGAGAATGGGATTAGAGGAAATATCTCAAAGAAAGGGAAGGGAAAGGGAAAAGGAAAGGAGTATAAGACTTCTTTATTAAAAGATATTTTCTCTAATAGTTTGATCAAGAATGACAATAATGTCATCCATGATCTTGAAACATTTTTTTCTACATTTTTTGTTAAAACATAATAATCCAATAACAATCGAAAACCCAAATCCAAAGCTCAATCCAATTCCCACCTCCCACCACACATGTTCTTCCCACTCTTGTTTACTCACATCTTGATCATAAATGTTGTTTGAAGATGGAGTAGATGAACAATTTATGTTGATTTGAAGTCCACAAAGATATCCATTGTTCAAAAATGACCTTCCATCAAATGTTGACCATTGAGCCCCTTGTGGTATTCTACCTGAAAAATTATTACAAGATATGTTCAAGTAACTTAAAAATGTGAGAGATTGTAGCTCTGTAGGAATATTTCCAATAAGATTGTTCTCTGAAAGATCAAGTGACTCCAACTGCACAAGCTTTCCAAAAGAAGTAGGAATATTTCCATTGAGATGATTTCTTGATAAATTGAGAATCCTTAAGCCAATGAGGAATCCAATGCCTTGAGGAATATCACCTGAGAAGTTATTATTTGAGATATCAAGACATCGAACCCATGCCAAAGACCTGACATATTCTAGAAATAGCCCTTTGTTGGTTACTATCATTTTATCTAGGTAAGGAATTGAGCTTGAATTTGTATTCTGAAGGAAGAAATCTGCACCATCTGTTTGATTTGCCATCGCTCTCAAGTTTCTTAAGGCACTTGGAATATCTCCAGATAGATTGTTATTTGACAAAATCAAGACTTGAAGATTTTGTAATTTTGTCAACTCTAATGGTATTCCACCTTTGAATTTATTAGATCTCAACACCAAAATTCGAAGACCAATTAACTTCCCTATCCAATTTGGTATGGTTCCCTGCATGTTATTATATCCCAAATCTAGAATCTCCAAAGAAGTGCAATTTTGAAGTGATAATGGAATTGAGCCTTTTAGTCTGTTACCTCCTAATTTCAATGTTTTAAGGCAACTCATTCTCCTAATCTCTCCTTCCAAATTATTATTCTCTAGATTTAACACTTCTAGTGTTGATGAGCAATTCCCAAAACTTGCAAAGATATTCCCTGCCAACTTGTTATTTGACACATCTAGAACCTCCAAGTGATTTCCTTCACAAATAGAATGTGGAAATGAACCACTTATATTTTTATTTGCAAGTGATAAATAATTGAGTTGACTTTTGTCATATTTTATCATTTTTTCTTGAAATGATGCCATCAAATTGATTCTCAGACATGTCTAGGAATTGCACCTCAGGATGAGGTGCAAATACTTTCCCTTGTAACTTATTTCTATGCAAGTCAACATTTTGAGCACCAAACTTACTGAACTTCGATGACAAAGGCCTTCCTCCAAATTGATTACAAGAAAGATTCAGTGTTTGAAGGAGTGTAAGGTCCCACAACCAATTTGGAATATTTCCACTGAGAGAATTGCTGGACAAGTCCAAATCCCATATGTTGTACTGAGTAGATATGAAAGCTGGAAAATCACCATCCATATTACAAGAACTCAAGTGCAAATATTGAAGCTGAAATTTTGGAATCCATGAGTCTTCAAATTTTACTCTCAAGAAATTATCAGAAATAGATAAATAGGAAATCTTTGTGAAATTATCTAGTTTAGAGAGTAAAAAAGTTCCACTCAAAGAATTATTTGAGAGATCAAGCCCTACCAAAGATGAGAGATTACCAAAAGTAGATGGCAAGCTTCCATTGAATTGGTTTGAGCTGAGAGGAAGCGATGTAAGCTTTGATAGTCCACTTAGAGAACTCCATGGAATGTTGCCTCTTAATGAGTTGCTTGAAAGATCCAAGTCTTCAAGTTGTGCGAGATTTCCAATAAAATTTGGAAGTCTGCTTTCAATATTGTTACTATAAAGATATAGCCTGGTTAATGAGAACATATTGCTCATAGAATCTGGAAGACTACCTTCAATATTGTTATAAGAAAGATCCAAGCTTGTCAACGAGGACATATTCCCCATAGAATATGGAAGTCTACCTTCAATATTGTTATAATTAAGATCTAAGGCAGTCAATGAGGACATATTTCCAATAAAATTTGGAATCACTCCTTGCACTTTTGAACTTTGAATAGAAAGGGTGTTGAGCTGGGAAGCATGTTGCACAATGAAGGAGAGGTTGACTGTGAGATTGGGGTTATATGACAAGTCCAGGTTCCTCAAGTGTGGAAGGTTTAAAACAACAGAAGGGATGGAACTGGAGAGATTGTAGTCATTGAAGTCGAGGGACTCCAAAGAAGTAAGATTTGAAATCCAAATGGGAAATGGCTGCTGAGTGTAGTAACTACCAGCAAGTTGTAGATGGGAGAGTGAGGTGAGGTTCACAAGAGGGGAGAGAGGTGTACCTGCCATATCAGACATGCCAAGTGATGTAAGATTTGGAAGAGAAGCAACATTATCCACCACATCACTTGTGAGATTCACATCCACCATTCTAAGGTCCTCCAACCCTCGCAAATTTCGTATCCAGGAGCTCGATTGCCTCATCTCCACATCAGAATATCCAGAGATGTCTAGAAATGTCAAGCTAGACATGTTCCCCATATCGCTTGGAAACGGACCACTAAAATGATTCCAGCTGATGTTCAGAAATTTCAAGGCAGACATGTTCCCGATCTCACGTGGAATTTGGCCAGTAAGCCCACAATCCTTCAAGCTCAAATACGTCAATCTGCTGAGGCTTGGGAGATGTGAAGGGAAGGGAAGAGGGGACAAGTCAATATAACTGAGGTCGAGGTACTCCAAATGCTGCAGTTGAAATAAAGCAGGGAATATTTGGCTGCTTGAATTCCTCACTGACAATGAATAAAAGGCTCTAAGATCCACACGAACCACGTGGCCAGTGAGCCTGTGGCAGGTGATTCTCTTCCAAGAGCAGCAGTATAACCCCTTCCATGAAACCAAGCGGTCATATGGATCGAGCAGGTGTTGTTTGAAGTGGTTGAGGGCAGACAATTCGTGAGGAGGGCATCCCCACCAGGAGGAGGTAAGCGTGGGCAGGAGGAGGAGGAGGAGCACCCAAAACATTGGTTTGGCCATGTTGAGAGAGAGAGAGAGGGGGTGTGAATATTAAGCGTCACTACACTGCGTTGCATTGAAATGGGTGAGAATAGAGGAATATTTATAAGAGCTGTAAGCTGCCCTCATACATATCTCAGTCTTGAACGTGTGGAAGACTCGATGGAGTTATAATTTTCAAAGTCATTAGCGTGTGGAAAGTAAAGTGGTCAAAGTCTGGGAAATGTACATTTATAATCATCAAAGTCTTTGTGACGTGTGGAAAATTTTGATGTACATTAATGAATTGTAGGCTGGTAAATGATGCCCCGACTTCTTCGGAGAAAGCGCACTGGATTTTAGGTAGATGGTGTGACGGAGAGAGTGCATAAAAATAGACTACTTTATCATTTACTCACCACTTTCCTTCATACAATTATGAAAGTCCAGAGTGTGGAAGATGTTATTTTCAAAGTTTTGTTCGTATGCAAAAATATGAAGGGATCTAATTAAGATAATTATACTGTCAAATCCCTTTTAAAATTAAACTTTTTATACATCAATTGCCGCCCACTTAATTGCACGCTTCTACGTGAGATAAAGAGTAATCAGTCACTGTTGATTGTGGAAAAATGTTAATATAATTGATTTATATTTATAACAATTTTTTTTTTAAACAACTCTTTTTAAAAATCTTTTTAAATTATTCATTTAGATTGACAAATTTTTTTTCAGTATTTTTTTTGAATTATCAATATAATTTTTAAAATTTATAAAAAAAATCTTTTTAAATTTTTTTATTTTACAATTCTTTTGAATGATTGATTTATCTTTTGAAAAGTATTTTAAAGTAGATTATAATTCTCAAAGTCATATTAAGAATTTTTACATCAAAGAATCAAACTAAAAGACAATTGTATGATTGATAATTGACAAATTTCAAAATTATTTTTATATTTGTATTGATAAATGATTATATATGACATGTTTTACAGTTATCTTAATAAAATACAAAATAATAAGACTATAATTTAAAAAAAACTATAATTTCTTAATTTAAATAAACCATGCACCTACAAATCTATAATATTGTTTGGTATAAACCCCTATAATATCTATAAATTTGTAGATGAATGACAAGGAAAGCAGAAAACAGTGTGGCCACACTTGTCCCTCTCGCAGTGCCGTGTAAGACGAGGTAAAGTTAATGTGTTCAAATGATAAATATCAAAGTCTTCCGAATGCTTCATTCATAGTCTTCAAAGTCTTTGTAAGCTGTGGAAATTTTTGATGTGCATCAATCACGCCTCTACCTACTTCTCGAGGGAAACCCCGTGATTTTTTTGGTAGAGAACGTGACATTAATCTCACGTGAATATTTGACGTGTCCGCTGGGGAAAAAAACACACTTACTTCAAAGTAGGAAGGGTGGATGAAAATTTACATTAATACTAAAATCATTACACACCACTACAGTTCATACAATTTGGAATGGCAAGCAATGTCTTAAGAGCGTGAACGTAGGGATACTGTTTGAAGTTATTATTCAGTTTTGTTCCTATGCAGAAGTTATGACATCTAATTTTATGTTTTCAAAGTCGTCTGGAAAATTAAGGTAATTATGATTTAAAGACGTGTAATTTACAACTATGAATCCTTTCAAATCATTTTGCATATTAATTTTATCCGATTTAATCGTATTCAATCAGTCTCGAGTGTGAAACTTGTTAACACATCAATGATGGATAATAATTGATTTATATTTTAAACAATATTTCCCTTCTTTGAGAAATCTTTTTGAATTATTAATAAAATTATTTATTTAGATTTTTAAGAATCTTTTTTTTTAAATATATTCTTATATTTGAAAGAAGGCTAATAAACACATCTAACTTTTTTGCAAATAAGAATTAAGAAAAAGGAAAGATATTAAGAAATTAAAAAGATTGATATTAATTTAGATTTTTAACAATCTTTTAAAAAAAAATTAGAATAATTCTGTGTTTGAGGCAAGACTAGAAGGTTCATACAAATTTTGAGAATGATTGACAATGATTGATTAGGAGAGATATTAAAAACATAAAATGATTGTTTAGAGAGATATTAAAAATCAAGAATGATTGACAATTATTGATTTATATTTTTAACAACTATTTCTTAACTTCATCTAACCTTTTTACAAATAGGAATTAAGAATAAATAGGAGGAAAGATGTAAGAAACCAAAAAGATTGATATTGATTTAGAGTTTTAACAACCCTAAATAATTCTATGTGTTTGAGCAAAAGCTAGTAAGGAAATCCAAAATTTGAGAAGGGTTAACAATTATCCATCTAGAAAAATATTAAAAATGAGAAGGATTAGCAATTATAGATTTAAAAACATACATTTTTTTTATCAGTAAAAGGCTACAGCCAATAAATATTATATTATAATATAATAGTTTAAAATAAACATAAACATTAACATAGTATAAAAGCTTATATAACATCTATGGGTCCAATTTACACTCCATGAAACTATAAAGTTTGAACGGGAAACCATGACTAATGCTTATGCTAAACTTAAAATTCAAATTCAAGAAACTAAAAACCACACGCATCAGGGGTTGAGAAGGAGAGACTAGCCTACCCTTAGTCATTTTCTTCCTCTTCCACGTCCTCTCCCGCTTCCCTCTTCCATGTCTGCATCAAAATCTACCGTCCTCTGCAAATGGGCAGTCGACATACTCCTCCTCTTGGCTTGTATTAGTGCATTTTATTGTGGGGTTCACATTCCTACCCGCTTTGTACACTCGTCCGGATCCCACGGTTAAATGTCCTGCAGAGGGGGCCTTGAGCATCAAAGATTATCAACAACCCATCTTCCATATTTCTCATCCTCTAAACTCCTTCATTCTTTTTTGCTAGATTATGAAATGTGAGGAAATCCCTAACCCAAGTAGGTCATTCATCATGTCGGAGCTTATATAATTTCATCAAAAAATAATCCCATATCCAATGTTTAGCCTCTTGTATCTGAATATCCTTTGGTCCTTAATTTCAAAGATTGGAAATCTCACTGGAGGAAGACCATTGATCCTTGCAACACCATAGTCCCTAGGTCTTGGTATGGTAAGAGAATCATCTATGTTTCACAACACTATAGTCAAGTCTACAAGAAAGTCTCCAGGAAAGACTTTCCTACAAATCCTCTTTGCAACCCTCTTGCTCTTGCCTGCATTAAATATAATGGACAAATACACTACCATTATATCTGTACTAACTCTATACCTATGATTAGCCCTAATTAAATCATTCCCTAAAATTCCCAAAATAACCTTGATTATCATTATATGTGGGTCATGTAATATTTATTTCATACAATGGTCAGTGATAACCCCTAGAAAATAAAATTGTCTCTTCAGACTCACAACTCTAAGAAGGATACGATATTTCATACCACTCTCTAGGTATTGGCTTTATTCTTCTCCCCACAACTCTCTGCTACTACTGTAACTTTTTTTCTCCATTGAAGAATGAAGAAAAGATAACCGCCTTCAAAATATTAAGATGTCATTAATAGTCACAATTTGTGTTGTCTTTTGAGTGATTCATAATTTTTGAATATACTTTGAACCTAACAAGTCCCCTTCCTCAAGCCATCAAATCATCTCTGTAGTTATTCTTCTCTAAAATACTAACACCCCAATGCTTGAATTGGCAAAAAAATCACCTACTCCATTAACAATTCTTCGTTTCCAGCTAAATTTGGCAACCCACTCATTAATTGAGCATTGTCTCGTACTTTCTTTCCACCCACTCTTTCCATCTCATACTCATTATTTTTTTCAAGGATCCTCGCAGTAGAGATATCATGTCTTTGCATAAATGCATAAGCTTCCCACAATAATTTTACAATCAATTTACTTTCTTAAAAAAAAAAAGCACATCTATTCAAAATGAAGATCATGTCCTACGATAAATGCTCTAGATTTACACCTTCCCTACCTTTTCTTGTCCTCAACTTGTCAGTTGGAATGATTCATCAAATTAACCAAAAATGCAAAAAATTGGTTCCTCTTGCATAGGCAAAACATTCTTATTTAAATGGCTAAAAGATTGTTTTTTTACATTAAATGCCAACTAGTTTGTTGTATCTTCTGTAGGTGGTTTCAAGTGGTACTGGACCATTTTCCATATTTATATTCAAATGGTTAAGCAGTTGAAATTTTATTCGTTAAATATAAACCAGTTTGTAGCATATTCTACATAAATCATTTTCTTTGAATTGGTTGGAGGCATGGATGCACTCAACCATCATTTATAGTCAATATTTTCTTTAATAGATAAACTCAATTCAAGTTACCTATTCTTGATAAAATAAATTGAGTCTTCTAGTTATATATGTATATTCTCCTGATCAATTGACCACCAGCTCCTAGATTGGATAATCTATCTGCTATCATATTACCCTCTCTATAAATGTGGTTAAAAGTAGAGTTTCTAAAATATTCTAAAAACTCAAGAGCTTGTGAAACATTGGACTTGGGCCTCCAATTAATGGACTATCTAGTTTAGAGAGCACTAATGACTATAATTGAGTCCCCTTCTATCTCTACTTTCACGAGTCCTAATTCCATGTATAAGATCATTCCCTCAACCAAGGCCTTAAATTATGCAACATTATTAGTCTATGTTTCCAAAGAATTGACCAGATTTGCAATGATTGCCCCTATTTAAAAATGAATAACACATCCAACTCCTGAAACACCTGGGTTGCCTCTTGAGGCTCCATAAAAATTCAACTTGACCAAGTCTTGTTTGGGAAGGTTCCAATAACATTCAACTCTAATTTTATTGTTGTTTAACATTTTATCAAAAAAAGTGGCGATCTTTAGTCTAAACCAACATCTTGTCATTAAGTCATCACACATCGTGTGTTTCACATGATTATCTTTGAAAATTTTAACTCTAGTATTCACCACTTGTACTATAGTTTCTTCAAAATTATTGACCCATTGAGTCCATTATTTTTTTTTCTTGAAAATTTATGCTATTTCTTTCTTTCCATAATTCCCAAATCAATAAAGAAGGTGATACTCCCCATAAGCTAGCAAATATACTACTAGAAAAAAGTTTGGGCCATCCTTTAAATAATGACGTTATATTCTTTGGTATAGTCTAATACCACCCTAACTTAGCATAGAGCCAAGACCATCCTTTCAGTGCAAAAGGATAGTGGTCAAAATTTTACCTTGAAGAGATGCCCAAGCAAAAATTCCTTCTTTGGGTAAACATAACTTGTTCCAACGTAAGTAGGTGGCAATCTCAATTTTTTGCAAACCATTTTTCTTGACCAATGCATTATACCCATCCTTTTCATTATAATTACCTAACTTGGATCTATTCCAAATTACCTCATCTTTTTCTTTCCTAACAGCTAGCAACCTATTTTCCAAGATTATTTTCAATTTCTCTATATCCTCATGTGGTAGATGCAATTCTTCCCAGAGCCCCCACTTCCATTTATAAGGATTATTATGATCTAATTACATAATCCTAAAGAAATTGTCCCTATGAGGCCTCACAAATATCCATAATTCTATTTGTGTCCATTAGGTTTTGAATTTTGGGATAACCTCCCCAAGGGCCCTTTCATAAAAGAGATCAATTCCCGTTAGAGACATCCCACATTATCTGTTCCATGATTACTGATCTACAAGACAGGATAAAATTCTAGATATTAGAACCTCTTGTAAAAGAACCTTGCCTAAATATTTATGAAGAATCTATCAGGGGAAAGTACTTTAATTTGATTATTCTTACCCATTTTAGGTTTAGATTCTTGAAAATCTTCGAAAACAACTTTGCCCCAAATGCTTTATTTTGCCACAATTGTTTTTTGACCCCCACACTCCCTGCTTCTAGTGGTTTGCAAATTTTGTTCCAAGAAAGCATCATATATTTCTTTTTTATATTGCTCCCTTTCCAAAAGAAAGATATCAATTTTTTTTATCATCTTCGCATATGCCTCTGTAGATAAAGAAAGACATGACGTTAGATAAATTGGTATGGATGATAATGTTGCTTTTAACATTGTAACTCTTCCTGCCCAAGATAGCCATTTTGATTTCCATGAATCCAATTTCTTATCCATCCTCTCTCTTATTCCATCCCAAATTCTAGAATATCTCAAAGATTTGTCTAATGAAATGAACATATAGAAGCATGGTAAATTTCCTTCATAAAAACCTAGAGTCTCTAATTTTTTTTCTTTTTCTTTTAGTTTTCAAAGAAAATAAGAATTTTTTTTAATTTTTCCCTATTTATATTTTGTTTAGAATCCCTAGAGTATGTATTCAAGACACTCTTTATATCCCTATATTCCCCTCGATATCATTTATTAAAAAGAATATTATTGTTTGTAAATTGTTGATGAACAATAGATGGAACTGAAGTAGTAATTCTAATCCCCGTAATACTCCTTGCTTCCTATGCTTGGTGTAGACTTCTTCCTAAGGCACTATCATAATGATGAATAAAAAAGGAGAGAGAGAGGATTCCCATGTCTAATACCTCTTGAGCATTCAAAAAATCATTTTGGTGAGCCATTAAGTAGTACTAAAAATATCAGACTTGATATGCATTAAAAGATAAGATTAATCCAGGCTTTGTTAAAACCAAATTTTTCCATACACTTGCATAAAACAGTGGTAGATTGAAACTATAAAATAATATATATATTCTAGGGTATTTTTCTATGTTTCAAAAAGTGGAATGGGTTCTTTTAGAACTCATGAAAAAATTTAAGCCTAACCCTAATTCTAATGTTAACCCTAACCTTAATAAACTTGTCACAAATAGAAAGATTTTTAATAAAAATTCCTTAAAGTATTTGGAAGATATGTGTAATGGTGCTAATGAAAGATCTATAACCAAGGGGGTTTCATATTCCTCAGAGGATAAATGTGATATGATATAGTATAAAGGCTAGATCTGGTCTAATAAAGTAAGTTCAAAGGCTAGATCTGATCTAATATACAAGAGAAAAGGAGTACGAGTCAAAGAGGAGATCAAGAGATGGGGAAGGTGTGGAGGATCCCTAAAATGATGAGATTAGTGAAGACTTGGAGCCATTAATGGAGAAAATGAAGAAGGAGTAAGCACTCATGATCAATTGGGTGTTGGCGGTTCCTGCGTTGAAAAAGGGGAGAAAGAAGAGATGGATAAATGCACTTGAGAGAGAAGCACTTAATATAAGGAAAGAAGTCTTGAATGAGATAAGGAAAAAGATCATAAAAAGGGAAAGAAGTGATAGTATCCCACACAAATAAAGAGGAGAACATAGTCACAATGGACCACCAGCTAGCAAGTAAAAGCTACAAATGTGATGATGATGAAAATGCCTCACAACTTGAGGTAGTGGAAGATGAAGTTAATACCTCTTCTAGATCTCATGATAGGTCTTCCCTCTCCGTTTTGGCCTCTTATTCCCCTACCTTTGGATCTTGAATTTTTATTTCTGTTATGAAATCTCATCTTTCCTTCTTTTCTTGATGGCCTCTAGTCACTTCTTGTGAAGTTACTTGTGTTTTCTCTTCTTTTCTTCTTCTACCTGATATTTTCTAAGGAGCTCCTACTCCCTCTATTTTTTTTCTCACTTAAGGAGGCACTACTCTTTAGCCTCATCTTTATTTTGTTTCTCCTCTAGCCAAGTTCTACCTTCATCCTCCTTTCTTCTCATTTCCTTTTCTTCCCTTTCTCTTTGGATC
The DNA here is from genome assembly GCA_018584345.1 of Thuja plicata. Classification (NCBI taxonomy): domain Eukaryota; kingdom Viridiplantae; phylum Streptophyta; class Pinopsida; order Cupressales; family Cupressaceae; genus Thuja; species Thuja plicata. Next base: position 993,463 of record MU226299.1, read on the forward strand.
CTCTCTTGTTATTGCCTTTTCTTTTGAGCCTCCTTGCACTCCTTGACGAGGGAATCCTTATCTTCTAGAGTCGGGATCAAGTTAGGATGATCAACCTCTATAGAGGAGATCTCCTCATAGTTACAGACCTCATCCAAGAATTTATATTGTTTTTGAGGAGGAGCAGTTGTTGTTTCCAGGAAAGGAAAATTTTCTAAAAGTTCTAGAATGTCCACAATTGCTTGGAGAGGGTACTTCTAGGCACTAAGTTCCTTATATGGGTAAAGGATATAAGGGTGTCATCATCTAAAGGATTCTCCTCTCTATCATTGATCAAGATGATATGTTCCTCTTGTGTTGGTCAAGAGGATGAACCTTCTCCTTGCAAAACTAGGATTTTGGGTTCCCTTTCTTTTCTTATTTCTTTTCCCAATTTACCTGATGTTTTGTGGGCCATTCCTAATAGATAAATTGTCACCTAAGGTTAATTGGAGAGGCCATACATAGCCCCTTTATCTATGGACAAGACTGGCCTTTATAACCTTTTCATGGTTTCATCTAATTTCTATGTAATAACCTATGAGGGAGCATCCTTTAGAGTATCCTTCTAGAAGCCTTCTCTCCTTTGTGGGTGTCCTTATCCTTATTCCTATCATACCCTTTGGTGGTCTTTAGGTTGTTGAGCTTCTCCTTGACCCTCCATGTATCCTTTGGAAGGTGGAGGTCTATATACCTATGGATCATTTCACTCACCCTTTTCATGATGGTGTCTATACTCAGGTCCTCCATAATTGACTAGTTAACCAAAGGAAGAGGAAGTTGATCTATATTTTGCTTGAGGTAAGTTGGGTCAAGGAGTTCTCCTTCATATGAATATGTCTTTGGAATGTGTTTCTTGAGGTTGAAAGGCCTCATTCAAAAATAATTAGTCCTACAGTGCATTTATCTCTACCAGTTAGTGTTGCATGGGGATGCCTCTCCCCATAAACCCTATCATTCCAAGAAAGGGGATTCCCCCAGGACACGGGGAAACTATTCTCAAGTCCCTAGCTATGTCACCAGTTATCTTTTGATCACCACCAGAATGTGGGGACATCTTTGGGACATCGAGGGGGATGCTTGAGAATCCTTTGAGCATGCTCATTGGCGGACACTTTTTTCCATGAGTTTTAAAAAAAAACCACATATTTTTTAAATTTATTTTTTGGTTCACTACATTTTTAAATTCTGCACTTGTTTTAATATCATGCTACGCATTATAATCATCTTTATGATATTTTTTATATAATATAAATATTCCATTTTTTTATTCGACGATTTAAAATTTTATTTAATATTGAGTATTCTAATTTCTAATTTCTAATTTGATATTCAAAACATCGATGTTCAAGTATTTAATATTTAGTATTTGAAATTTTTCTATTTTACTTCTTAATAGTCTTATACATATTTTTATAACTAGTATTTTAAGTACCATATATATAGTATAGACAAAACCCCCTCTTCGTTGTCCCCCCGACGTCCTCGAATTGAGGTCCTTTGTCCCACCATCCCGAAAACTCATCCACCCATTCTGTCATCCCTGATGGTGTTATAACTATGTCACAAGTAAAAATCATCTTTGAACCTCATCCAGAAGTCTTCGAGTGTTGGTTTGTAGTCTGGGGCATTTTTCAGGAGTATGATTTTGATCTCTTACATGTTATATACAACCCTCGTATAATCATACTACCTCATGTTCAAACTCTAGAGTTCAAATACTGTATCTTTGGTGGTCACCAAAGTTAAACATTTGTATTTCCCCAGAGTGAATGGGAAGCCCACATTGGGATTGTGCTTAGCTGTTATTAGAGCTTGTGAATCTAGCACCTATCTGCAAAAATTTAGTAGGATGATTTGGTCACTGAGTCTTATATATGTTGTGTACTTGAACTGGATAAACTAGTTTCCCCAAGTCTCTACAAGTTCCATGTCATCTTTGGAGAGAAAAAATCTAACATCTCAAGTCAATTTGTTGATCTAGTCATATATAAAGGCATCATTGATGCGCTTGAAGTGAGAGGTGGCCTCTCAAATCCTCAACTAAGTATAGAATTACTAGGGGAAATCTCTCCTTGGCTCTCTCTAATTCTTCCTTGTACATCTAGTCCGAAGGGACAAACCTTTAGCCCTACTACCAGCCATATGACATTAGGTGTCAGATAAAATTTGTTTGTTTTGTTAACCTGCATGATCTGAGCATGGAGGTTATCTGAGATCAATTGAGCCAAGTAAAAATATTGGGTGATCTCACAAAATTGTGTGCCACTTTTGGTCATGAAGAAAAATCCCACACCCAAAAATTTTTCATTTTCGACCCCTTCATGCAAATGTGTGTCTTCGCATGAAGGGGTAAAAAGACTACGCATGAATACACTTATGTGGGGTGTCACACAAAGGGGGGCCTTTGTGCAAACACCCCTACGTGGGGATGATAATGTGAAGACCCTCCTTCACATGGACACCCCTTTGATCAGATTTCTAATAAATGTTTGTTGGAGGGTTTTCATTTTCATTTTTTACTATTCACAGTTGGTGGAGCCCAGGCATTGGAGAAAACTATGTGACTACCACAGGCTAACATTAGCATCTTTGGATCACTTTTAACCTCCCTCTAACGTTGATTGATACCTGGTGCACACATTTCATCCCTTTTTTTGTTTATTTATGATTGTAAATTATATGTTTTTTTAATTATTTTAGTTAAATTTCCATTTTCTATCATTTTTAACTTAAAAATATCAAAATTTTATTAAAAAAAGTTAGAAAATCTTAGAAAAATAAATTATAAAATGTTAAAAGAAAATTAAAAATTTATTTATTTTAATTATTTTTAGTTAGCTATATCAATAATTTTCATCTTTCAGTAATTTTTAATTATTTTTATTAGAAAGTTTAGATAAATTTAGTTAAAATATTAGGAAAAATTAGAAAATGAGTAGAACACACACACACACACACACAGTTTCTCTCTCTCTCTCTCTCTCTCTCTCTCTCTCTCTCTCTCTCTCTCTCTCTCTCTCTCTCTCTCTCTCTCTCTCTCTCTCTCTCTCTCTCTCTCTCTCTCTCTCTCTCTACAAGGGTAACCCAACATGGAAAAGACAAGACCTAATGACACCACAGTTGTGTTTTAACAAGGCATTTTTTTTTTCTTTGAGTATTTTTTTTATGTTTTTAGTAAAGAACCCCACCATGTAACCTAATGTCATGGAAGGGTCTCCTAAAAACCACCATGGACATAAGGGACTAGGGGAATGCAGAAGTGTCTTATAAGTACTTAGGAAGTGTCTTAGGAGGTCTTGGTTAAGTTCTGGATGACTCAAAGTTGTCAAGTTTGACAACTTTTGCAAAAAGTTGTCAATGTTGCTAATGACAACTTTTGCACCCAATGGTCACCACAGTTCAAAAAATGATTGTAGACCATTGGGAAAAGTATAAAAATAATGAAACAAACCTCCCTAAGCTGAGAGGAGGAGATTGTAAAAATTTTTGCATTTGGAGATTTAATAAAATTTGTGAAATTCCTGCATTTTTCGTGTTCTAAGACTGTGTATGACCCTATCTTGTAGGTATATGTTTTGAAATTTAATTGTGGATTGTAGGGTTTTCCTTTAAATTTCATATGCATCAAGTCGAAGGGTTTGATCCTCTATTTAGAGAAGAAACTCATTTTTACTAACTGGTGGTCTGAAGAGAAGCCATTTCTAGGGCTTGTCAAAGAAATGACCATATCTTGCCAACTCGTCCTTGGTTATTAATGACCCTGGAGGAAAATATAGTGTGGCATATGTATTCTAGGATTACACTAGTGTTTTGTAGGTTCCTTATGGGAGTTGGAATAGAACTGATATCGTAGGTGGACATCTCTATGTGGCCACCGAAGGGAAGAACAAAGAAAGTTTCATATCTGGAGTTGGGTAAGTGATAAAACTATATGCCTTTGGATTTGATAGTTAATATATGTTTGGAAGAAGATAAAGTGATTTATTTGGTGGGGTAGCATCATTGAGAGGTAGTTCCTTTGGAAAACTATCCTAATTAGGACAATTGGGTCTCATGGTCTCATTAAGGGTTGAGACCTTGATTTACTTATCCAAAACAAAGATTTTGGGAGGGTTAAATAAATATATAAAGGGTTTAAGGATCACCAATTAATTTTTTGGGTCCTTTGGAGGAATAATGAATTAAGTGGGAAAACTATCCATGAAGGGCTACAAGGAATATGAGTCTTTTGTGGAGAAATCTACACCTGTGGATTGGGAATTCAAAACCAATGATTTTTTGTGTCATGTTGGCCTAGGAAAACACCAAAGCAAATCCTATTGGTCTCTAGGGTGTTGGGAGATATACCAAGCCTAAGTAAGCCCTTGGATCCTTAAGGGTCACTAGGATTCGTAAGGAAAACCATAAGGTTTGATTGTGTCTTGGAAGAACTAATTGGAAGGAGATATGGAGATTAGAAAATGAAGTGAAATTCACCAAATGGAGTCAGAAATAGTATTCTTGGGCCCTTTTCTTGACATTAATTTTGAAGAAACTTTCATATCCTTAAAATTTTTGAGAATGAAGGGCTATGCATCAATAGGAATCAAAGCATAGAAAGATCCTTAGGAAGAAGGATTTTGGGAGATATGTTAAAGGGAGAAGTAGAAAATGATCCTAGAGAAATGCCTCAGAGGATGACCAATACAGAACTTGCAATTATTGTGCGATAGAAGATGGTAGAGAACAGAGAAATGAAAAGGGAGATAGAGAGGTTGTAAAGAAAGGTTGGTAGGAAGGATGGAGATGAATCTGGAAATGAAGAAGAAAGGGGTGAAGAGGAATCCTTTTGGTAGGAAGAAGAAGAGGTTCTAGTGGACCAGAGACCCATCTTGAATGCCTTAAAATCCATGGAGAGAAGGACCATGGAGGGAAAATAAGATCTGCCAGTGTTTAGTGATAAGATGGACCCAGATTTGGTCATGGATTGGATTGAATCCTTAATAAGTTTCTTTGAGTGTGAAGAAATCTTAGAACACCAAAAAGTAAAGATCTCCAAGTCTAGATTAAAGGGATGAGCCTTGAATTGGTGTAACTTAATTCAAGATGAAAGAGTGAAGAGTGGTAAGAATATGATAACTACTTCGAAGAAGATGGTAACTTTGATTAAGGAGGCTTATGTACTATAATATTATGAAGTGGAACTTCATAAGAGAAGACAAATTCTGAGACAAAAAGATATGGATGTCTCTAGTTATATAGAGGAGTTTCAAAGACACACAATGAATTCCAAGACTGTTGAAAAATAGAGTGAGAGGGTATCCACATATCTACATGGCTTAAGAATGAATATCAAAGATGAAATAAGTCTTTGTACCCCCATCTCTATCCAAAAGTCCCATCAATTAGCATTAAGGGTTGAAGACAAGTTAAAGAGGAGACATGATCAAAATAGTAGAGGAAAAGGCTAGAGAGAGTTCAATAACAGAGGCAAAGGGATGTCTAGTTGAAGGGGTCAAAGTTTCAAAGACCGTGGTGAATCAAACCTACAAAATACTCAAGGAGAAGGTATTTATAGGGGTTCCTTCAAAGGAAGAAGATCAAATTCAAGTGGAAGATTTGGAGGAAGGAATTCAGAACCATTTAAGTATTTCAAATGTCACCAAGTTGGACACATGGCTTCAAGATGTGGTGAGAAGGAAAGCTTAAGTTCTCAAGGAGAAAGGAGGACAAATTTGGTGAGAGATGAAGATTGTCAAAGTGTCAACTCTCCCGGATCATTTTTAGCACCAGAGTAAGTGGGGGAACTCATGGTGAGGAGTACACTTCTCAAAACACCATGCCCACCAAAACCATCATAGAGGATGAATTTGGTTAGAAACTTATGCAAGGCTAGAGGTAAGGTGTGAAAAATTGTAATTAATTCTAGATCAACTAATAATTTAGTGTCTATTGAAATGATTGATAAATTGAAGCTAAGGATGGTACCACATCCAAGCCCCTAAAAAGTGTCATGGATCACTAAGGGCCATCATACCATCATTGAAGAACAAGCATGGGTGGAGTTTTAGATAGGAAACTACATAGACAAGAATGGATGCATGTCAACTACTCTTAGGGAGACCATGGCAGTATGACTTGAAAGCATTATATGATGGAGAAAAGAACACATATAGTATTTTGCGTAAATGAGATAATATAACCTTTTTGCCACTACCTGATAACCCAGAGGTTTAGAAGGAATCCAAGCTCATGTTTGTGCGAGAAAAGGAATTCCTTGAAGTGATAAAGGATGACACACAATGCCCTTTGTGATCTTACCAAAAAGAGATCAGAAAGAGGTAGTGAAGGAGAAATCATTTCCCAAGGGTGAACTTGAGGAGCTACCTAACAAGTAAAAAGGTAATGTGGCCAAGGAATTTCCAAGTACCTTACCCCCTATCAGATATATTTTTCACAATATTGATTTTATTTCTTGTGTAAATTTTCCTAATAAGGTTGCTTATAAACTAACACCTCAACAAAATGAAGAGATGGAAAAGAAAATCCAAGGATTGTTGGATAAGGGTTTGATAACCAAGAGTTTGATTTCATGTGCAGTCCCTTTCCTATTGGCTCCAAAGAAGGATTGACTTGGAGGTTGTGCATAGACTCAAGGGCCATAAATAGGATCACAATTATGTATAGGTTTCTTATGCCTAGGATTGAAGATTTGTTGGATTGCTTGGGAGTTGGTAGATGCTACTCAAAGGTGGACTTGAAAAGTGGATACCACCAAATCAAGATAAGGACTGGAGATGAGTAAAAGACTTCCTTCAAAACCAATGAGGACCTCTATGAGTGGAAGTGATGCCTTTCAGCTTGTTAAATACACCTATCACATTCATGAGGATCATGAATGAAGAGTTGAAGCCTTTCCTTGGATAATTTTTTATGGTATATCTAGATGACATCTTGATCTATACTAGGACTAGAGATGAGCACTTAAGACATCTAGAGTTGGTTTTGAAAAAGATTATTTGATGAGAAAATCCTAATCAATTTGGAAAAGTGTGTTTTCCTACAGTAGGAGTTGGTTTATTTGGGGTTTGTGATATTAGGAGGAAACCTAAAGATGGATCCAAAAAAAGTAGAAGCCATTTTGAATTGGCCATCTCCAAGAACCATGACTAAAGTGAGAAGCTTTCATGGACTTTGCACTTTCTATAGGAAGTTCATCAAAGGCTATAGTAAGATTTGTTCTCCTATTTTGGAGACTATAAAGGGAGGAAACAAGTGTAGATTTGTGTGGACAAAGGGAACAGAGGAGTCTTTCCAAGGCTTGAATTAAAAGGTATCAAAACAACTAGTACTTGTTTTCCTTTACTTTCACAAAGTTTTTATTATAGATTCTGATGCATCTAACATGGCCATTAGTGTAGTACTGAGTCAAGAAGGAAGGCCCATATCCTTCTTCAGTGAAAATATTAATGAAGCTAAGAGGAAATACTCTTATTATGACTTAGAGATGTATTCTCTAGTCAAAGCACTAAAGAAATGGAGGCATTATCTATTGCCCAAGGATTTTGTTGTTTTTACTAACAACCAAGGTCTGAGTTTTTTATATAAGCAGGAAAGCTAAGTCACACACACATGAAATTGGTGGAGTCCATTGAATCCTATACCTTCCCCACCAATCATAAGAAAGGGGTAGAAAACAAAGTGGCATATGCTTTAAGCAGGAGGAGTCTGACTATGCAAGAAGTAAAGTTGTAGAGTATAGGAATTGATTCCTTGAAGAGAATGTTGTTAGGAATAAGTAATACCAAGAGGGGGTGAATCAATATTACAAAAATTTAAACATGAACTTAATAATTTCCAACTTAACCATACAATTACTGAAATGAAAAGCACATAAGCACACAACACGTAACTCATAACACCATGAATTGTTGTCGAGGAAACCCTAGACAAGGGAAAACCCCAGTGGGGATGGTACCCACAAATATGTACTAAAATTATCATGCCCATGTTAGGAGACCTATCCCTGTTAGGATCTGAATATTGGAGTAGCACATTTCCTTGTTAGGGGAATACAAAACCCGTTTAAAGGTATACTGAGCACACTGCTCTTACAATCAAAAATAGTTTTGTTACAATCAATATTAGAAGTGAACAATACAAGCATCAACTATTCTTAGATAGGTCCAGTTCTAGCTCACATCAACATCTTCTTGACATCACAATGCTTCCATTCCATCCATCTGTCATTCCACATACCATCTCATATATCTTCGCTTTACAAAAAGCTCTTCATATATATATATATATATATATATATATATATATATATATATATATCTGTGTGTGTGTGTGTGTGTTATTACATTTTCCAGTCGGCTCTCAAATACATTACAAAATAGAATTACTTACTTATGAAAAGAGTAAATACAAAGTCAGTTACCTTATAAAAAAAGCATAGGTTATCCATAATCCCAATCCAACTTAGCAAGTTTGGATTCCATGTCATACTCCCTTAATCATCGTGATTGTTCATCTATCATGTATCACTGTTTCTCTATCTTTGCATATCTTAAACTATCTATAACTCACTGCGATCAACACCAAAACTCAAGCGGCCTTAACTTAAGGTCATACATATCCCAAAATTTCCTTTTCTAATCTCGCAAGTCTTCATTCACCAAATACTAACTTCGATGTCCAAAACTGTACTGCTATACTCTTTTTTTTGTTTACTTTACTTAGTCATTTTGCAATTTTCATCTCCAAGACTATAAATGAATCCAAGTGATCATCCATACAAGATGTGTTACCATAAATGACAACCCTCAAGTGTCTCATATCACTCCAAAATGCATTACTTTCCAACAATCTCTCCCTTTGGCATTGATGGCAACACTTAGTGAAAAATGAATAAGTCAATACCAAAAAGATGTATGTGTATAACTTTTACATATCTTCTTTATTATATACATTATCCATAAATTTTTAATCTCTTCTCTTCTCTCCCTTTGAAATCAATGGAAAAGGTATACAAAAATGTATAATACATCAAAATTGTACCACTACTTACCAAAAATTTTAGATCATCTTTAGCGCATCTCGGAAAGAGTTTTCCAAGATCTTCACTTCCTCCGTCTAGGTCTTCACTAGTATCTAACTCACACAAATCAGCCCATTTAGTGCAAATGAAGAAGTATTTGTTGCCTTTAGCTCAGTAGGCATATGTGTTGTAAGGGCCTGCAATGTCTTCTCCATGTAAGAGATATGGGCCTCAAGAATTGATATATTAGGAGTGATTAGACTCTTCAGCATACCAAACCTTTCCATAAATCTCCCTCTTTTTATATCTAGTACACTTAGTTTGTCAAAAATCTTGGACACCTCTCTGTCTATCTCCAATATAGATTGTGAGGAGGTCTCACAACTATCCATAAACTTGTCCAGAGTAGTTTTAACCTTCGCTACTATATCGCCAATGATCTTGATATGTATGGTAGGATTTGTATAGTAACTTTATAACTTCCTTCCATGTGCAACACAACTTTTAGCCTTAGATGTAGTCTTGTTTAGTATGCCCAGGTCCCATGAAATCATATTTCACACTTCTTCCAATTTCTTTGTGAGATATTTCTTCTTAGCCTTCTCTTTAGCGATATAAATTCTATTGACTGATAGTGACTGTGAAAGTCATCTAGTGCCTTGTTCATGTTTTTTGCATCATCTTTTCCTTGAAAAATAATAGGTGCTAGAAGGAGTTTGTTGAAAATGTCAACTTCTCTTGTCATTACCTTAGTCTTCTTCTCTCCCTTCTACTCAGATCTTTCTTTAGCCTTAGCAAATGCGATGTAGGATAACTTCATTAGTTCATCCACATCCATGTTATCAATTTCAGTGCTCAAAGTCTTGTCTCCATTTTCCAATAATAAAGGTGAAGAATCAGATGTAAAAGTTTCCTGTGTCACTTTAGCCTTATGCACTGTATCTTCCACTATTTCATCAATGTTTTCTTTCATATTTTCTTTCTCTGTCATATCCTTATCACTGTTTCCTTCAATGTTTGTATCCTATACAAAAGCATCATTCACATCCTGTGAAGTGTGTAATGACACAGGCACACCAGAAACATAGAAATATGGTTTCTTCACAGTGCTCACATATTGACTAGCATGTTCGCTTATTGATTATCAAGTTTTATTTCAGCTTTCCTTGATGATTCACCTTTCTTAATAGATTTGGGCTTAGGAGCCTTAGGTGGCGACATGTTCTCAGTTTTAGTTCCCATCAATTCTTTTTCCATAGCTTTTTGTGTCTCCTCAATTTGAATTTCGAGTCACCATTGTTTACTTTAGCTTTATCAAGGTCTTAAAGTGTTGCTTCAAAGTTTTCCTCCAAACTTTTAGAATCCATCTCAATCTCCCTTAAGCAGTTAAAATTTCTCTCCAAGGGCCCAAAAATCTTATACCAATTTTTAGGATTAAGTAATAATAAGAGGGGGATGAATCAATACTAAAGCACTTTAAACATGAACTTAATAATTTCCAAATTAACCATAAAATTAATGAAATGAAAAGAACATAAGCACACAACACAAAAATCATAACACCATGAATTGTTGTCGAGGAAACCCTAGCCAAGGGAAAAACCTAGTGGGGATGGTACCCAAAAATATGTACTAAAATTATTGTGTCCCTGTTAGGAGACCTAGCCCTGTTACAAGCTAAATATTACATTAGCACATTTCTATGTTAGGGGTATACAAAACCCTATTAAAGGCATACTAAGCACACCGCTCTTACAATTAGAAACAATTCTGTTACAATCAATCTCAGAAGTGAACAATACAAGCATCAGCTATGCTTAGATAGTTCTAGTTGTAGCTCGCATCAACATCTTCCTGACATCACAATGCATCCATTCCACCCATCTGTCATATATATATATATA